>CAWUFW010000894.1:1800000-2345000 GCA_963921515.1 Calotriton arnoldi | reverse complement strand
GCGGGGGAGGTCTGCACGGGACCGACGGACCCCCGTCCCTGGCCCTTGGCATAGAGGCAGGCCGGGGGACAGGGCCCAGGGCTGGAGCAGCCGACCCGGGGCCCCTCCGGGCCCCTGGACCCAGCCGGGGCTCCCAGGCCCAGAGGCGCAGGGGATGCATCCCCGGACCCGCAGGACCCCGTCCCGGGCACCCTGCCACGCGGCAGGACCGAGGACGGAGCCCGGGGTGGGGAGGTCGCCCTCCCTGGGGCCCTCAGGGGCCCCGGATGGAGCTCCTGAACCCAGCCAAGCGAGGGGGGCTCCCCGGGTACTACGGAACCCCGTCTCGGACCTTTGGCATAGCGGCAGGCCGGGGGATGGGGCCCAGGGCTGGAGCACCCGACCCGGGGCCTGGAGGGGCCCCTGGACCCAGCCGGGGCTCCCGAGCCCAGAGGCGCAGGGGAAGCCTCCCCGAGACCACGGGACCCCGTCCCGGGCACCCTGCCACGCGGCAGGACCGAGGACGAATGACATTCCCAGCAGTTTCCGCCAATTTCGACCCCTGATTAGATTTGATCCGAGGCAGCAGGCCCAGGGGGCCAGAGTGGTGAATACAACCCTATCCACCTTTCAATACAACACATAGAAGTCCACAATCCGAGGCAGCAGGCCCAGGGGCACCAGAGTGGTGAATACAACCCTATCCACCTTTCAATACAACACATAGAAGTCCGCAACCCGCACTCACATGTCTATGAGCTCTGGAAGAAATGACTTCCTTCAATCAATCAACTAATATTTGTATACCGTGGCTCATCACCCCAGAGGGCATCCAGGCACTGTGCTGCAGTTCTCAGTCAAAGACCCACACCTTTAGCCCCTTCTTGAAGTGGTTCAGCAATGGGCAAGGGCAGAGGTAGAGAGGGAGGTGTGAGGAGCGAAGGTTTCAGGCAGGCTGAGGATTATCGTAGCGGCTGCTTTCTGGATTGTCTGGAGTTTTACAGGAGTTCGGAGGTTGTGCAATGAGGGCCTGTGTTACGGTTTTCCTCGTACTGATGGGGAGCCATCTGAAGATTTTTCGGAGCATGCAAATCGTGTGGAAGCAGGCTGAGGAGACGGCGTTGACCTGCCATTTCATGGAGAGTTCGCTGTCAAGTATGATGCCAAAGTTGCGGGTGTGGTCTTTCAGTGTGGGTGTGGGTTCGAGCTCCGCTGGTCACCAGGGGCGTTCCAGAGGGCGGTGTGTCTGCCGAAAATCAGGGCTTCCATTTTGTCTGTGTTGAGTTTGAGGCAGTTGTCTCTCATCAATGTTGCGTCGTTCTCCATGCAATTGTGGAAATTGGTCTTCTTCTGGGTGGGGTTTGCTGAGAGTGAGAGGACGAGTTGGATGTCGGGTGTCATCGGTGCAGGAGAAGATGTTGATGTCGTGTGATCTCATAATGTCTGAAAGTGGTTTCATGTGGATGTTGAAGAGGGTGGGGCTGATGGAAGACCCTTGGGGTACTCTGCAGATGGCGTGCTTGGGGTGCAAGGTGATGGGGGGTAGGCAAACTCTTTGCATGCGTCCTGTGAGGAAGGATGTCATCCATCTGAGTGTATCATCTGTTATTCTGATCTTGTGAAGTCGCTTGATGAGTGTGTGGTGGGAGACATTGTCGACAGCTGTGGAGAGATCTAGGAGGATAAGGATAAGGGCGGCTGATTGTCCTTTATCGTGTAGGGCTCCTATGTCATCTGTTGCTGCGATCAGGGCTGTCTCAGCCCTGTTGTTGGTTCTGAAGCCCAATTTCGAAGGGTCCAGTAGTTTGTTTCTTTACAGATGCTCAGTGAGTTGGAGTTTGATGGCCTTCTCCAGGACTTTGGCGGGGAACGGGAGGAGGGAGATGTAATGGTATTTTAGGAGATCTCGTGGGTCGGCTGAAGGTTTCTTGAGGAGGGTCCTGACCTCCACGTGCTTCCATGCATTGGGATATGTGGTTGTGGTTATGGAGGCGTTGAGGATAGTAGTGAGCTGGTGGCTGATCTCATTGCTTCCCAGGTTGAACAGTCGATGGGGCCAGGGGTCGGTGGGTGCTGCTGAGTGGATGGACTTCATCAGGATGGTCATGATTGGTGTACTTACTTGTTCCCATGTGGTGATCGCGTGGTCAGTGGTTGTGGTCGATGGGTTGCTGAGAAAGGGTTGGGGATCGAAGTTTGTGTAGATGGTTGCTATCTTGTTGTGGAAGTGGTCTGCCAGGGCATCGCAGAGTTCTTGTGAGGGAGGGATCGCGTTTTCTGTGGCTGAGTGGCAGTTGAATTCTCTGACAATGTGAAGAGTTCCTTGGTTTGGTTGGCGCTGGTTTCGATGTGGCATGTGATGGCCTAGTTTTTAGTGGCTTTGATCTGGCGGTGGTAGTTGCTGAGGGCTGACTTGTAGGTGGCTTGGTCAGTGTTACTTTTGCTGGTCCGCCATCTTCTTTCCAGTTGTTTACACTCGCGTTTTGATGTAAAGAGTTCTGGCATGTTTGGTGGTTCTGTGTGTCTTGGCTGGTTTGGTCAGGGCAACTTGGTTGGCAGCGCTGGTGATCCAGGCATTGAAATTCTCCACTACCTGGTCCAGGTTGGCGGTGATGTTGGGCTGAGAGATGCTCTGGGCGTCTGTCTATTGCTGTTTAGTTACTTGGGTCCAGCTGCTGTAGGGAACACTGTCTTGGATGAGGGTGGTGTGTGGCGGGCCAGTGATGGTGAAATGTACGATGGCGTGGTCAATCCAGGTGAGTTCTGATGTGTGGCCGTATCTGATTCTGTTGCTGGACGTGAAGATGGGGTCCAGCGTGTGTCCTGCTCTGTGTGTGGGGTTGGTGACAATCTGCTTGAGGCCGATGTTATCTAGTCTTTCCAGGAGATCGGTGGTGTTGGTGGAGTCGTCCAGGTGGAAGTTGAGGTTTCCCAGGACGACGTAGTGTTCTGATTCAACGGCGAGCGGGGCGATTAATTCAACGTTGGCATCGCTGAGGCCTGTTCGGGGTCCTGGTGGTCTGTATGCGAGGGTGGTTTTGGCTTTGGCATGGAGCTGGAAATTCATCATCGGTGTGGGGTCGTTGTTGGTGATGGTACTGGTTATTGATTCCTTGTGAATGATAGCGATTCCCCCACCGTGTTTGTTGGTTCGGTCTCGATGTTTCATCTTGTAACCATTGGGGGTAGCTGTGGCGATGTCAGGGGCAGGCGTGGGGGTGAGCCAGATCTCCATGATGAAGGTCACGTCGGGGGAGATGGTGGAGATGGCGTCCCAGATTTCGGTGGCATGTTTGCAGAGTGATCTGACGTTGATCAGGAGGCAGTTGAGTTGATTCGGAGGGGTGTCAGTATCTGGGGCAGGCGTGGTGTTGTTTGATGCGGTGGTGATCGGGACGTGGTCAAGTGGCAGTGGATGTAGGTGAAAGGTCCCTCTGTGGAGCATGGAGATGTGAGGCAGCAGTTGTTGTTGTGTGCGGGGTCCAGGGCACGGAGCTCTGTGGCAGAGTACCCCTGGGAGTGCTGATGACCAGGGTTCCTGGAGCTGGGCGTGGTCCAGGCGCAAACAGGCTTGCCTGTGTTGCGCTGGCAGCGCGGCTGCGCTGCAGCCTCCATTAAGTAGCATTGGGGGGTGGGAGGAGCTGTCGGAGAGGCGGGAGGGCAGGGGGCTGGGAAGGCAGCAAGATGGCAGAGGTGAAACCGGTGTGAACTGTCTGGGGGGCGGGCTGGGCTGGGGCAGACAATCAAGACGGTACAGAGAAAAACAACAACAGCGGTATAACAACAAGGGAAACAGGTACAATTATGATGATTAGGTGATAGCAGTGGCACTAACCATACAGAAAACACAAGCTGCATAATTAGGATTACAGCGATTGAGTGATAGCAATGGCACTAGCAATACAGCCAAACAGAAGCTGCACAATTAAGGTTACTGCGTTAGGGTGAACAAACCACAGGGGACCGCACTTGGTGACCGGGTAGATGGAGGGCCTACACGGCGCCTCTAAGCTACGCGTGCTGCGGCTGGTAGTGGCGACCAGGACCAGGTGGAGGAAGCTGCTGGAATATGTTGCTCTTGTTAAAGATTGCTGTGTGAGCTATTGTCATTTTCTAAATATCAAAGAGTTCAAACCCCAGGCCTTAGACACACTTGGCACAATTCAAGTAAAGGCTGCAAGCCCAGATAAAAGCATGACTACAGATTAACATGGGTCTAGACAGATAATCCACACACCAGGCAAATGGTCACCCCCTTTGTATATATATAGCTTTTTAAGTATATGTTATTTCTATAGCGTGGATCTAGCCAAAAAGACTGCAGAGGCTATACATGGTCAAAGACAAGCATAAAGTAATAGGAGTGGAAGCTGGGTTGTGGACAGACAGTAATGCACTACGAGGTTGCGGTCTTTAAAGAGTGGCGCATCTTTTTAAATTGGAGCAGTCTGCAGTCTGATGGTGACCTGGCTGTATGTGTACTGACAACCACCAGAGTTCGTGAGTTTGTCTGCAAGATAAAAGGGGGTGCTGGTCATGATGTCTTAGTAAATGATGCATCTGCTTTTGAAGATAGTGTAGGCTGGCAAAGAGAGCCAATGATGTTCAACCAGGATGGGAGTGATGTGATCACATTTCCTCAGCTTGGGATGAGATTGCTGTGGCGTGCAGGATGCCTTTAAGTGGTGCCAGTGTGGAGTCTGGCAGGCCATTGAGTAGGGAATTACCACATCCAGACGAGAGAGTACAAAGGCTTGAACAGCAGTCTGAAGTTCTTTCTGGATGAAACAGTTTTACTTTCTTTAAAAGAGAGACCTTCTACCAGGCCATCTTTCTTTTGCAATTTACTCCTTGAGGGTGGGGTTGGTGGTCAGGGTGAATCCAAGTGACTTCGTACTTGGTGAAAGTTGGGGTTCGAAGTAGTCAAGGGTCATACATTGAGCCGGGTTTGTACTATTTTTTGTTTGTTTTTCTTTGCAAATTACAGGAATTCTGCCTTGGTAGAATTGAGGTTTAAGTAGGCATTAGACATCCAGGTCTGAATGATGTGCAAGCAGTGTTTGAAGCATTGGATGTCTGAAGCAGAGGAGACTTTCAAGTAGAGTTTTGTATCTTCAGCAAATTGGTGAATCAGGATGCTGCTCTCTGTCTGCACAGCACCCAGAGGCTCCACGTAAAGGTTGAAGACGACAGGAGACAGTATAGACCCATGGGGGAGTCTACAGGTGATAGTGTTCTTTTGTGACCTAGGGGTGCCCATTGAACAAACAAGTGTGCAATGAAATGAGCCATCTTTGTGAAACAGTTCACACCCACAACAATTAATGTGCAGTTCGGCCTCATAGGTAAATTGTACTATAAAGTCCATTGACACTGTGTGTGCGGCTTTGGTTGGTATGCATAATTGTCTAATATACAGTTAACTTGAGTGCAAATTGAACGTGTCTGTATGTACTATTTTGTATCAATAAATAAAGTTAGCCACAAAAATATATTTTAAAAGCTACCAATGTTTATCTATTCTTAGATGGCCTGCAGCTTTAAAACCATGAAGTTAACTCACAGCTTGATGTTGTCAGATTCTGTTAGACTAGACCAACAAAACCTCAGGAGGGGTGAAAAGAAGGGCCTGTCTATTCAAAACGGGGGCCACTACTACAGCACACACAAGCCAAGAGTGACAGGGACCAGCTAAAGTTGTAGGGAGACAGATAAAAGCAACCCCAGGTGAGCATGAAGAAATAACTGTAAGACGCTTCCATTTTTCCCAGACTCTACTAACCCACTGAAATAACAAGAGTAACTGTGACGGGCAATGCTCTCTCTGATGTTCTGTTTGTCCAAAGACAGCTTTCAATTTCATAATGGTTACACTGGAGCTATGGTAACCCTCCTGAACAGATTAATGACATAAGGCAGTCAAAAATCAGGCATCAAAGGGATCAAGGAATATTCTGGAAATACAGTTTGCAGACTAAATACTGTTCGAAAGGCCCATGAACAAATGGGATCACTTATTTCCTCTGTCAGCCACATGAAATAAGTAATAGTTAACAAGAACCACAATTCAGAACTGGATACTTACCTCTTTTCTACCAGTAGGGCTGTCCGAAGTCAGAATAAAAGTGGTATTGGCAGATCTCCTAATGGAAAGGAACTTGCAGAGATGTAATCTACATTACTGCGGCCTTTTATTCTTGTGTTTCCCCTGCTGATCTTGATGTGCTTCCTTGAAGCTCAGGAGTCTTACAAGCTCAAGGAGACTGCTGCTCCCTCAGCTGTGAATGCAACACAGACTGTGGCCTGGGAGGCAACCAGGAGGTGGAATCCATCCTCTGCCATGGTGGCCACAGCATCCACCTGCCAGAACCAGAGCCCCAAACTCTGACGCGCTTCTCTGCGACTGCTGTTTGGAGACCAAGCTAGGAGCGGCAGCTTTCAAGGACTTGGGTCGATGTTATTGTTGGGTGGAGATCTCTCAGATGCCTCAGTTGAACAGATGGCAAAAACATTGCCTTCTCTCGAAATAACAGCTTGTCATTTTCATTTCTATGTTTAGGATCCTTAATCCAAGCGTACATATTTATAGACTGTATTTCTGCATGTACTTTTTTTTAAATAAAATGAGTCTACATCAGTGCCACAGAATGATTATTCGAAGCTTTATGTTGCAAAATCAAGGGCTGTTCATTAATCAAGTTCTTCACGTTTTTAGATTGATTCTGCCTAGACTTGGCATCTTTTATCATTATTTAGACTTGATCTATAGTTTATTTCAAAATTATAATTTGAAAAGAATAAGGTTTAAAAAACTGCAGATTTTTGTCATCTGTAAAAACTTTACTGTCTTTTGGTTCGCAGCAGGCAATATGCCCACTCTTCAAAAGACCTTTTAACCACCAAAAGCTCTTTATCAGCAATTGCATAACTCAGTTCTGCTAGAGAGCATAGTTCAACTCTAGAAAAATATGCCACTGGATGGGTCTGCCCAACATCAGAGTTTCTTTGCCCCAACAGAGATGGCATGGCACAAAGCATCAACTTCAACAGTAAAAGGCAAATATGTGTTAGGGTGTCCCAAAATAGATGCATTGGAAAATGCCCTGTTATTCAAACAATCCACATTTTGTGTAAGAACACAGTTTTCCATTTCTCGCCTGTTGGAACTGACCCCTTTTGCAGGGTTATCCCATAACTTTTTGCCTTCCTCCTGTATTTTTTCTGATATGTTTTTGTAGGTTTTATGACTCTGGGCACTTTACCACTGCTGATCAGTGCTAAAGTGCATGCGCTCTCTCTTGTAAACTTGGTAAGATTGGTCTACACCTGTTTGGCCTATTTAATTTACCTGTATGTCCCTTGTATTTACTGTCTGGTTTTGGAGTGACAGGGGTCGGGGATGTGCATTCACTGTAGGCAGTCACAAAAGGGGTTGTGGTGTGTCCTGCCTCCCTGGGTGACTCATAGTTGGGCTGAATAGGCCTGGTCTGCATTTAGCGTGGTGGGAGGGAGTTTCGCTAGCACCTGAATAGGGCTGTGCCTGCCTTTCACAATGCTGTCTTCACCCCCCTGTAGTGTGTCTGGAGCCAGGGCTGGGGATTGAATGGGGGCGTTGTGCACTTCTGAAGTTGTTTGATGAGCCCCCAGAACAAAGACTTTGGGAGTATAAGTACAGGGGCTGTGACCCCATGATTTTAGACACTGCGTGGGACTTGTAACCAGACGCTACTGGCTCTGCATGCTGCACCTTGCCAGGGGACTGTTGGGCTGCCTGGAGGAACTGCCATTGGGACTGCCTGTTCTGCTGTGTGGCCTGCAGTCTGCTAGGCTGCAGGAGAGGCTACCACTTTGCCTGCCTTATGTACTAGCCTGCTGCCTGTTTCCCTGCTTGAGTGTCCCGCAGTGACTCCAAGGAGCCCAGCGCGTGGGGAGGTTCTGTTTCTGCTCCTTGCCCTTGTGAAACCAGCACGTGGTGAGCACAGTTTCTGCCCCTTGCATCTACAACTAAGCTCCTCGTGAGTGCTTTATTTTCCTTGGGGCCTGGCCCTGAAGCCAAGTGTGCTGAGAGCTTCAGGTTAGGTAGGGCGTGTGTAACCGAGGACTGACTGAAATATTTATAGAGCGCACTATTGCCGAGGCGTCTTGGCGCTGGGGGAATGTGAAAGGCGGAACAGGCAAAGAAAATTAGAGTTGCATGAAGAGCCAGGTTTTTATGTTTTTCCTAAAAAGCGTACGGCAGGACTGAAGTCGAAGTTGGACAGGAGGGAATTCCATAATTTAGCTGCTTGGAATAAAAAACGTTTTCCTCCCCATCTTACTCTTTTTGTTCTCGGAAGATGTACCAGTCCAGTGTCAGTGGATCTTAGACAACGCGATGGAACATACCGAGGGAATAGAGATTGTAAGTCCATTTCCCCTCCTCCATAGAGGGCTTTATGAACAAGGCAGAGGGCTTTAAACTGCACCCGCCGTCTCACTGGAAGCCAGTGAAGTTGCTTTATACTGGCAGAGGTGGGGTGGTGTTTAGGTAACCTAAGCAGTACTCGTGCTGCTGCGTTTTGCAGTGATTGGAGTTTAGTGAGCTGCCGTGCTCCGGCGCCAAGGTAGAGGGCGTTGCAATAGTCTATTCTAGATAACACTAAAGCTCCTACCACCGTTTTCCTCAGGGAGAAAGGAATAAAAGGAAGAATCTTCCGTAGAACCCTCAACGTGAAGAAGCAGGCTGAAGCCACTTGGTTTATCTGAGAGGCAAGTGTTAAATCTTTGTCGATCAGAAAACCAAGGTTCCGAGCCTTGGGCACCGGAGTCGGACAAGTTCCGGCTTCGATGGGCCACCATGATTGGCTCCAAATCGATGGTTTCTGACCAAATTCTATAATATCTGTTTTTTTCAGTGTTGAGTTCTAAGAAGTTTGTATTCATCCAAGACATCAGTGATGTAATACAATTGCGAAACCGTTCGGCTGTCATGTCCCCGTTTTGCGTGACTGACACCACTAGCTGCGTGTCATCAGCGTAGGATATGAGCAACAGACCGTGGCTTTTTATTAGACTGGCTAAAGGGTCCACGTATATGTTGAACATGGTCGGGGACAGGGCCGAGCCCTGGGGGACTCCACCTGGGAGAGTAAACAGTTCTGACCGAAGACCCTCCCAATGTATTATTTGATCCCTGGAGGACAGGAATGATGTTAGACCGGCCAGAGCTTTACCACTGATACCGACGGCACGCAGCCTTCGTACTAATACTGCATGATTTACGGTATCGAAGGCTGCCGTAAGGTCAAGCAGTATCAGGGCGGCCCTACCACCATCGTCCATCACCTTACGGATCTCCTCTGTCGCCATGATCCGGGCTGACTCTGTGGAGTGCCTAGATCTAAACCCATGCTGAGTGGAGTCAAGGATGTTATATAGATCTAGATAAGCCGTCAACTCGGAGTTTATAGCTTTCTCCAAAACTTTGGAGGGTAGAGGTAGACAGGAGATCGGGCAATAGCTTTTGGCCTCCAGTGGATCAAGCGTCGGTTTTTTTAAAATAGGTCGAATACAAGCCATCTTCCAACATGAAGGGAAGACCCCTGAGCTTGTAACTAGATTTAATAGTGGGGTCAAGGATGTACCAACCACCTCCGGCGCCAGATGTAAGATGTGTGGGGGACAAGGATGAAGTGGGGACCCTGATTTAGTTTGCAGCAGTAGGTCTACCACTTTCTCTACGCTTAAGGCGGAGAACTGAGTTAGGCTGCAATAAACTGTCTCCTCATCCTGACGCCCTAGATGGTTCCTCCCACTCGCTTCTGATGTATTCAGGAGTTCATTATAGACAGTCTGGACTTTGTTCTGGAAAAAGAGAGCCAATTTGTCCACAAAATCTTGGTCAGGAATGAAAACAGTATCTCGCGGACAGCTCGACAGCGCAGTTACTGTTTTAAATAGTTCTTTAGAGGAGCTGGTGGCCTCCTGAATTTTAGATGTAAAATAAGCTGTCTTCGCCTGTTTTATGGCCAGCTTGTAGTCTTCTAAGGCTAAGCAATTATTTTTTTATGTGCAGAACTGTAGTTGGTTCTCCAAATGCGTTCCTTATGTCTGCATTTGATTTTATATTGTTTAAGCTCAATTGAATACCAGGGAGATGATACTAGCCTACGCCTAGTCTGCTTGGTCACTTCCGGTGCCAGTCTATTAACTGCCTGGTTGATCCAGTTATTAAAGTTAATAGCTGACTCATTGGAATCTAAGCCGGTTCGGCGCACCGGAGTCGGAGTGTGTTTGCCTGCATGGGGCCTCTCATGGCGAGGAGGTTGGCAAATCTGTGGGGCCTTGCAGGGCAGCCATAAACTGGATCGCCTGCTCTCCTCCGTCATATTGCCAAGGCAGCTAAGAGCACCCGCAGATGCCGGAGCGGGCAGCCCCCCGGGATCAGCATGATTGTATGGGATTGAAGAGGGTCGGAGTGAGTGCCCACCTTCCGAGCCAGCTGGTAGCAACAAGGGAAGCCCCCAGTCCTGCACCGGAGCCCCACCCCCACTGCAGAGGGCATCCTGGCCGGATCGGGAGAGACCATGCGTCCGCCAAGAGGGGACGAGACGGAGCGGCTGCACCACGTGTTTGCGGGCAGCTGTGGTAGACGGTCAGAGAGCGGGTTCGCCCTTGCTAAAGCGGAGTGGCTGCACTGCATGGTTGTGGGCAGCCACGGTGGAAGAATAGAGAGCCTGGGGGTGAGAGAGCGGAAGGCTCTGCTCCAACGAGGTGTTCTCCCCAGTGAGGCCCCGCGCTACAAAGCTGGGCTGCACAGAACTGCTACAGTAGCCGTCCCAGTCCCGAAGGACCAGTGTCAGTAGCTGCTGGGCACCAGTTATTGCCGTGGACCCTGCATGGTCCCTCCCCTGCCGCAGTAGGCCGTGGGTGTGTCCCCCTCCCCACACATTGGGAGACATACCTGGGGGCAGTGTCCAGGATTCCCCATAACGAGGGAGTCCCCCACTGAGGTCTCGATTGGGAGCAGTAATTACTGCATTCCCTGTAGTAGGTGTTCAGGTGGCCCAGGAGCCTACTTGTAGGGAATAAGGACACCAGATACCATATAATAGGAGTATAGGTGCCACTCTTTGTGTTGTTTATGGTAATATATGGTAATATGGATATGCTGGGGGTAATTCAGCTGTGTTCATGATTGATGTATAATTAACTCCTGCATTTTAGGCCCTGATGTGTTCTAATGTATGTTGTTTTTGCCCTGCATTTTTCAGGATAACGAGCATTATTCCAGGATTTGCCATATATGTGCAGTGATGGTGGTTTTAAAACATGTGCAATCTATGAGCATTTACCCTATTGCACTACCTATGCTGTTATGACCATTTTCTAGAGGCAAAGTGATTTTATGATCTATGTGACGTAATGACAATTGCCTAGTTGGCAAAGTGATTTATGTGATTGTGGTCTAAAGTGTTTTATGTATAATACAAAGGATATTTTTATATAGCCTTGTGTGGAGTCTCTTTTTGTGCTGTGTCTGGTGTGTCACTGATGTGTTGCGCAAACGTTTTACACATTGCCTCTGGGATAAGCCTGACTGCTCTGCCAAGCTACCAAGCGGGTGAGCAGGGGTTATCTTGTGTGTGTAACTCCCTTACCCTGACTAGAGTGGTGGGTTCTGCCTGGCTTAGGTGCATACCCTATCCAACCAGAAACCCCATTTCTAATATCGCCCTCTCAGACTCTGGCAAGATGATAATCTCCTCCAAGTTTTTGCTTGCTGAAAAATTTGCATCTCTAATCTGATCCAATAGAACAGATTTCAAAGGCAATGGGTAATGCTTACTGTGTTACTGTCTGTATAGTCAATGCAGGTTCTCAACTCACCATGCTTCTTTAGAACAAAAATATGGGACAACGAGGGGAGAGTGTGAAGAGCTAATGAATCTGGATTCAATAATTTCTGATCTAAATACCTTTATAAATGTTCTGTTCCTGTTCTGTTTCTCTGTTTTTGTAAGTATATATACCTTAGTATATATACCTTACTACATGGTATTGATGCACCAGGTTGTAAATCAATCTTACAATTGTAGCACCTATGAGGAGGTAGTATACATGCTTTCTCTTTGTTGAGAACATCACTAACATTTCATAACAATTTAGACCTCTGAATTTGAAGCTCATGATCCTTTTTGCAACTTCAGGCCTCCTAATCCTTCATCCCACACATAGGTGTTCTTCCATAAAGTGAAGGAAGACTTTACTATATACCACCATTGCTAGGCATTGCCCAATTTAAAGAAGATCACAAAACAGTACCTTCGCATTAGGTGACTGAGTCACTCTAAAAGGAAAGAACTCTTTTGCCTGGACTAACAGAAAGCCTTTGATCTTTTCTGGAGATGAAACTCCCTTCTCAAAGCAATCACAAGCTCTAGTGAGATCAGTTATTCACCATGATTGATTGTTTAAGGTATCAGACTTATCAGACTTTGAAGATTCAACAGTAGCCATTGCTCACATCCACTGGCATACTGAAGCCCTGACAGTCTGAAAGTCCTTGACGAAGTAAGTTGTGACTTGCCAGACCCAAAATATTGTCCCAAGGTAGACCAAACATGGACCTTTGAAAAATGTTGACCTGTGTGACAGAACTCTTGTCTTCTTGCTAACTTTGAATTTCTTCCTTGTTAATCTTACTGGACTTTTTCCCTTTACTCTGTGGCTGGAACCAAACCTTCTCAGCTACCTTCCACCAGAATAAACTGAGACTTTTTTGCTAGACTAGGATGGTACCACTGACAGCTGTACATTCCCCCATGATTAAACTTGACAATATAAACATAGTATTAATCCAAAGACTTTTGCTTAGATTTGTAAGTATCAGTCCCATAGACGTTAATTGTGCTTTGACCCTCCCCGCCCCCCAAATAGTAAAACTAAGATACATCCATGGTCATATTGTAACGATTGTTAGAAATTGGGCTTCTGGTTGGCAGAGGTATGCCACTTGTCCAAGCAGGAGACGCAATGCTAGTCACGGTGAGTCACAAACACTTCCTAAATTAATCTGTGCTCACCTTCTGGTAGCTTGGCACAGAGCAGTCAGGCTTAACTCAAGAGGCAATATGTAAAGTATTTGTGCAACACTTCAAACAGCAAAACAGTGAAGACACCACACAAAAAGATACCACATCTAGTTAGACAAATAAAGCTTCATTTAATGAACAAAACAAAACCAAAAAGACAAAAATCCAATAAGTAGAACCAGCGTTATGAATTTGTTAAGATTAAACTGAAATGTATTGCTTAAAAGCATAAAGCGCCAACCGGGGCTCTCTGGTCATGCTAGACTAGGTCAAATCCAAAAGTTTAGGCCGACCATGATGAAGCACGAGTCGGATACAGGGACCAGCCTTGACCGGCTGCAAAGTACCTTGTTTAAGTCGTCGACAGAGCCAAGATGCTAGAAACAAAGAGGAGATGCGTCGTCGTTGGACCGTAGGATGAAGGCGATGCGTCGGCTCTAAGCCGCACAAAGTTGAAGATGCATCAGAAATTGAGGCAATGGATGTACTGGATCCTCGCAGCAGCGGTGATGCGTTGTCAATAGAAATGCGCCGGTTCCGGTTGGCACAACGGTGTTGATGTGTGGTTTTTGCCTGAGCTGCAATTTATACCCACTTCCAAGGGCCCAGGACTGGGTTGACACCACTTGGCAGGGCAAGACTCATAAATGACAGAGTCCAGGTGCTGTAGCAGGGTGGTTGGAAGTCCTTGATGTCCCTGAGACTTCTGAAGAGGAGGCAACGCACCAACCGCTTGGAGTCCCTCTGGTTCTGGGTTCAAGTGATATTGGTCCAGTCCTTCTCACCCAGGCAAGGAGGGCAACATGCAGAAGGTCAGCACAGCAAGAAAGTAATTCTTCCAGAGCAGCAGTCCAGCAGAGTGGCAGTCCTTTAGCAGCACAGCAGCACTTCTTCCTGGCACAGCATCCAAAGGTCCAGAAGTGTGCTGAGTTGATAGGGTCAGAATTCCAGTTCTTAAACCTAGTGGTGCCTTTGAAGTGGGGGAGATTTCAAAGAGAGGCTTTGAAGTGCACAAAGGGCATCCTATGCTGCCCTGGCTCCAGACTCACTACTTTGTGTGGTGACAGGACATTTGGTGTAAGTGTGAGGCTGTGGCCAGCTCCTCCCTCCCATTCTGCCCAGGATGGCCCATCAGGATGTGGATGGCCCATTTGTCACACCTAAGCTCCCATTATGTGAGGTTGTCTAGAGGAAATTCACAAAGGCCAACTGTCACCCACCTCAGACATGAATTGGAGACAGGCTGCAGTCACACAGGGCTAACAGCAGAAAAATGCCATCTTTCTAAAAGTGGCATTTTCCAAATTGTATTGATTAATTCGACTTTACCATTAAAGAGGATTTATCATTACAATTTCAGTGATACTAAACATGACAGATCTGCCTCCTTCCAATTGGGAATTGCAGCTTATTAAATGTAACAGAGAATCCCCAATATTAACCTATGGTAAGGGTAGGCCTCACAGTAGTGAAAAACGAATTTGGGAGTTTTCCACTACCAGGACACGTAAAACTTAAAAGCACATGTCCTACCTTTTAATTACACAGCACCCTGCTCTATGAGCTACCGAGGGCCTACCTTAGGGGTGACTTATATGTAATAAAAGGGGAGTTTAAGGTTTGGCAAGCAATTTTAAATGCCAAGTCGACATGGCAGTGTAAACTGCACACACAGGCTCCGCAGTGGCTGTCCCGAGACATGTTTTAAAGAGCTACTTAAATGGGTCGCACAATCAGTGCTGGTGGCCCACTAGTAGCATTTAATTTACAGGCCATAGGCACATATAGTGCACTTTACTAGGGACTTACAAGTAAATTAAATATGCAATTGTGGATGTCAATCAAACCATGTTTAGGGAGAAAGCACATACACTTTAGCACTGGTTAGCAGTGGTAAAGTACCCAGAGTACCAAAACCAACAAAACAAATTTAGCATAATTGGAGGTAAGCAGGCAAAATGTTTGGGGGAAGACCACCCTAAGGTTGACAGGTCTAACAATGACAGCCGATAACTCGGCGCTTCTGATTTTTGTTTAAACTTTTCCCTTCATGAAGGTTTGCTATGTTTCTTGACTTTTGTTAGACCTGTCAGCCTTGGGGTGGCCTTTGGCCAAACTGTTTCCCTTCCCCCTCCATTTTTCCTGATCTTGTTTTTGCTGGCTTTAGGACTCTGTGCACTTTACCACTGCTAACCAGTGCTAAAGTTTGCGCTCTGTAGTCTAAACATGGTAACATTGGCTTTTACCTAATTGGCATATTTGGTTTACGTATAAGTCCCTAGTAAAGTGGCAATACATGTGCAGAGGCCTGTAAATTGAATGCTGTTAGTGGGGCTGCAGCACTGATTGTGCCATCCAGTTAAGTAGCCCTTTAAACATGTTTCAGGCCTGCCATTCCAGAGCCTGTGTGTGCAGTTTTAAACTGCCATGTCGACCTGGCAAAATAAACCTTTTACCAGACCCAAACCTTCCTTTTTAATACATTTAAGTCACCCCTAGGATAGGCCCTTGGCAGCGCAGAGGGCAGGGCGCAATGTATTTAAAATGTAGGACATACACTTTTAGGTTTTACATGTCCTATCAGTGAAAAACTCTTACATTTGTTTTTTTACTACATCAATGCCTATCTCTACTATAGGATAACATTGGAGTTGCCTTATTACATTTTATAAGTGTAGTTTCCAAATGGGAAGAGATACCAGTTCAAGTTTGGTGTCTCTAGAATCAAAATTTTAAATCCTATCTTATGGTGAAGTTGGTTAGTAAATTGCAATTCTGAAAAGGCCACTTTTAGAAAGTTGGCATTTTCTTGCCTTAGCCGTTTAGTGCCTGTAGCCTGTCTCGTGACTTGGTGTAGCTGACAGTTGAGCTTTATGTATTCATCCTAGACAACCACATGCAATAGGGAGGTTAGGTGTGCCTGGATTGGCCATCACCGGAAGGATGAGAGGGAGGAGCTGGGCTCAGCCCCACTGACTCCTAAATAGGCTGTGCCCTGCCTCCACACAAAGGGCTGCATACCCCTTGTAGTTAGTCTGGAGCCAGGGCACAGAAGGCAGGATGCATGGGGACTTCAAAGAGTATCCTCTAGAACATGGGTGCTCACAAACTTTTTCTCGGGGGCCAAATTTACAGTGTGATTTGTGGCCGAGGGCCACACCAGTGGGGGGCGGGCTAGAGTAAAAAAAAAAACTGTGACCATGAGGTCGAACACAGGCCCCTGCAGCGGACGCATTAGTCCACTGAGCCACCAGACCCGGCATACACACATCTATCTATCTATCTATCTATCTCTCTCTCTCTGTCTCTGTCTCTATCTATCTCTATCTCTCTCTATCTGTCTCTATCTCTATCTGTCTCTGTCTCTATCGGTCGCTATCTATCTCGGTCTCTATCTGTCTCTATCTCTATCTGTCTCTGTCTCTATCTGTTTCTGTCTCTATCTGTTTCTGTCTCTTTCTGTTTCTGTCTCTATCAGTCTCTGTCTCTATCAGTCTCTGTCTCTATCTATCTCTATCTGTCTCTATCTCTATCTGTCTCTATCTCTGTCTCTATCTCTATTTCTATCTGTCTATATCTGTCTCTGTCTGTCTCGGTCACTATCTGTCTCTATCTCTGTCTATCTCTCTCTATCTGTCTCTGTCTCTATCTTTATCTGCCTCTATCTGTCTCTGTCTGTCTCTATCTGGCTCTATCTGTCTCTGTCAGTCTCGGTCTCTATCTGTCTCTATCTCTATCGGTCTCTATCTATCTTGGTCTCTATCTGTCTCTATCAGTCTCTGTCTCTATCTGTCTCTATCAGTCTCTGTCTCTATCTGTCTCTACCTCTATCTATCTCTGTCTCTATCTATCTCTGTCTCTATCTATCTCTGTGTCTGTCTCTGTCTTTGTCTCTATCTGTCTCTGTCTCTCTCTGTCTGTCTGTGTAGGTCTGTCTCTCTGTCTCTGTCTCTGTCTGTCTCTCTCTCTCTGTCTCTGTCTGTCTGTCTCTGTCTGTCTGTATATCTCTCTCTCTGTGTCTCTGTCGGTCTGTCTGTCTGTCTGTCACTGTCTGCCTGTCACTGTCTGTCTCTCTCTGTCTGTCTCTGTCTGTCTCTCTCTATGTCTCTCTCTGTCTGTCACTCTCTCAGGTGCAATTGTCGGCAACACGAAACAGGAAGCTTCCCAAAAGGCCCTTTAAAAGTCAGCTGTGAACGCTTACAGCTGACTTTTAAAGAGCCTTTGGCAAGCTTTCCAACGGTGCTGTGTATGATGTCACAGAGGCCGGCAGTAAACACAGAAGATGGCCGCAGGAGCATACGTAGTGAATACGTATTTAATAGGTCTTCACTACGTATGCTCCTGCAGTCATCTTCTGTGTTTACTGCCGGCCTCACTGGAAATGTAGAAATTGCAATTCAAGGTCCGCGGGCCGCCAAGGAAGGCCTGCCGGGACGCTGGCGGCCCGTGGGCCGTACTATGAGTACCACGGCTCTAGAAGCTTTCCCCCCCACTTCAAAGGCACAACTGGGTATGAATACTAGACCTCAGACACCAACTCTTTAGTATACTTCTGGACCTGTGGATACTCTGCCAGGAAGAAGGACTGCTGTGCTGCTACAAGGACTGTGTCTCTGCTGGACTGCTGCTCTGAAGGAACTGCTGCCTTCTGTGCTGACCTGCTGCCTGCTGCACTCCTGCCTGGGGGAGAATGACTGAGCCTGCATCTCTTGAACCCAGAGTGACTCCAAGGGCTAGTTGATTGGCCTCCTGATCTGAAGTCTCAGGGACATAACAGGCTTCCAGCAACCTTGCACCTGGACCCTGCTAAGTGGTGCCACCCTAGTCCTGGACCCTTGGAAGTGGGCTTAAGGTGGTTATCAGCCTCTGTGGATCCAGCGGAACCGACGCATCTCCATTGCTGCGTGGATTGGAGCTGTTGTAATGAACTGCATCGCTGCTGCATCCTGCATCACCTTTGGAACCCCTCTGTGTTACACATTCTCGGCGCAGGCCCTCACATCGTTCATCGACAGCAGCCATGACGATGACCCCGGACTCCTCATCGCAGCCTTGCCTCTCTTTGGAACCGACTCATAGCCCTGACTGCACGCTGCATCCTCAATGCCGGACTTTGCCTCGCAAACCCTATGGACAGGATCCTTGATGATGACACAGGCTCTTGCATCGCAGCCTCTCCATATTTCGGAACAAATGCACCGCTTCAGCTGCGTGGCACATCTTTGACCAAATCCACGCAATGCTCCGCAAACCAAGATTGAAGGTACTTTTGTTCAGCGGGCCTAACTGGGTCCCTGTAGGCGGCTCACGCTCCATTGCGGTTGGTCTGAACTTATGATCTGTTCCGGTCCAGCTTGACCAGATATCCACATTTGTCGCTTCACGCCTCTTGGTGCTATTTTTCACTAGAAACTTTAAAATTCAATATCTCCAGTTCTACTAAGTTGATTTTTGTCATTTTGAACTTGTTTTATCTATTAAATTAAGCTTTATTTTTCTAACCTGGTGTGGGATCTTTTTATGTGGTATTTTCATTGTTTTACTGTTTAAAGTGTTGCACAAATACTTTACACATTGCCTCTAAATTAAGCCTGGCTGCTCTGTGCCAAGCTACAAAGGGGGTGAACACGGATTAATTTGTGGTTTGCTTTTGCCTTACCCTGACAAGGATTGTGGTTGCTGCTTGACCAGGGTTCACACCCCAGTCAACCAACAACCTAAATTCTTACAACCTTGCTGAGACATAATTTAGGTGCTTGGCCCAATGCAGGTGACAATTTACATTCAGGTGCAGGGAGTCACCGTGTGTGCGGCTATAGCCAGGTAAAGAGGGGACAACTTTGGCAGGGTTAGTTTCCCCAATGTAGCTCAGGGCAGCCTTTTCCTTGAGCAAACTGGGTAAATAGGTTCTGCTCAGCAGCTGTGTATTGGTAAATCTCTGCCACAAGAAATTGCCCTTTACAGGGTGGGACTTGTGACAGTTGTGCATTGTGTTGCAAGCATCCTGTATGGCAGTGGTCCACCCACTTCAATTTGTTTCCCTGCATGTCAGTGGGATACGATTCCTACTACTGGGAAGAACTGCTAAAGCTGACTCACCTTTTTTAAAGTTCTCAACTTTTGCACATCTCTAACTTTGTGTTTATTTAAAAAAAATGTGAAGTTGCAAAACATCAGACTTCTTGCTTCATACACCCCTACGTATCATCAACATGCTCTGTTGAAGTTTTTCTGTTTTTCTAAATGAAGAAGTGTTCCTTAAGAAGGAAGAGCCATTGGAATTCTTTTGGTTAGATGGCTCACGCATTATCTGACATCTGGTATCATACGCTGGTCAAAGGACAAGGCCAGCACAGCCTTTAATCCTTATGAAATCAATAAATATTATCATTAAATTGAGTCAAAAGAACACCTGCAGCTATTATTTACAGAGACTAGTAGTGTCTAAAACTGTAGCATTAAGTGCAGAAAAAAAGAAATGATCATATGTTTTTGTGATAACTCTTGTGTATGAGGCCAAACCTCTAATCTACTGCTGTAGTAACTACCTCCTGGAGTAAATTTGACTGTTAACACTGGAGAATTATGGAAATCAAACGATTATTTTCTAACGATTATAAGCAGCAACGTATTGGACCCATAGTAAAATAACAGCACCAAAAACTGATAGGTCAGTACTCCCCAGTTCACCGAGAACATGCAGAAAAAGCCTGCTAGCATCTTATTCAGTGGTGTGCTCTGTTATGTTAATCAGGTTTGATGTAGCACTCTGTGCAGCGCCAGTGCATCCTAGGGCTGCAGGGAGGGCTGGGGTGCACACGGGTGCTTTATCTTACAGCATCCCCTGGAAGGCATTGTTCATCGTAGACTTGTTTTCTAATACCGGTAGATACATCATCTTACAGCATCCCCTGGAAGGCATTGTTCATCGTAGACTTGTTTTCTAATACCGGTAGATACATCATCTTACAGCATCCCCTGGAAGGCATTGTTCATCGTAGACTTGTTTTCTAATACCGGTAGATACATCATCTTACAGCATCCCCTGGAAGGCATTGTTCATCGTAGACTTGTTTTCTAATACCGGTAGATACATCATCTTACAGCATCCCCTGGAAGGCAATGTTCATCGTAGACTTGTTTTCTAATACCGGTAGATACATCATCTTACAGCATCCCCTGGAAGGCATTGTTCATCGTAGACTTGTTTTCTAATACCGGTAGATACATCATCTTACAGCATCCCCTGGAAGGCATTGTTCATCGTAGACTTGTTTTCTAATACCGGTAGATACATCATCTTACAGCATCCCCTGGAAGGCAATGTTCATCGTAGACTTGTTTTCTAATACCGGTAGATACATCATCTTACAGCATCCCCTGGAAGGCAATGTTCATCGTAGACTTGTTTTCTAATACCGGTAGATACATCATCTTACAGCATCCCCTGGAAGGCATTGTTCATCGTAGACTTGTTTTCTAATACCGGTAGATACATCATCTTACAGCATCCCCTGGAAGGCAATGTTCATTGTAGACTTGTTTTCTAATCCATCATCTCACAGCATCTCTTTCAGTCTATCAGCGTCTTCTGAGTAAACTCACGGACACGATTTATGGGCACACACCAAGGAGTGTAGGTCACACGTCACTGCCGTGCCCTTTTTATTTAAATCAGAGATGTACTACTAGTTTCAACCTCTGGATTGTGTCTGACAACATGGGCATCAGAAATCACTTTGAACCCGTGGTCTAGTTTGTGAGACGAAAGAGGAATGTTTCGTTTCGTTAATGTCAATGTTGTCTTGGATAATCTCATAAGATAGCAGATAGAGCGCCTTTCCAGGATCGGGGGCGGTGTTATCCTCCAAAATAGATGAAGTAATGTATGTACCCCTAACAGGAATCAAACTTGATCAAGCAAATCGAGCAGCATATGCATTATATAAGCCTTCTTGAGATGGTAAAAGTGTAAACCATAAAGGTTTATTAAATTATTAAAGTACGTTACAGAAGGCAAAATTAGTCCGTCATCAGTAAATCAATATAAGGAATTAGCATAAGACTCAGTGAAAGACAGCATAAAATCTGAGCAAATATTCTAAGTCGCAAGCATGAGACAGACGAGCATAGGTCTGCTCCCTAGGTCTTAGTAAAAAAAAAGACTCTCTAAGAATAAGAAAACCAACCCAGAGGTTCGAGACCCAGGTAAAGCCTGGCACACCTATAGTTTTTAGGGCTTTTTATAACACAATTCTCAGGAAAAGTTGCAGAGTCAGCTTAAAGTGAGTGAAGTACGTCACTCGCTTGACGGATCACTATACACAATTAATACATGATCGTCTAATAACAACCCCTAACACCATCCCCTAAAAGTGCCAATCTTTGACCGAATGTAATTGGATTTAGCAGTACAAATCTAGTTACTTTAAACAAGAACAGACTCGTAAAACGAATGGGCCACAGTGATCGAGCAAGAAGAGACCTTGGGTTGTCACATGTTACAATTCAGCTTCCTCTAAGGCTTCCCATAAACAGCATGTCATCACAAAGCATTAGCGCACATTTTGCTGCATGCGGGCTCAGAATGAGAAAATGAAAAGATGGCTGCATTTGTATTTAAGATGTGTGAGCCTTGACCGGTGAATGCTAAGAAAACATAGCTTTTCAATGTGCAGTATTGCCATGCTTAGTGCAATTTGTTTGTGTTAGTGTGCATACAATATTTATTTACAAACTATATCCAACAATAAAAAGGCTATGTCTATTATTAAATGTAACACGTACCATGCATTCATGTAAAGGAAATAGACTCTTCAACCTTTGAGAAACTGGTGATCGATTAGGTCTGAGTTCAACATGTTAATACATGCAGCATCGATACATTAAAGCAAGACACTCGGCCTGGACCTAAACTTCAGCTCCGCTTGCGGAGTTTATGGCATTTTGCCTGGAGCGCTGAGTTCCAAAGAACTACGCCTACCGGCACGAAGCAGAGCTTTTCCTCTTACGCAGCTCGCAAATTTTGGTAAGCGTGAGCAAGGAAAATCGTTTGCTAGACCACCTCCTGTCGAGATTTCTCAACGCGGGCGGTCGTGGCAGGTTGCTACAATTTGTGTTGAGAAACATGCTCCTCGCGTTGAGGACGCTCAAGTAGAATATCTACTCGAGCGGCAGAAAGAAGCAGCGCCCTCTTGTGCTGCGCGTGGTGCTGTTTGTGCTGATTTTACAGTGCAGGACAAACTCCCAGCGCTAAAAATCAGCGCGAGCAATGCAACTTCCGTTACTCCACCTCTTGCGGAACTCCACAGAGCATGGCGGAGGTTTTTGGGCAATTCGCGGAGTTCTGTGTAGCAGAACTCTGCAAAATATTCCCAGGCCTACAAGACATGTGGGAGAGAGCCAGCAGAGAGGACTCTTGTTGGAAATTATTCCCTAATGCAGTTCAATGCAAGCAGTCGGAGTAGAGATGAAAGGATGCACCCAAACAGCCAGTGGCAATGGGTAAGAGAGGTATAGTCCACTGGGGTGAGCCGAGGAATGATTCCCATAGTCTCTAGCCCATGGCTGAAAGAGGCAGACCGTAGAAAGCCAATTGTTGAAAGGAGCTGCTCCCCTCTTATTAGCTAGAGGTCTGTTTGACAAAACCCAACCTAATAAGAGCTGATGGTAGTTAATGGAACAAAGTTACTGATCATCTTATGGAAATTCTTTTTGAGTACCCAGAGCAAAGATATTTTATAATTACAAATGTGAAAGCGCCTAGAAAACATTTTAACAACAAACTTCTTCCCAGGAATTTAGACCTTTTTGTATCTATTTCATCCGTGGTCTGGGCCTTTTCTGCAAAGGCGGCCCCTGTCCGTGTCTAGGATTCTGGAACTATCTCACAATACAGATGCCAGGACCAGGTCGAATCTCTTGGCCCCCAGAATATACTGTGCACGCGAATCCGTCATCAGGCGCTCTCGAGGTCGTGGCTTTTAGAATGGAGGACTGTGGGCCGCGTGAGTGTGTTTATACACATGATAAAGGGTCATGGACACTTTAACCCCTTTTGTTTGCATTTGGAATTTGCATATGCAATTCAGAGTAGCCTCGTGGAAGCTGAGTCGGAATGCGCACATCTCCTGATCGCCATTACTATAGTAAGTGCCGCTGCAATCAACATTCAATCATATTTGGAGGGCACAGAAGGTGGGAAGCGGCTCCTCGTGTTATGAAAGTTTACATATAACTCAGGTAACTGTGTGTGATTAGAATTCGAGCAGTACATAATGCCGAGGTTTCTGCTTCTTAATATCCATGTAGAAGGTGCTGCCCATTAGCTATATATGCACTGCTCTCTATGCAATATAATTTTCAACTTTTACAGTGTGCTTTTATCCAATTGGAACGTTTTGTTGAAGACAAACATCCAGTAAGTAAGTTTTTATATAGCGCAGCTACTCACCCTTACGGGTCTCAAGGCGCTGGGGGCCGGAGTGGAAATTAAGTGAGCTATTGCCCAGAGTCACATGGTGCTGCCGCCGGAGCCGGTGATCGAACCGTGAACCCTGTGCTCCGAAGTCAGCTGCCCTGGCCGCTGCACCACACCTCTCCACCCATCCATAATTCACATCGTTTAGATTAATGACAATTTGTTCTCATGTGCTGCAAGTATGCTGTTTCTAAGCGCTGGACTGTCAGGCTTTTCCTATTGTATAGGTTAAGGGTATTCAATGTCCTGACCTTGAAAGGATGGGGGACTGAACCGCATTAGCTGGTACTCGTACTTGTGATCTATAGCCACATGTTTCAGCTCATTGAGTCATCGTGCTGCTGGCTCTTGTGACGATGCACGCTCGTGCACACTGTCATTGTGCTGAAATAGTGACTGTATTGCTTTGTAGACTTCATGAAGATGGATATCTTTTCTATTTTTGTTTTAATTGCATTATTATTTCCATGATTCTTAACACTGACAAAAATGCTAATTTTACCTTCCCCAAGATGAAAACAGCCCTCTTCCCTTCCTTAGCAAGCATTGCATTCCCTATGATGCTTGCCACCTGTGAGCAACCTTTTGTGAAAATTGGGACAAGATTTACAAAACATACAAAAGGAAAACATTCATTTTTAAAGCAGACTGGATAAGCTATGTTTTTTGGTCTGCTTGACATATTATTACCAACTATTTAAAATATACATAGAGTGACTTTTGGCTCTGGCCAGATGAGTATTTCTTTCTCACGTCATGCTATTAGATTATTGGTGCTCCATTCGACTTCCGTTGGAGCGCTTGCATTGCGACACACGAGGCACTATTTTACATCTCAAAATATCTGAGTCATAATCAGTGCTTAATTTGTAAAAGAAAGAGTGCCGGTGCTTGATCTCTGTTCAGAAGCCCGCGGCCGGTGCAATTATACGTCGGCACGCCAAACTTTAAGGCTGGTAGCCTTAGCTGCACCTCATGCTTCTTAACCCACCACCAGACGCTCCCTGCCCCCTTATCTCACTCTTGCAGGCCCTGCTTTCTCCCTTTGTGATGGCTTTGCCGTGTTTCTCTTCCTTCCTCTGCCAATCTGTGTGTTTGTCCCGTAATCCTGAAGAATAAGTGCTGGTCCCCAAAAATCAGTGTTAGTGACCCCACCGGTAACCGCTGGCTCAAATTAAGCACTGCATGAACTTCTTTGTCTCAGAAATGCCCTGTATGCAGAAAAAATCTTTTTCGTGATTCTATTTTTCGCCGCTGTATTGTTTTTGAATGTTTTAGCGAAGGCTCAAAATGCAAGCCAGACCTATTGGGTTTGCCAGTGCTTGTTATTTAATTAAAATATTTGGAATACGGAAAGTTTTATTTTCACTTTAGCAAGTTCTACCTCCTTCTCTACGAGTATTGCGTTCTGTTTATTATGGACTCAGAATCATACCTCTTATTTGCGTAGCTTCCAAGCTCTGACCACTTGGCAGTAAACTCTCTAATAATAGTGGACTGAAGGTTCGATTTTAAATTCAAACTCGCACCAGCCTTAACTGCACTGTCTGAGAGCATATACAATGGTGTGTATCAGTGTGGGGTTTTTAGTATTGACAGGAATAATGGCGCTCAAGCTAATTCGCGCTGAGTTTATGTTATACTAGGAGTGTGAACGGTGCAAACCAGGTCAGGGGATATGCCCTAAAACCCCCGTGATGGTATGGATAGAAATCCACACAAATGAAGTAGGTACAGTCCCGGGCACACGTAATGAGGATATAATATCAGGAGAAATGTCTCATACTGCAGAAATGTAGAGGGTCTACACCAGAATGATAATCATAGGTGTTTAATATAGTAACAGAGCATAAGCAACCAGCCAAAACAAAAGCAACCAGCCGACACGTGTTTCGTCACAAAGGGTAGTAACCCGTGACTCTTCAGGGCTGGGGAAGATACAAAACATAAAATAAACTGACAAGAAAGCAAACAGACGATGTATAGGCCGAAATTAAAAATCATAAATACAAGTGGAAACCTGGTTACATAACTTACACACAAAATGACAATGAAAGATCTTTGCAACAAGATCAATAGGTCGAGCTGTGAATGTGTAGAGGAAGAAAATAAATGGAATTGCAGACCAAGAGGCGAAATAATCAGTACATGGTGAATGAGAAGCGACACAAGCCAATGTGATAAAATTGAAAAGGCAGCCTGTAAAGATAACAATCATGCACTAGGCGGAACGTGTTGGAAATACATGCAATGGAGGCGCCCAGTCATGGCAACGAGCAGGTTCTAAAAGCGGCTGTAAACGCAAAATCAGTGTTGGTGAAAGGTACTCAGGCAGAAGACCAACTAGATAAACAAGGACTCCTAAATAGAGGATAGGTCACCCAGGGTTAAAAGGAGGACCTCTGGTACACAAAAGGTAAGACAAAACCGCATAGTGAACGAAATGGTGATCACGAGCAAGCTCCATAGTGAGCTGGACGAGTGCGACTGAAAGACATGCAGAGAAAGCGAAAGAACGATAAAGACACAGCCTAGTAGGTGGCTCTGGAGGGAATAGACGGCTGCCCTAAGTGTGTGCTACTAGTAGGTAAAAGAAAAAAGGGGGGGAAAAAAGGGTAGAGACAAATACCTGAAAGGCGGTGCCAACAAGGTGGATTCTATGGAGAGGAAAAGGAAAACGGTAAGGGAAAGGGGTGAGCTGGAAAAGGAAAAGATACGTACAGGGAAACTGAAGTGAAACCTTACCAAGTGACCGTTCAAGAATCCAAAACGGCAATGAAGAGCAGTGCGAACCACGGTAGGTGGACTACTGCCAAATGTAAGGAAAGGAAGACGGATATCGCCGGGCGGCGGATAAGCCAATGAGGACTATTGACCTGAGAGAAAACGGAAATTGGGAATGAAGTGAAGTGCCAAGGGTGGGAGGGATAGGGGGGAAGGGGAAAGACGAAAACACTAGAGTATCGAGGTGAAGAAGGCTTACCTTCAGAAAGGTTGATGCAGTCTGTGGCGACGAAATTGACCAAGTGCTAAGTAGCACAGGGGGGAATATAGAATTAGGCGTGCCAGGTCAGTAGTCCAGTCACTATGGAGCTTGCTCGTGATCACCATTTCGTTCACTATGCGGTTTTGTCTTACCTTTTGTGTACCAGAGGTCCTCCTTTTAACCCTGGGTGACCTATCCTCTATTTAGGAGTCCTTGTTTATCTAGTTGGTCTTCTGCCTGAGTACCTTTCACCAACACTGATTTTGCGTTTACAGCCGCTTTTAGAACCTGCTCGTTGCCATGACTGGGCGCCCTCCATTGCATGTATTTCCAACACGTTCCGCCTAGTGCATGATTGTTATCTTTACAGGCTGCCTTTTCAATTTTATCACATTGGCTTGTGTCGCTTCTCATTCACCATGTACTGATTATTTCGCCTCTTGGTCTGCAATTCCATTTATTTTCTTCCTCTACACATTCACAGCTCGACCTATTGATCTTGTTGCAAAGATCTTTCATTGTCATTTTGTGTGTAAGTTATGTAACCAGGTTTCCACTTGTATTTATGATTTTTAATTTCGGCCTATACATCGTCTGTTTGCTTTCTTGTCAGTTTATTTTATGTTTTGTATCTTCCCCAGCCCTGAAGAGTCACGGGTTACTACCCTTTGTGACGAAACACGTGTCGGCTGGTTGCTTTTGTTTTGGCTGGTTGCTTATGCTCTGTTACTATATTAAACACCTATGATTATCATTCTGGTGTAGACCCTCTACATTTCTACAGTATGAGACATTTCTCCTGATATTATATCCTCATTACGTGTGCCCGGGACTGTACCTATAGCATATACAATGGGCCCGTACAAATGCATATGTAAAGTGTCAGAATGTTAACCTGGTACAAAGTGCCCTGATTGCTGCCTGATCGCACCGTGTGATGGAGGTCTTGAATGGTACCAACTCTCACGTCCCCGTTTTAGCCAGTTTCAAAAGTGGTCCTGGGCGCAGGCTGCAAAAGGATTGCTGATGAATTACAAACAGAAGAAACACAAGTGCTCACACAACACGTAATCTTACAGCCCCAGAAGATATTTGTATGCACAGCCAATGTCTTCGTGAGAGCTAATTTACCTGTCTTATCTCTCTGTATGATTAATATTCTCATTAATAGTGCTAAAGATCCATAACTCAGTGTACAAGAGCGCAGCCTACTAAAGGAAAGTCAGATCCTGTCCCTTACAATGATGAAGGTGCAGAGTGCATTTCCCCTCTTTAACTACAGTGCACTGGCTGTGAGGCTCTGAGAGGGGCTAAAGGGGTGGTTGGTGGATGCATACTAGATGTGATGGGAGCACAGACCTTTGGGAGCAATGAGGGGCTGAGGTGCACGGCATTTTAGGGTCTTGCACTTTGTGAAACATGTATCATTTTAAGGTAGAGATTGTGGTGGGTCAAGCAGAAAGGGAGGAGGAGATTCACGCATCATGGCTTCCTGGGCTTCCAGGATCCCAAAACTGATGGGACCTCTACTGATTCATCCATCATCCACTATTTCCATTGATCCAGGCAGGCTCAATGTAATAATATGCCCTTGTATCAAGACATTTATTCTGTATTACGAGCTGACAAGCTGTACCTTGGAGAAACCAGTATAGATTTGCTTTGTCGTGTATTGGTCGACCCATCCTTCTCGGACACAATGGAGTCCATTCTCTGAAGGGATCGGGAAGGAACCTCAAGGGAAGAAATATGAGGTCTGACACAGGGCCACCTCTAGGGACAGCAGGGAAGACTCTTGGCTCTCATCATTAATGGAGAGTTTGTAGACACTTTTGGACAGAGAAGCCATTCTGTCACTGTAGCGTGATAGAAGAAGTTGCACTTCTAAACCAAAAAATAAAACAGAAAACCCATCATATGGCATAAAGGCATAGTCAGCAGTGTCTGTTGCCAATTCGACTTGGGGGGGTGGTGGCGGGGGCAGCACGGGAAAAAATAATTAAAAAAATAGTTTACACAATTACCTTTCACCACTGGCCGCCGCGATCTTCTGCTCCCTCGCTGTGCGGTGCCTCGCTGCTCCTGGCACTATAATCCCCAGGAGCACAGGCTCCCAGACTCCCCACGCAATCCCAGCGCTTCTCTCATGCAATTACTCCCAGCATGAGAGAAGCGCTGGGATTGGGCGGAGCGGTACAGTTTCACGCACCAGCAGGGACTGGGAGCCTGTGCCCCTGAGCCCTGCTGATATCTGAGGAACAGCCTGGAGATATCAAAGTGCGCATGTCGGTTCGGCCGGGCGTGGATGGCTGGCCAAACCAACACATGCACTTTCAGTGCCTACCACCACTCCCCCCCTGCCGCTGACGCTGAGACATGGCCCGCCCCAGACTCACGGACTGGAAGTGAAAAATAAAATGACAAGAAAATAGTTTTGTTGTCATTTTATTTTCTTCTGTCTACTGGCATTTCTCCAGGGGGGAGACCCTCCTCCGCCATAGCGGAGCAGCTGCCCCTTGCCACATAGTGACTTTTTTTCTACATCTAATGAACACACTACTATGCCTTAAACAGAAAACAAAAGCACATTCAAAAATATACAGAGCACCTCCATTAGGCTGAAAGAAGTGGCCTTCAAACTTATAGACTTGTAAATCCTTCCTCTCCAGGGACGTCAGGATCAGTTAATAATACATTTTAAAAATGCTATAGAGCAAAGAAAGCTAACAGAATTGTGTATATTTAATACATTAGTAAAGGTTATATCTGAGGCTCTGAGTGCACAGGCAGGAAAAGGAGAAAACATGACACTTTAAACTACGTGCAGCAGCGGTGGTACACAATGAAAACACGACTAGGCCCTTTCAGCCCAAGTAAAGCATATCGCCATGTTAACAATGCAAACAATTCAGCTGATTCTCATTAATCTCGGTTTAAGCACAGAAATATTCATTTTAGAATTCTCAACCACACAAGTACGAGTTTCAGTGAGGGAGGGAGGAGCAGAAAATGTGGCGTAGATGGGCCCTGGCAGGCAGGCGCCAGTGGTGGCAGACTGCAGTCAGAGGAGCTTAGCGCCCAGTGAACAGTGCGAGGGAACACCGTTTGAGACCTAGAAAAGGGGACGGGGCTGTGGCAGAAGCAGCAGTGCACCCACTGACTTGCATGGACATTTGCTGCAGTGGGAGTGGTATCCCCTTGCAGCGAAGGGCACATGAGGCTGCACCTCTGTCAGATGTATAAACATTATTATGCATTATGTGACCTATGAGGTAGGTATGGCATAGCATGTGAGTCTTCCCTTCGTACATAAATGACACTAATGCACTATGATATTCTATTGAGGCATAGTATCGCTTTCTACATATTGCAATCATTTTATGTAAGTATCACTAGGCCACCTTCTCGCACATGCAAACCTCCACATACAGGACACTTTCCTCTGTTCTCAGGCACAGAGGGCATTCATTCGCGCTTGGGATGGTCTCTCCTACAATGACGTATGATCTACGTGGAGTCCTGCAGACAGAAGGGCGTGTTATCTGAGGGTGGTAACGTGGTTTGCCCTTGCAAACATGTATGCAATTGCTGTATTACACCTCTTACAATGGAAGGTCTATTAGCTGAAAATTATTAGTAGAAAATACTATGTAGAGAAGCAAATTACCTAGCATTAATATGTTTGCCTATTTTATTAATTATGTTTTTTATTTTCTTTATTGTCCCCACAAGTGTGATATTTGTTACCATGTTTCTATATGTTCTGTACTAGCTTGTCTTCCACTAAAAGTCTCTGATAACACTGGTTCAGGTGTTCTATGTGCACTGATTCGGAGAAAATGCTTAGGGCATGGGTACTCACAAACTTTCTCTCGGGGCCAAATTTAGAGTGTGGTTTGTGGCCGAGGGCCGCACCTGTGGGGGCGGGGTCAGTGGGGGCGGGGCTAGAGTAAAAAAAACTGGGACCATGAGGTTGAACACAGGCCCCTGCAGCGGATGCATTAGTCCACTGAGCCACCAGACACAACATACACACACATGTCTGTCTCTGTGTGTGTGTCTGTCTCTGTCTGTTTGTGTGCCTCTGTGTGTCTCTGTCTATCTCTGTCTGTGTGTCTCTGTCTGTGTGTCTCTGTCTCTCTGTCTGTGTGACTCTGCCTGTGTCTGTCTGTGTGTCTCTATCTGTGTATCTCTGTCTGTGTGTCTCTGTGTGTCTCTGTCTCTGTGTGTCTCGGTCTGTGTGTGCGTCTCTGTCTCTGTGTGTGCGTCTCATTCTCTGTGTGTGCGTCTCTGTCTCTGTGTGCGCGTCTCTGTCTGTGTGCGTCTCTGTCTCTGTGTGCGTCTCTGTCTCTGTGTGTGCGTCTGTCTCTGTGTGTGTCTTTGTCTCTGTGTGTGCGTCTCTGTCTCTGCGTCTCTGTGTGTCTGTCTCTGTGTGTGCGTCTGTCTCTGTGTGTGTGTGTGTCTCTGTCTCTGTGTGTGTCTCTGTGTGTGTCTCTGTGTGTGTCTCTGTGCGTGCGTCTGTCTCTGTGTGTGCGTCTGTCTCTGTGTGTGCGTCTGTCTCTGTGTGTGCGTCTCTCTGTGTGTGCGTCTCTCTCTGTGTGTGTGTCTCTGTGTGTGTGTGTCTGTGTGTGTGTCTCTGTGTGCGTGTCTCTGTGTGCGTGTCTATGTGTGCGTGTCTATGTGTGCGTGTCTCTGTCTCTGTGTGCGTCTCTGTCTCTGAGTGCGTCTCTGTCTCTGTGTGTCTGTCTCTCTGTGTGTCTCTGTCTCTGTGTGTCTGTCTCTGTGTGTCTGTCTCTGTGTGTCTCTGTGTGTGTGTCTGTCTGTGTGTGTGTCTGTCTCTGTCTGTGTGTGTGTCTCTGTGTGCGTCTGTCTGTGTGTGTGTGTCTCTCTGTCTGTTGTGTGTCTCTCTGCCTCTGTGTGTCTCTCTGTCTCTGTGTGTCTCTCTGTCTTTGTGTGTGTGTGTCTCTCTCTCTCTCTGTCTGTGTGTGTGTCTCTCTGTCTCTGTGTGTGTGTCTGTCTCTGTGTGCCTCTGTGTGTTTGTGTCTCTGTGTCTGTGTGTGTGTCTGTGTGTGTGTGACTCTGCGTGTCTGTCTCTGTGGGTGGAGTAAAGGCTGCGGGAGAAGAGGACATAGAAGAGGATGTCATTGGCAACACGAAACAGGAAGCTTCCTAAAATGCCCTTTAATAGTCAGCTGTGAAAACGCTTACAGCTGACTTTTAAAGGGCCTTTTAGGAAGCTTTCCGACTGTGCCATGTGTGAGGTCGCAGAGGCTAGAGGCCGGCAGTAAACACAGAAGACGGCTGCAGGAGCATACTAGTGAATACGATTCACTACGTTTGCTGCTGCGGTCATCTTCTGTGTTTACTGTCGGCCTCACTGGCAATGTAAAAATGGCATGGCAAGGTCCGCGGGCCGCCAATGAAGGCCTGCCGGGCCGCTGGCGGCCCGCGGGCCGTACTATGAGTACCACCGGCTTAGGGGAACCCAAAAATATGCCCCACTGCCAAGGTACTCGAGGTCTAAGCATATATGGTTGGCAAAATCTTTGCATGAGAATTTATTTTTCTTAGGACAAAAACCCTCACCCTCCCTTAGGGGGCATGCTCCATCCTAGGGTTCTTCCTCACACCACCCACGTTGGTTCTGGTGTGGGCTACAGCTTTCCAATGGAAGAGGAGTTCTTACAATGGGTGTTCCCTATGTGAATTCTTGGTGTGAGTACTGGCTGCAAAGTGCAAAATTGTGTAATAACCAAAAGAAATGTGACAAAATATGAAAAAAAAACTGCCTCTTAGAGGAACTGGAAACATCTTTACTCTGCCCCTAAGGGTAGGATAAAGCAATTACGACCCTCTTTTGTAGTTTTGTGAACCCAAAAATATAAACTGTTGTCTCTGGCAGATTTGTCAATTTTCTGGTATATTTCTTCCAGACAAATTATAGGAGTGGTTCAAGGGACACCTGTCCGTTTTCTCTGCTTCATGTAGTAAGTTATTTCTGCACTCTCTGAGGGCCAATAGAAACTTACTTGGCGTGGCCAAGCAGCACCAGTGGACGTTTCCTCCCAGACTCTTCCTTAGAGGAGGTTCATGTGCCTACTACTGGTCGCTGTGTGTAACCAGAAGGTCACATGTCCACATCCTAGTGCGAAAGTTCATTGGACTGAGCTGCTATTTCTAAAAGGTGCACGTAATACATGTAATCCTTGGGGATTTTATCAAAATATTTTGTTCTTCTATGTATGATAAAATAGGTGCAATTGAATTGGTTAACTATTAAAGCCTATTATTAGGTGCCTAAAAAATTCATTTTGTACTGTGTGGTATGTAACTAGTTACTATTAGTGCAATTCCACACCTACAGCTTCATACTTTGTAAACATTCAGTGCACACACAGACCTTCATATCTTACATATGTGCAGAGCCTTAGAAGGTAAAGCACCTTCATACCTCAGTTTATCTGTTGAAGTTACATGTTTATTTCATCTGATAGTACACTATGTCTGATGTCCAGCTAGGCTGCCCCAGACTTCTGACACCTTCTCGAAGGCAGGACACAGCTTGGGAATGACAAATAACGGGTTGTCTCTGAAGTGATGCATGTGGAGTGGTGTAGTGTAGGAAATCAAAGCCTCCAATCACTGCAACACCTTACAGGCTACAGGCTGCTGCATGGCATGTGACTGTCCCTGCTGACCACCGTTTCCCTCTAACTACACCAGACGCCAGTAGAGTGAAGGGGAAGGCTGCCGAGGAGGGCACAGGCTAGCCGAAACGTTAGACTACACTGTATGGTTGTCTTTTCTGCCCTTCCACTGCCCCATCACTGCAGTGGATGGATGAATGAATGAATTTTGCACTTGTAGAGCACACTGTCTCTTGAAGTTGAGCATCCTGGCTCTATGCTAGGGGACAACAGGGATCCTTATGGGGGACGACAGGGATCCTTATGGGGGACAACAGGGATCCTTATGTGAAACTTTCAGATGTTTAGATGAGAGAGTGACATAGTGTATCAGGGGCAAGAAAGAGCCAGGTCTATAACGATTTTTTTAACATTTCTTCCGTTTCCATGAACTGGAGAGAGTTGGGAGTTGGTTCCAGCCTTTGGTGCCTACCAAAATAAAGGACTTTCCCCACCAGGTTTTTAGTCTAAAGGAAGGGGGCCTCTGGAAATTTGCACCTGAGGATCTCAATGTTCTCTGGGTCTTGTAGTGGCAGAACCGGGCTGTGAGATAGTTGGTTCCAGTGGATGTAAAGGCTCTGAAAATTAACAGCAGGAGTTTTTTCAGGGTGGTCAATGCAGAGCTCTGCTTGGAAAGTTGCAGCACCAATCTAGTTGCCGCATGTTGGACTATCTGGAACCTATGAATTAGCTGTTTGGAGCACCCTGCATTAAGACTATTGCAAAAGTCAAGTCTTGATGTGATTAGTGCACTATCTTGCGAGTTTGAAATGGTGGAACCCGTTTGACTCCGGATGGTCTCTATACAGCTGTGACATAAGTGTTAGAGCAGAATGCAATGAAGGCAGGTTTAGAATGTTTAGTTCGCAGTTATACTCAGACGAATAAAGACATGTAATACTAAGCTCTGTGTGTGGCATAGTCATTGGTGGGTACCCAGGCTGGAGAGGATGCTACAACTGGCGACGAGTTAGGGTATAAGTAACTCGAAGATCGACAGTGCTCTCCCTGAGAGTTTGCTGTGGTCCAAGCAAACTTCTTGCACGTATCATGTGTGTTGCAGTCGAAGTATGGAACCAATGCTTGATGCATGTGGAGTCAAAGCGCAACTCCAGCCACTGTGATGAAGTTGAAAACAACAAAAGCATTGCAAAGAAATCTACATATTGGTGACCGAGAACCTGCTGTTCAGACCGTACATAAAGGTACCACGCTGCTACGCAAAAAAGTAATACGTAATCTGGAGCATTAATGCTAAAGGCAAATACAACCGGGCTTTCAAAGAGCAGCTGTTGATAATCATAGATTGCGAGATAACGTTATCCTCAGGCCCTCAGAGATGGCTCACATGAATAGGTTCAAAATGAACAGTCAAGGGAGCCAGAGAGAGCTCCACCCTCAACATCAGACACTTCCACAAATGGCTACAATGCTGCCGCTTTCCTGTAACCACCACCACCATTCATTAGCGCCAAAAGCTGAATATTGGTGACAGATGGATTGCTTGGATAGAGATATTTGATGATTTCATTGATGTACTTGAAGAGACTGATAACACAAAGATTATCAAGTATCTCAAAAATCTGGCTAGTGATGGTGTAAAAGAAGGCATAAAGAAAATGCAGCGAACTGATGAAGAAGTCACATATCTTCAGATTAAAGAAGTGTTAAATATCAAGTTTAACCCAATGCCAAATGTTGATTTCAAATGATACAACTTCAACCAAGAATGCCAGAAAGTTGGTGAAACCCTTGATGAATTTGTGGAGGGATTCGACATGCTTATCAGACATTGTAAGTTCAATTAATTTAATGATAAAGAAGCTATGCCTCTGAGAGTTATTGATGGATGCTTGTCAGATTCATTCAGAAGACCAATGTTGAGAGAAATTTAGTCTTGAGCGAGTGTTAATAACTGCCACAGCTGAAGAGCGTGCTGATAGACAAGCTGCTGACATGGAGGCCCGAGGTGCCCAGAGTGAATCCGTCATGAGTGTGAAAAGTAAGCCAACACCAAACTCTGAAGGACACAAAGTAAAGTGTACACTTAAAAAGAAGTTGTGTTTTAGATATGGATTTTCATTTCCACACAAAGGTAAATGTCCCGCTTTTGGACAGATATGTATAGGCTGTAGGAAGGAGAACCATTTTGTGATGGTTTGCAAAGTACAGGAAAAAGTAAGTGCGTCACTGCGCCAGAACATTCCAGGAGCAACGTTTGACACACACGCACAAGGCCAAGTGGCGAAATAAGTTAAGAGAAATCGACACTCAACGAACTCGATCGTCATCTAAATCATCGTCAAACAGTTCTTCTGTATGAGTATCAAGTGAAATAGAAGGAAATGATTGTGCCATGCCGATGTTTACCTCAGAAAAGCATGCACATGTTGGTTTGGCCACTTGTGAAGAAAAATGTCAGTCAAAGAAAAATCGACATGCTAAAGCACCAAAGTCATTCAAACATTGTCCGAAGATTACACTGAAAGTAAATGGTTGGTCGATACCTTTCATTATCGACAGTGGTGCATCGATAAACATTATGCCTGAGGAGAAATATAATAAATTATCTCCAGTGCCACAACTTATACTATCAAAAACCAAAGTATATACATGGGCTGTATCAACGCACTCAAAAAGACAAGGTTCATTTGTTGCCAAAATCAAGCACAAGAAAACGAATGTGCAAGCACCCATCCATGTGCTTCAAAGAAGATTGCAGGTACATTACAACCTTTTCTACACATGTAGGTTTGTTTCAATACAAAAGACAAAGTTTTGGTGTGTCATCAGCTGCAGAACTGTTTCAAGACGTAATTTGGCATATCATATTGCCTGTCATGAATGCAGTGACATATTGGTTTTCGGAGCTATACAAAAAGAGCACGATAAAGCTCTTACACCGTATGACGTTTACTTGCAGATGCAGGTTTGACTTTGAATGCAGACAAGTGTGAGTTCCACAAGACAAACCTAAAGTTTTTTGGCCATATCTTTTCTGACGGGGGTATGACACCAGATCCTGCTAAACTACAAGTGCTGTCAAATGCTGATCCCCCACAAGATGTTTCTATGGTGTGTTCATTCCTTGGTATGGCCAGTTACTTTTCCAGATATATACAAGACTTTGCCACTGTAAGTGCTCTGTTGAAAGACATGACGAAAAATATGTTTAATTGATTTCATTGAATGTGAGAAAAGTTTTAAGAAAATCCAACAAGCCATTGAGAATGCTACTGAAATGGCATGCTTCAATCCAAAGCTTCATACAGAGGTTATTGTTGACGCTTGCCCAGTTGGGTTAGGTGCTATCCCTGCACAGCACAGCGGACACCCGAATGCTCAAAGGCATATTGTGGCATATGGAAGTAGACCTTTGTCCCAAACAGAAAGTACTTACTCACAACCTGAAAAAGAAATCTTAGCCGTGGTATGAGCTTGTGAACATTTCCATGTATTCCTGTACGGAAAACCTTTTATGCTGGTAACTGATCTTTAAGCTTTACTGACGATATTTAGAAATCCAAAGGCCAAAATACCTCCTCACGTTGAACGATGGTGGCGAAGGTTACAAGAGTATAATTATAACATTGTGCATCATCCAGGGAAGGATCGGAATCCTGCTGACTACTTTTCCAGAGTGCCTATACAAGGTCACGGTACTCATCCAAGACGGCTGAGGCCTATATCAACTATGTAAAATCAAACACACCAGTTGCCATTTTGTTAGCCCAAATTATCGCTGCTGCGAGCCATGATAGTGACAGTTGAAGGATATAATTACACATCAGTCATGGAACCAACACAATTGACCGCTAACCAGTGACGGTGAATATCAAAAATACAAAAATGTCAAGAATGAACTGTCCATAACTCAGGAAGAGTTATACTACAAGAATCATGATTCCAGAGAGTCTGCGACAGAAAATAATTGAAGTGACCCATGAAGGACATTGTAGGAATCGTTGCCACAAAACGAGCTCTCCGAGATCGAGTCTGGTTTCCTTATCTTTATGACAGGGTTGAAAGGAATTAAAGACCTGTCATCTAAGCAACTGCCTTTCTACAAAAAATACTCTCCACACCTTGAACATGTCAGACCTCCCACAGCATGCATGGGGGAGAATAGCGATTGACTTTTTCGGTCCACTCGACAAAGGACATCACCTGCTGGTGATTATAGATAAATACTCACGTTTTCCATTAGTTGAAGATCTTTCATCTGCTACTCAAGAACGAGTCATATAAAGAAGCCCTCGGCGGACCCTACTGACCTCAAAAACTACAGACCCATCTCCCTGCTCCTGTTCCCAGCGAAAGTCATCGAGAAAGCCGTCAACAGCCAACTCGCCACCTTCATCAAAGAGCACAACATCCTCGACTCCTCCCAATCCGGCTTCAGAAAAAACCACAGTACAGCAACCGCCCTCCTCACCGCAACGGACGACATCCGCTCCCTCCTGGACAGAGGAGAGACAGTAGCCCTCATCCTCCTCAACCTTTCAGCCGCCTTCGACACAGTCTCTCACCGCACCCTAACACACAGACTTCATGAAGCAGGGATCCGGGACAAGGCCCTCGACTGGATCCGCTCATTCCTCTCCGGCAGAACGCAGCGGGTCAGACTCCCTCCTTTCCTCTCGGACCCTACACCAATCACCTGCGGAGTCCCTCAGGGATCCCACGCTCTTCAACGTCTCCATGGCTCCGCTCGCCCCCATCGTCAGAACCCACGGACTCAACATTGTTTCCTACGCAGACGACACCCAACTCATCCTCTCCCTATCCAACGAACCCAACGCAGCCAAACACAACTTTCAAGAAGGCATGGAAGCAGTCGCCAAATGGATGAAAAACAGCTGCCTACAACTCAACACGGACAAAACAGAGGTACTCATCATGGGCCCACACTCCAATGCCTGGGACGACACCTGGTGGCCCACCACCCTCGGAACCCTGCCTTCCGCCACGGACCACGCACGCAACCTCGGAATCATCCTGGATTCCGAGCTCAAAATGGACCGCCAGATCAACTCCGTCGCATCCTCCTGCTTCCACACCCTCCGCCTCCTACGTAAGACCTTCAAATAGATCCCCCTCGAGCACAGAAAGACCGTCACTCACGCCCTCGTCACCAGCAGACTTGACTACGGAAATGCACTCTACGCCGGAATAAACAAAAATCTCACCTGCAAGCTACAAAACATCCAGAACGCCGCCGCAAGACTGGTCCTCAACCTGCCAAGACACTGCCATATCTCCCAGCACCTGCGCACACTCCACTGGCTCCCCATCGAGGCTAGAATCACCTTCAAGATCCTCACCCACGCACACAAAGCCCCCCAAAACGCCGGACCAGCATACCTGAACAGCTGACTCGCTTTCCACGCACCCCAAACGACCCTACGATCAGCCCAGCTCTCCTACGCCGTGGTCCCCCGTGCCAGAAAGACCAGATCGGGAGGCCACTCCTTCTCCTTCCTCACGGCCAGAGCCTGGAACGCCCTGCCGCTCCACCTCAGACAGACTACATCACTCCCCATCTTCACGAGAAACCTCAAAACTTGGCTCTTCGATAGACCTCCTCCTTGATGGACTGGAACCTGCACCCCGCCCTCCTCCCCAGCGCCTTGAGACCCTTACGGGTGAGTAGTCGCGCTTAACAAGTACCTGATTTTTTTTTTTGACTCTAGAAGGCATCTTTGCAACATGGGGTGTTCCAGCTGTAGTGAAGTCAGACAATGCCCTGCCTTTCAATAGTCAAGAATTCAAAGATTTGTTGGAGCATTTGAATATAAAGCATCAGAAGAGCACACCTTTGTGGCCCGAGGCCAACCGACTTGTTGAGTGTTTTATCAGTACGCTAAAGAAAGCAGTGCAGCGTGCTACTCTTGAGAAGCTCAATTTGAAAACTGTGTTGAATTCTACCTTGGGAGCTTATTGTTCAACACCCCACTCGACCACAGGTGAAAGTCCTGTGACACTGATGTTCGGGAGAGCAAAGAACACCAAGTTACCTAAATGGACCAATCAGAGAAAGAAAGAAAGATGAGATAACAACTCATGAGAAGTACTTGGTTAACCAGCAAAAGATGAAAGCATATGCTGACAAAAGATGACATGCAAAGAACATCATCTTAAAGAAAGGAGATCAAGTGCTCGTATGACAAATTCAGAGAAGAAAATCTGATGTTTACTTTGATGCAGAACCTTTTCAAGTAGTGTCTACTAAGGGACACATGGTGACTGCCCAGCGCCCTGGGAAGTCTATAACCAGAGACTCTTCTCATTTTAGGCACTTAACTAATCGTTCATCAAATCTAACTGTTGAAGGAGAGACTGGGTCTGAAACATCGGCAACTGCTGTTGTCGCTACACCGTTCTCGCAGATCCCGAACATTGGTGATGACATTTCCCAGTTTCTCAGACCAAGATCAGGTCAAACGATTAAAGCGCCAAGAAGATATATCTATCTATATATATATATATATTTTGTAAAAAAAATTGTAATTTCTTATTTAAAGAGGGGGAGATTGAGTGTCTTGCGAGTTAGAAATGACGGAACCCTTTTGGCTCCGGATGGACTCCGTAGAATTGTGAGGTAAGTGTTAGAGCGGAATGCAATGGAGGCTGGTTTAGAATGTTGAGTTCGCGGTTACATGCAGACGAATAAAGACGTGCAATACTAAACTCCATGTGTGGCATAGTCATTGGCAGGTACATAGGCTGGGGACAAAGCTACAATTAGGGCAAAGGCTACAGTTTTCCTGACCGAAAGGAGGAGGAACTGAATTTTTTTTTTGATGATTTAACCAGATTTAAACACATGCCTGCCACAGCCGAGGCTTGTGGATGGAAAGAGAGATCAGTGTCGAATTTGACCCCCAAATTCTTTGCTACCTCAACAGTGGCAGGGGGTGGAGGAACAGAGTTGGGCCACCAGCATGCAGGGAGACTATGTTTGATTTGCAGAAAAGTAGAAGGTTTTTTTTTCTGAGTTGCATTTGAGGTGATTATTTTCTATCCAAAGAATAATGTTGGCGAGACAGTTTTGAAAGTTGAGTTCATTGTGAATGATCTCTTATCTAGGGAGAGGATCAACTGCATATCATTTACGTATGAGGTAGTGGTGATTACATATGAGGTGATCAGGGAGATGAGGGGGACCATATAGATGTTAAAAAAGAGCAAGACCAAGGGTGAAGCCTGTGTTACACCCATAGTAACTGATCTTTTTGTTGATGACAATTTTCAAAAAACAACTGTTTGTCTCCTTTCGGTCAGAAATGATTTGATCCAGGATAAGGCCTTATAGGAGATCCCAATATCCTGGATCCGCTAGAGAAGGATGGCATGTGAAATGGTATTGAATGCTGCGGAGAGATCCAGCAATATCAACACCACATTGTTTCCGGCACCTATAGTCATTATGATGGTTACTGAGACCTCAACTAAGGCTTACTCACTGGAATGTTTGGGTCTAAAACCTGATTGCCGGATGTGAAGTGAATTAGACTTTGAGGATGGTGATGAGTTGATGGTTTACGATTTTTTCCAGTATTATAGTTAAGGCTGGTAGGAGGGAAATTGGCCTAAGGTTGGGCAAAGTGGTGGGGTCTGCTAACGATTTTTTTGTAAAAGTTTTACAACTGCCAGTTTCCAAGCTGGTGGGATGTCTGCTGTATCCAGGGACGTATTGAGAATCTGATTAATAAGAGGGTTGACCACATCTATGGCCTCATGCAATATAGCCGACAGACAGGGATCATAGAGGGACCAGGTTTACGGGAGAGAATGGTTTGGCGTGATTGTATTAAGGAGATTTCCTCGAATGCCATCAATCCCACATTAGTAGCGTTATGGGAATTGATTAGTAAGGGAGTGATCATGGAGTCGATTGCGGGAGTGGACATGAATCCCTGTTGTATGGCCTGGATCTTGTCCTCAAAAAAGGCTGTAATCTGGTCGCAGAGTGCTTGGGATGGAGGAATTTCTCTTGAAAGGGCTTTAGACTGATGGAAAACTTTGAAGATGTTGAAGATGGTTTTTGGGTTGTGATGTGCCTCTTTGATTTTGGTAGTAAAGAAAGATATTTTGGTTTCCTTGATCAATTTGTGGTACGATATCTGGGCCTCTCTAAAGTGGGACAGATCTTCTGCTTTGTAGGCCTGGTGCCATTTGCGCTCAAGCTGTTTGCAGTGGCCCTTTTGTTCTGCTAGGGCCGGGAGACCGATAGTGCGGATACTTTTGGCCAGCGATTACTGAGGCGGATAGGAGGTGCTAGTTTGTTGGCGGTGTTGGTGATCCATGTATTGAATGGATTAAGGTCTTCGACTAACCCTCCATTGAGAGTTGGGACCATGGTGGACAGTCGAGTCCTGAGGTTCGGGTTTGATTTCAACATTCCCCATTTGCGCTAGGTGATGTGGGTGAGGTCGTTAGTACGAGAAAGGGGCTCGTGGGTGCTTAATGATAGATTGAAGGGGACTAAGCAGTGATCCGACAAAGATTGAATAATAGGGGCTCCAGGTGCTAACCAAGGATGGTTCGTACAGATCCAACTAAGGGTGTGTCCCAGCGAATGGGTGGGGCAGTTACCAGTTGAGGGAGCCCTATTATCTTTAGTGTGTCTAGAAGGTTGGTAACTCCTGAATTGTCTGGCTTGTCAAAATGGAAGTTGAAGTCTCCCAGGGCAGTGAAATTAGCGTGGTGAAGTAAGAAGGGGGTCAGTGCCTCCCCAAAAGTGGTTAGGGAGTTCGTTCTAGGGCCCGGAGGGTGATAGAGAAGGCAACCAGCGAAAGACTGTGAGGGGTTGATCTTGAAGCAGAAACCTAGGCTTTCCTCTCTATTAAGGGATGCTATGTAAAATGAGCTGCACTGATAGCTATCGCGAAAAATGATGGCTAATCCACCACATCGGCCTTCAGCTCTGTCCCGTCTCAGGATCGTAAATTCGGGGGGGGGGGTGGTTATGTTGGGATTGCACCAAGGTTTGAGCCAGGTTTTGGTGATAAGAAGTCAAGCTGATACTCTAATGTGGATAGTGGAGATGGAAAAAGAGCTAGAAGGGACCTATAGATTGACGCACATCTTCCCAAAGACCAACAGCGAGTATGTGTGTGGGGTTATTGGCTTGACTTTGGTACTCACCATGCACTAGCTGTCATGGCTGAGTGGCACAGGAGATGGTGAGTGGGTCTCAGGTGGGGCAGGCAGTACTAGGCAAAGGAGCAATGGGGCCACAAGAGGAGGGGTACAGGAGATAATAGAACATGCTGAACATCATGAAAGAAGAACAGGGTGTAGGCACGTCGAGTCAAGAGGAGACAGACTGCCAGCAAACACCTTTCAAAGCAATTCCTGCATTTCCTGTGGTAGGAGATGGCCCAGGTATTATCTGCACGATTGCAAATCATTAATTTGCAAATTGTGTGAAATACCTTCAGTGCCAGAAATGGACCCTTCACCATCCATACATTGCAATAAATACAATATTTCCTTTGGCAGTGTATGTATATGCCATGGAATGTTAGGAAATTGTCATGAATCCATCAGCTGCACACTGCTGACTATGTGATCATTTCTTGACAGAGGCCTATAGATTTAGCTTAGTGGTAGTGCAGTACCTACGCCAAAACATAGCCTATCCCAGGCTCATACATCTCTCAAAGTTCGTGCTTAATCCTGCTTGGCTACAGAGGCTACTGGGCAGAATGTACATATCTAGAGGAGGTAGATTTCTATAGACCAGGCTGGGAGTTTTGACCTTTAAGTTAATATCCTTGAGTATTTGTTCATTTCACTCTCATTGATCCTTGCAGGATATGATCTACGAAGCCACACTTTGCTTGGGACTAGGACTAGGGCAGAAGCCAAATAATACCTACAGTGGAATGATGCATGTTAATTCATATGTAGTATATAGGCACATGTGATGAGTGTAATATGGGTCATGATGTTCCTACTTCTTCAATGGCAATAAACAGCATATTACCCTCTGCAGATCTGCATATATGATTTATGCCACACTGTGTTTCATGTGTAGAAGGTATAAATAAAATCATTTAACCTTGCAGTGCAATAGAATAGAACAGCCTTTAGATTGATGCTTTTCCCACGCAATGCCTTCACCATGTAGCCTTTACCATGCATGCTAAGTATATTTACATATTCATAAACCAGTGGGAGTCGCCACTGGGTAGCTATAGTTAAGACCGTATTTCCATAGGAAAAGCATTTTTTGGCACAGTTTGATGAATCTGCACAAACATTTATAGAACAAAAAGTCTTATTCACTGAAAGTTTCAGGGTGTCCATCAAACAAGGGCTGAGAAAAAGCGGGGTCACAAAACGCATTTTCCCACATTCGTTTTTGTATAGGATCATTGAACAGTGATACCGCAAAAACTGCTAAATTACACCAAATTTAGCAGAATGCTAGATCTTGGTCCAAAAAGCTTGCTTTTTGCGATTTAATGTGAATCCGTTCAGTAGTTTTGAGAAATTAAAGTTTTAAATGTATGTATATATTACGCTGCTGAGGATCTGTGCAGCCAATAGATCTAATATCAACAAAGATGTGGCGGCAGCCATTTTAGGACTCAAGGACTCAGTTCTCTGTCCTAGGAAAATATAAAAGAAAATATATAGAGGGGCAGGTTAGGGACACCCTGCCCCTCTAGGTCTTCTGAGGGGTCCCAACAAACAGCATTTTTTTAACGGAGCCACGAATCGGCTGCTCCAATAAAAAGATGCAGTGGCCTCATGCCTTTTTTCTATAAACCCCCTGGGGTGGGTCAGGGCCCGGAAGGGTGGCAAATACGTATTTTTTGCAGGGGGAGCATGCAGCTTCCCTCCCTGAGCCTTCAAAAGGCCAATGAGACCCCATATTCTAGGGCTGATACATACGACCTCACTCGGGACCCGAGTGAGGTCGAAACGCGTTATACCTTACTTTCCGCCTAATAAAAGATTGTCTGAAGTATTCCGTCTGGAGTGGCTCATATATATAGATATCAGTCACAGAGTGGCGTTAGCCACTCTATTGTTAGGGTGACCAGAGATCGTGCTTTTGGGATTTTTGTCCCTTAATAACTTTGCACCCGCTTGATGAATGGCCACAAAATTTTACAGACCTAGTGCCCCTGTTTCATTCTTGGAGTCCTGAAAGTTTTGCAGCATTTTGTCACAGGGGTGCAAAGAAAAAATGGGGGTCCCAAAACAGGCGTAAAATGCATTGCATTTTACATAGACTTTTGTATTTCCCAATGCGCGAAAACTGTCAGTCGGATTTTGATTAAATTTGGAAGGATTATCTATTATGGTCAACAGATGAATCTGTGGGGGTATGCAGGTAAGTAGGGTAAATATTTCATAAGTTTTAAGTGTTTTTAACTTAGTTCTATCTGTGGCTGCTGTAGTACCACGATACTCCCAAGGTATGTAGCAATGCCAAATCATTAACTGATTTACTAATGACTGCCTTCGCAAAAGTTAAAGGCAGTCATCTTGTTTTTACCTGGAGTTTCCCTGTGTTCTGCGTTATGCTAGTCAATGTAGGCAAGTATTAGGTTTGCTATTTTTCCCCTACCATTTACCACTTTATTAGGTAGGGGAAAAATATGCATGTTTATATATATTCCATCAACTTGTCCACCTTCACAGCACGTCATGTACGACCGCCGAAAATGAAGAGAACACGCCGCGGCTCCAGTTCATAAAGCGTGTTTATTTAAATAGGTGCAGCAACATATCCTGATGCGTTTTGGAGCCTAAGATTTGACTATAAATAGCATATCTCTATCTGCTCCCAATTCAAAGTTAGCACTTATTAAATGCAAAATGGTAACCCAGTGTTAGTCAATGGGAGAGAGAGGCCATACAACAGTAACAAACAACGTTATGAGTTTTTCACTGCTAGGACATGTAAAACTTAAGTGCATATGCCCTACTTTTTGAAATCAATGCACCATGCCCTATTATCCTTTAGGCCTACCTTGCGGGTGTGTTATGAGTATAAAAAAGGAAGATTTATGCCTTGTTGAAGGTATATTTTGCCAGGTCGAAATGGCAGCTTAAAACTGCACTACAGGCTGCAGTGGCAGGCCTGAGACATGTTTTAAAAGGCTACTTTAGTGGGTGGCACAATGAGTGCTGCAGGCCCACTATTAAAATGTAATTTACAGGCCCATGGTACATTCACTAGGGATTTACAAGTAAATTAAATGTGCCAATTAAGTGTAGGCCAATTTTATCATGTTTGAAGGAGAAAGTACAAGCACTTTAGCACTGGTTAGCAGTGGTAACATGCACATTGTCCTAACTGCAGACAAAAACAAATTCAGCAAACAGGAAGTGCGAAGTCAAAACGTTCTGGGGAATAAAACACCAAGTATGTCAGGTCTAATATAATCTTTGAGGCTAAAAAGCATAATGGTGGTGGTCATGCACTTGAGCGGTTCGATTTTATTTACTAGCTAGAGGGCCTCTTTAAGTACAAGGCAGATGATGCCGGAAGAGAGAGCATAATTTGCACGGTGCCTAAGGTGTCATGTGGGGACAAGCATAGATGTTGGATTACCTATGCAAAATTTTTGAGGACATACTGCTTCAAGTGTATTCGGTTTTAGTTTGTCTCCATATCTGTTCGTTACGTGGAATGCGCCATATATATGGCACTGAAATTGCTTCAGTGAACCCGAAATTAATATTATGTGGCATTCAGTAAACTCTATGGGTATGGGTGTCAGAGCAGCCAGTGTGAGTTCCATGGGTCGTGCTCTAAAACACATCTGGGGTCACAGTGACACACGGCTCTCAACATTTCATCTGTTTTGCTTTTCTGTTTCTTATGTCTGCCTTCTTTGACTTGGAACTGTCTGCCAATCTCGTGCATACTTCGTAAAGGAGCAGCAGTTGAAGTGTTAAGTGTTTTTAGGTCTCGCCTAGCGTTGCAGCACATGCGCTGCTCGCTCTGCGAGATCCATTGTCGTCGGTTTTCTGTCAGGTTTCTTTGGAAGTGGGGTGGAAGCTCCACCCATGCTTTTGATTGGCGCTCATCATAAACGCTCACTTTTCATTGCAAGTGAGGCTTGTTTGTTCCCTCCCTGTCTCCCTTTTGCCTCGCCCACCCGGACTGGAGATTTTGCACGGTGTTACATGCTTTCATGTATATATTGCTTCCGTATTATTATCCACATATACTTTCATTTACAATAGCAGCAAAGCTGCATTTCTGGTACGTAATGTTTTGACACTATATGGCGTATGTTGTATGTTGTTCGCTTTTACAATCAGCGGCGCAACGTTCGTCATAATAATGTTTTACATCTTTATTTTTCGCCTTCACTTTATAAACAGTGGCGCGACGTTTTAAAATGCGGCACTTATGGCGTTTTTACAATCAGCGGCGCAGCGCTGCGTTCTCCTCTACACCATAGCTCTCCATAGCGCATGTCGTTTAACCAACCTCAGCGTTTCATTTTCTACGTGGCTTTAACATTTAGATATCGCTTTCACTTTTACAAACCGCGGACCGTTTTATTTGTTTTGTTAGTGTGTGGCTTCTAAATACCGTCTATGCTGTGGTATCCCACTTATTAGCTCTCCATGGCGCATGCCGTTTAACCAACCTCGGCGTTTCATTTTTAGATACATATTGCTTTCACTTTCAGAAGTCGCGGACCTTTTTATTTCTTTTGCTAGTGTGTGACTTCTAACGTTCGTGGAAAATATGTTTTGCAGCTTTATTTCGATTCCACTTTCACAACCTGCGGCGCTGCGTTATCCTCTAGATCATAGCGTCTATGCTATGGTATACCAGTTGTTAGCTCTCCATGGCGCATGTCGGTAACCCAACCTGAGCGTTTCATGTTTTTTTAGATACGTTCAAAATTGTAATTACAATGCCAATGCTGATGCGAGACCTGTTGCATTGCAAATGCTTGTTCTTGTTCTTTTTGGTCTCCGCGGTCTTTCTTGAGGCTGTTCGGGTAAGCACTTAGGGGGGCACAACCCAAGGTGGATACAGTGTATGAACATCTGGAACACTCCAGAAACGAAACTTTGGTCAAGAGTTTACCTCCCCTCTTAACCTCAATAAACCGAAGTCAGCTTCACCACTCTCTCTCAGCAAGCAGAGCATTGTCTGGACACCATACCTCATAATTGGTCTGAAAGCGGTGCAATGATGTATTTCATTTTAATTTTTAGGGTTTATGCACTTAAAAGTAGAGTATTCATTCTTCCTGATATTTAATATTTTGCTTAATTATCTCATTGAAACCCATTTCCATTTATTTAATTGTATTTGTGTTTGCAAACTTTTGGCTTGTGAGTGGTCTTCAGGCCCTGCAACAGCACATGACGAGGACAACAGAACGGGATGTGCAGCCAGCATCTTCATTAAAGCACCCAAGTACATAGATTAAAACATTCTCACTCACTACTAACAAGTTTACATATCTTGCTCTCTAATCCCCTGGACTAATGATTATGCCCCATTCAACATTCCACACTTACTTCTGTACCTAGCTAGACTTTTCCCTGATCCACCAGGGACTAAAATATATAGCAACTTTCCCCTCCACCTTCCATAGACAAGTACTTGGTTATCCTGAAACCGGCTAACCAAACCTGGTCAACCTGTTCACCCCAGGCATGTATAATCTTCTAACAGAACCTATTGGGTTATTATACTTATGGGGAGCTATACCTGCTCCCATAGTCATACCTTTATTGAAGCAGATATTTACGTACCTCCAGAACTTCATTAAATGGCAGCCAGCCTTCTGCTGTTGAATACATTGCACAGGCCATGAGGTGACAGATCTTTTGAAGGTCTAAGATCGCACCTCACACCTCTATGACCTACCACGTTAGCCAGTAATCACAGCACCTTTAGGCCTGCAGTGCTCTGAAGACTATAATGACCATTTTTATCCAGGAGTTGAATATCACAGGTAAACATTGATGCCCAAAATGGCACTTTAATGCTCAAGGTGAGAAACACATCCCCGCAGAGTTACCTTGCACTAGTTGAAGCAAACTGGTTAGGTACAAGAGATTCTTTTCATACAGGAAGTTCCTCTACAATAACCACTTCAATAGGAACTTGATGTATTAACTTCAGGTTTTAAACTAAGAAGGCAACTTCTGCCTGTGTAAGTATCTGCAGAGTCAAGCAGAAAGAACACCATGTAAATTAATTTGTTTTAAAGCTAGAATAAATTTGCCATTTATTGCAAGATCCACATCCATAACGTACTTTGTACTTCAAAAACAAAAAAGTTAAATTGGGCTAATGTTCCCCGTTTAAAATGGTATTGTCTTACTTGAACATTGAGGACAGAAGCTGTGTATTTTTCCCTTTTGGTGTTCATTTAATTTGCTGTAATTGATGAATAAAGCTTTTTAAAGATGGCCACCACTATGAAAATGGACTGCCTTTTCTCTTTTCCCCTTATTGTCCACAGTGGAGTGATCATTTGTGCTAATTGCTACACCCACCGGCCTGTCTCTTTAAAGCACTCTAGTTTCCAGGTTCAATTAAAATAGACATTGCCAAGTAGCTTGAACATGGATTAGCAGTTGTAACTTCCACAGTGATCACCCTCTCATTGGTACCTCCTTATATACGAAACACATAAAGGGTGATGGGAGAAATGCTTGCAATTTGTCTAACCACTGGCAATAGCATCCCAACCCATCATTATTTTGCTCACCAAGCCACCTCAGATTGGACCTAGCCACACGCTAATCAGTCTTGACCCTGCTTCTCATGGGAGCAGTCCAATCTGAACTGCCAGGCCAGGTCCTCCCTGATCCAGAAAACAAGCAACCCAGGACCGGTTTTGCCCTAGTTATGGGCTCATCAGCAGGGCTGGCGCAAGATATGGGCAGTGTTTGCAACTGCCCAGGGCATCGCTCCTCTTCACAACTAAGGGACCCCGCACCAGATGACAGGCTTTCAAAATGCTCCAGTGTTACAATGCCGGCTGTGATGATGTGATGATCTCACCTGACTGTGATGTCACCTGTAAGGGTATGGGGAAGTTCTGTATTGGAAGGGTGGAAGGTTTTCAAGGGTTAATAAAGCAGTTAAGATCAGAGGTTCAGAGTAACATGTATTAGAGTTAACTGGCTCTAATAAATACGATATAACCAGCTATTTATGTAAGCCTATTTCTTACAATGGCGACGAGCGGAAAGGACACACAAAGGAAACTCACAGGCTGTTGAAGAGTCAAGAAGCAGCTGCAGCTGATCGTGTCGGAGTCGTCCGATGCTATTTGACAGCTGCAAGGTCTTAGAAGGTGTGGATTGACTGGCGACGTGAAGATTGCCACGCAGACAAAGGAAGAAGAGGCAAATGGTGAGTGTCAGACACGATCACTGTCAGACAGAAAACAGCCATGTTATGCGTGCACGCAAGAGTGAACGCGAGTGCCATTTTGAAGTCAGGCGGCAAGCGTATATCGCGTAAGAAGCAAAAAATTAAGACAATAACGGAAGAAATGTGAAAAGAAAGTACATGCAAGTTGTTAACTGGTGCTAGGAAGAGTGCTAGAAGCGAGTGCAAATATAAAATATAAAATAATTATTCATGGAGAAATGGTGGTAGCCATTTTAAAGTCAGGCACAACTTGAAGGCACAATAAAAATTTTAAAGAAGAGAAGAGGATCCATAATAAAGTGGAGGAATACAATAATAGAGTGAAAAAACAAAAACAAAAGCAGAGTAATAAAGGAAAAGGGACTAAAATAATCATACAAAGGAACAATATATATACAGCAGTCATGTCAGTGGATGATAGAAACAGTGAAGCTACAGTAAATATGAATTCAGAAATATATAACGAAGAGATTTGGAAATACAAAATATGTAAGGAAATTGGAAGGAGTTGAAGAAGATTTTGAAGGAGAAGTCGAGCAGTTTGATAGACTTTTTTTTTTTTTTTGGGATCGTTGGTCCCCAGCCGGTTTTGTCTGTCTATCACTTTGACTGCTTTGTCCCCCTGAAGTACTTTTCCCCCTTGCCGATCTACCTGACTCTATCTGCATTCCTTACCCCTCTTTACCATTCCCCCTCGACCTTCCATTTCCCATTAGACGTGTGTCTTGGCTATGCTATGCGTTTATAACTCATATTATTGTGTAATCTCATGTTTTTCTCCTATGTTTATACTTGGCTCCTGTAACTGATGTAACCTGTAACTCGCTGATCCTCATGTAAAGCGCTCTGATACCTCCGGGTCTAGCCAGCGCTATATAAAACTCTGCAAATAAAACATGATGCAAGAAGAAAGTGAACCTCAACAACTCAATATGGTTAAAAGACCAAATATAAAAAAACACATCTGTGGCTTAATGGTTGGTTTTCAAAAGGTTCAATTTGTTTTAGATAGAGGAGCAACGTGCGACATAATGTGTGTAACTGAATATATGAAGACGTTTAAACAACCCCTTTTAAGTCCATCAAATGTTAGTGTTTTTCAATGGGGAGCTAAGATTCCTGTTTTGTGCTTAGGAAAGTTTGAAGAAACTCTGCAGTATGGAGATGTGACAAGCAAAGAAGACATACATGTCTTAAAAGGTGAAGTTCCAGGACCATGTCTGTTGAGCAATGTTACTGCTCAGCTCATGGGTTTGTTAGCAATGAACTGTAACATGTCAATAGATCATCCAGTTCTAAGAAAATATCCAGGATTATTTGAGGGATTAGGTAAAATTAAAGGACAAACCGATTACCCTGCACGTGAATGAAACCATAAGACCAGTGGCACAAACACATAGAAGAGTCACAGTCCACATGCGGGCAAAGGTAGAAAAAGAGATAAAATTATTGCTTGATCAGGATATAATTGAGGAAGTGACAGGACCAACACCTTGGGTGTCACCCATTGTAATTGTTCCAAAAAAGGATACTGGGGACATCCGAACATGTGTTGATATGAGAATTCCGAACACAGCTATTGAGAGAGAACGGTATCCAGGTCCTCATTTGAATGATATGATTAGTAATATCAATAGAGCTGCTGTCTTTTCAAAACTTTACTTATACAAAGGATATCATCAGTTGGAAATTGACAACCAGTCAAGGTAGATCACAACGTTCTCTATGCATTTGGGACTATTTAGATACAAACGGTTACATTTTGGAATATGTTCAGCTGCTGAGATCTTTCAAGAAATTATCGTGCATGTCATAAGGCCAGTGCAGAATAGTATGAACTACAGTGACAATATTCTAATTTTTGGCAAAACTCAGGAGGAACATGACCAGGCATTGGATGGAGTGCGTCAACAGCTTCAAACCACTGGGTTGACACTCAATCTTAAAAAATGTGAAATAAATAAGACTGATTTGATGTTCTTTGGACATATATTTTCTGCTGAAGGAATGAGGCCAGATCCTGTCAAAATATCAGCTCTGAATGAAGTACAAAGGACTAAAGATGTAACAGAGTTACGGTCGTTTCTAGGAATGGCTAGCTATTGTGCAAGATATATTAATAATTTTGGAACCATAAGTTCACCGCTCAGAGAACTAACAAGGAAAGGACGGAGATTTTGCTGGAATAATGAATGTGAACAGGCGTTTAAAGAAATAAAGCTAGAAATATCAAATGCAGCAAATTTAAAATATTTTGATCCACATCTATGCACAGAGCTAGTAGTGGATGCCAGTCCTGTAGGGCTGGGTGCAATTTTGGTGCAGCATAAACCAGGGAGGGAAACTCCTAGATATGTGGACTCTCATGCTAGTAAGAGCCTATCTGAGGTAGAACAAAGATATTCCCAGCCTGAAAAAGAAAGTTTGGCTGTTGTCTGGGCATGTGAACATTATCATGATGTTATATATGGTAAGTCATTTGTAATCATCACTGATCATCAGCTCTCATTTCTATTTTTGGAAACCCAAAAACAAAGATGCCACTAAGGATTGAAAGATGAGGAATGAGGCTGGTGAATTATGACTTCAGAATCATCCATAAACCAGGAAAAGAATACAATCCAGCGGATTATTTATCTAGGCACCCATGTAAAACAGAGGCGGAACAACAATCAGAAGCAGAAGAATATATATGTTTCATAGTAAAATCGGCAGTACCAGAAATTGTTAAGGAGGAAGAATTAATTAATGCAACGCAAACAGATGACACTATTCAAGAAGTGAAATAATTATGCATGAAAACAAATGCAGATTAATAAACAATGCAATCCGATTCAGTTCAAATGTAAAGAAACATGATATATTCGCATTCAAAAACATACAATTGAGTTGTCCGTGACTTCATCTGGAATACTACTAAGGGGGAACAAAATAATCATTCCAGCAAGTTTACAACGACATATCATTGACTTGGCACATGAAAGTCATCGAGGCATCTCTGCCACAAAGAATTTCTTAAGAGAGAAATTGTGGTTTCCAAGACTAAACAAACAAGTAGAAGAGGTCGTTCAATCCTGTTACATATGTCAAAGCATTGAGGGGAAAAATGGACGTAAGCGTGGCAGAATCAGAGAGAGAAGGTTAGGTCCTTGGGGAGAGATGAGAGGTAAACAGGAGATAATGCAGGCATGAAGTGGATATAAGAGAGGACTTAACCAGCAAGAGTAGGTAATAGGTTGGGAAGAGATGAGGTTAAAAGTAGAGCATAGATGGGAGAGGTTGATGTAAGTGGGCAGAATCAGCAAACAAGTAAGAGGTTGGAGAACAGGTAAAAATGTCTTTGAACCAGTGTGTGCTGCTAAGTCTATTGAGCCTTCTGCCGAAGTTTGCAATTCCCGAGCCCTTTATTTTCCATGTAAAAAATGTTTTTAAAAAGTCTTAGTTTTGAGATGCATGTAACATTCTTCACAAAGGATTGTGATCTTGAACCATTTTGAATGTGTCTGCTGAATTTCAGCCTGCTTTCTGTGTACTCTATTACTCCTCTTGACCTCTCTATTAAATCTTGCTCCCATTGGGACCCTTTCCTGCATGTCCAGATCGTAGATCTAGAGATCATGGCTCCTGCCCTGAACTCCCTGTGCAATATCTTATTTGCCTTATCATAAGTTCCTATCAATGTAGAAACTAAAAAATCTGTGTTTGTTTCTCTGCTCAAAAAGCCATCAGCAGGCTCAAAACTTCTTTGCATCTTCTGAGATCTCTTTGCTACCCTTTTCTCGAATGCCTCACAATTTTTTCTGTAAAAGGAAAAAAGCAGAGGTATGTTGTGAGACCTTATCTTTGGGTCAGGGGCAAAAGTGATTAATTGGCAGCATCTGTGGAGGATATCATTGTTTACGAATGCTGTTTCAGAACTGACTATTTCATTTGGTTAAGAGTTATTCCTTTTAGAAACTTGTCTCACCAAAGGTGGCAATAGCGAGCAGTCCAAGTTTGCTCCCATAGTGATAAAGGTATTGGAACTTAAATATAGTATGCCACATTAATCATAACTGATTAGAACCCTATCCAGCCAGACTAACTTTGCTTTTAAAATGGACTGATTTTGAGCAGGTGGTTGTGGAATGAAACACCAAAATATGTGTTCTGTGACAAACAGACCCCCAATACCCAAAACGTGTCTTACAATGCTTCTGTTGCGCAAAGTGTCCTGCAAAGTGATAACAGAGAGTAACCCACCCTGTGCTGTGAGGCCCATGGAAGGGCCTAGGCTCTAGTAGGCAAGGCAGAGAAACCACAATTGACCGAGGGGCCAATGGCCGGGCCGGCTGCTGAAATGATTTTTTTTATTACTGTAGAAAAACTAGGCTCCTTGCTTGGGCTGGCTTCTCCACTAGAGCATATCCCAAAAGACTGCTGCAGCCTTACGTTTGGTGCACACACAGTAGGTCTGACTGTGCTTGCAAGCCAGCCGGCGCATTATCATGTGCAGAATGACACTGGGCCAGCCTGGGAAAGTGCAGTGTGATGTGCAACTGGCTCTTAATTTAGCGTTGGCAGTCTTTTTTCCCCCTAATCAGAAACTGTTTTCTCTTTTTACCCTTCTCTTCTATATATCTTTAAGTTATTTCACTTCTTTACATCTCTTAAAAATGAAGTTTGAGAGTAATTACTGTGTTTAGGCACTCAGAGTGCATGTGTGGTCCAGCCTTTGGTGCTGCTGCCTGCCAATATATTAGCCACACCAACTATGTATCCTCTTCTTACCTTTTGGAATCTGTGCTTTCTATTTGCTGCAGCTTTTGCAGGTCACTCGCCCGATCTAGGGTGTCTGCCTTGTGTTGATCCCCCATGGCTGCTGAAAACCAAATACCTGATCTTCAACTTCACTAGCGTAAAGGGAGGGAATCACTTGAAGTGTCGCTATATAGTTCTGGGACAATCTGAATTGAAATTTTAATCATGCCCTAAACTAGACACAATAAGTAAACATCGTAATAATCATATCAGTTTTGGAGAGACCTAGGCCTAGCTTTTCCAGCCAGTGTATTTTTACGTAATACCAATTTAAAATATATACTTATTATATTAATATTATTATTTACATTTTTAGCCATTTTAGTGATAGCATCACTAGGTAAGTAGGTTCTTGGAAAGCTGCTTCAACAATGCCAGAAAATTAATATTCAATTGATGTCACTTCCTGTTATATCACACCTTAGAGGGAGGGGCCTTGCATGTTCCTACTCTGCCCGGGGCCCCCCAAACCCTAGAACCGGCCGTGCTCATCAGCTGGGTACAGCTTGATGCTCACTGTGTCACTGGAACCAAGCCGGATCCAGCTGATGAGCACATAACTAAGGCAAAACCGGTCCTGGGTTGCTTGTGCGACCATCTTTCCCCATAGCAGCGATCTTCATATGCGCACAAGACTCTCTTGAGGAGAGCAGTCATTCTTCCTTGGCCACTCTGCTTGTGAACTTAAAAACATGTCCTCTTAAAAGTCACAAGTAAGTCCTTTTTTCGTAAAAAAATGTTTTACCCAATCGCCTTGCTCACTTGCAGTGTTTAAATTATTAAATATATTACATATTGTTTTTGTGACGAAATAAAAGAGAACACTGTATAAAAGTTTTGGTAAACATTTCGTATGCTCCAGCTTTCCCTCTGTAAAATGCTTTGAAGGCCAGCAAATTGTTCAGCTACCTTGCAATCTCTGACATTTTATATTTTTACAGAAGAAATAGTTACTCCCTGAAGAATAAATTCTTATCAACCTTTATTGGACAAAATGCACTGAAGAGCCCACTGAAAATCTTTTGTTCGATCGCACTATTTTGGTTTCACAATCTGAATTTATTCTGACGAAAATGAAAAGTGCCATCGAATATCACTTCTGGGCAACATTTCATGAAAGATTTCTCCCTCAGATGTGTTTCCATGTTGTATCGCCTTTGCTTTGCTTCCCCCTAATATTCGTTATTTTCATTATAGATCATAAAGATACCATAGCTATAATGTCAATTAAGTTTCATCGTTTGGAGGCCAATCAGCCTGCGTGTTCTCTAAAATGGGTGAATTGTCATAAATAAAAGTGTTTATACGACCTATTCGATTTGAACGTTGTGCCTGTTTTTTTGGATATCTGTCCCCTGTCGTCCCTCTTCAGTTTCCTTTCCACACATGGCGCCCTCGTGTAACTTTTTGTCTCCCTCTAATATTTCTTCCTCTCATTAAATGCTCATTATCCTCGGTGAGCCATTGGCGATGGCTGCTAAGGATGGCTAGGTTTGTAAGTGACTATGCGTAGCGTACGATAGGCTTATGTTTTGTGCTCATTTTATGTGTCGTTAGTTTTAACTACTTCACAAGCCCGGGGAGATGGCGTCCGTGCACCTTTACTAATCTGAAGAGGCAGCTCCTGTGCTTTAACTCTTTTTGTCGACTTAATCATTTCTCCACGCTCTTCACTTATGGTCAGTCCTTCCTTACCAGCAGGGCCGTTTCTACCATTAGGCAAGACTAGGCGGCCGCCTAGGGCGGCAAAAGGGAGAGGGCGGCAAAAAACATGAGTTTGGGAATCGGAACGGCCTTCGACCTTGAAAGCGCATTGGGTACAATTCGACGTGACGTTACGTTCGGCGCCACGGGCGGGGGCCGTGCGTGCGCGGCCGGCGGAGGCAGAGAGTTCCCGCCTGAGGACCAGCAGGTACCAGGGGAGGGATCCGGGTCGACCAAGAGCCAGGTAGTTTATAAGTGTATTTTTTAACTAACTACCCTTGTTAAGGGAAGACCCGGAACGATCATGGCACAGCCAGACAAGAAGTTTTTCGAGAATCTTTCGAGCTCCGGTAAAGCCATTGCGGTGCTGACCAGCGGAGGGGATGCACAAGGTAAACGGCTCGCGTGGAGGTGGTGGGGGTGTGAGGCAAGGGACGTGATCTAGCGCTGGGTGGAGGTTAGAGTGGGGACTCTGCATTTGGAGACTGCTGCCTGTCTTGTTCTCCCCCTGGGAAAATAAGCTCACCAACTTCTGTGGCACCGAGCTCATGAACGGCATCCATGGGGACCCGAGGGATGTTACGTGCATAGCATGCTCCACGGGAAGGCGATGACTAACGAATTATATAGAGGAAGTGCAGCTCATGAAAAAAACTAGTGACTGTGCGAAACGTTGGTGCATAAGCACTCAGAGGATGAGAAGAGATGTTATGTTATCTTTGTACAGCAAAGACGTGACGTAATGTAACATTTGAATAGCATATAGAGGAGAGGAAATGCAGGATGATGGTGCTGCCCGTCGTTTATAAACAGTTCATGGGTGTGAATGATACAAATTGAGACTTAGGGGTGTGTGGCTAGAGTTTCCTGTGGAGAGTAATAAATACGCGTACTTCGCCTTTGGTGTGGGATAATTCATTGGCTTTCTCTGGTTGGGGGTGTCTACTCTACTTAGCTTGTTTTGGCACCTACAAGCAGGTTCTAAGTCTGAGCCCATAGATCCGCGCCCAGGCTTTAGGTGTTTAGGAATACTTAGCCCGTCTGTGCATGTGGTTAGGAGGGGGGGGGGCACTAGTCAAAACTTTGCTTAATATAAATGACACCTGATCAGAATAACCCTTGGCTGGAGGATATATGCTTAGATTTAGCCCCGTGGCGTAACGCAAAACGATGCCTCCCCCTGCAGAATGTGGTGAGGGGCCACTGCACTGAGATTACCATATCTCACAGATATTCATTGGTGTTGTCTCTAAAGGGGGCCCAAGGAGGTCGAGCCCCCTCCCTCAACCGTACCCCCTCCCCCGCTTGGAGGGGCCTGCGTTATGCCCCTGGTGCCCATTTGGTTTGGATCGCAACTCACTATATAACCCGCATTAGAGTGGCTCCCTGAGTCTATTCTTCAGGACATTGACACGGTTTAATTCTCTCACAGGTGGCCCGTTTGTGTTAATGTGTGTATATGTGGTTGTATCTGTAGTTGTGAATGTACGCGCGTCTGACTGGCGCGGAGGTGTGCGTGCGTATGTGTGCATCCATCTCTGGATGCACGCGAGAGCAGAAATGTCCTCTCTGTATGTGTGCTTCAGTGGCCAGCCACTACTGCCTCTCCAGATGACCCGCGGATTGCCTTGTGTTGCGTTGACGGATTAAACTCACTTTCGGATTCCAGGAACGTGTTACCTGCGCATTCTCAGGCAAGGCCTTTCAAGGGATGGGCTCCGGATCTCATCTTTCTAACACAATCCGGCTGGAGCAGTGGAGAGGGCTGAGGTGCTGAGAGGACTCGGTGCTTCAGAACACAGACCCCATATGCTGCAATGCAGGTTTTCTCTGAGCACTTACAGTCACGGTCACAACCGGCTTTCGTTTTCACTGTTAACAGAACATATTTCCTTTACAAGCGGGATTAAAGGGGGTAGGCAGAGGGACCGTGTTCGACAAAAAGAGGGGACACGTATTGAGTGCAATCCTCCAAAGTTGGCACCGCTTTTACAATATACAATATGCTGCTGTGATTTGAGGCCCTGTTGAACAGCTCCGACATTCACCAGCCATCATTTCCTTCATGTAGAGACATGTAGAATGGCAGAGAGGGAGTTTTGCATCCGAGGGAATATGTTAGTGTAACCAGGGCGTAAAGTACACCCTGCTGTCTCTCTGGTGCAGGGTGCCCTCAAATCCTCTAGTGGGCCCCTACTGAAGGCCAAGATTTATCTGTGAGATATGGGAGACTCAGGGGCCCTCTTCAAATTCTGCCTGTTGGCCCCACCATTTTGCATTGCGTCATTGAGTGTAATGTGCTGTAGGGCACAAGGCGGCTGTGTGCTGCGCATGGTACCTTTGTATATTTCCTTGTCTAGAACTATATATTCCCCAATACTTCCCGGAAAATCCGTTCTTGTCGGAGGAGCAAGTGTGTCACCGAACAGGATGTGACGCAGGGGTATAGGAGCGAGGGGATTCAGAAATGCTAACATCATGGAAGGGCCTTTAATGGTGCAGGTGTGATGATGGAATACCTTTCTGCACTTACATTGTTTACGGAAATGTGCTCCCTGTGCTTTCCAGTGAGGAGTGTTGAGTGCGCGGTGTAGTACAGAAAAATGGACATGCATCCCCGGATCAGATTGTGGCAGCTAGAGATGCAACAGAGGTTCGTGGTCACTCACTTCCATTTCTGCACATTCATGCACCTTGGACCGGAAAACGTACGCTTGTCCCTAATGTAGCCAGCGCGAGGCCAGGTGCTGCAGCAACAGTACTCCATTGCTGTGGGCCCAGAGCGATGATCCAGGTTTAAACCTTCTCTAATCTCAGTTCCTTCGTTAATCGGATGCACCAACCAGAGCCGTAGCCTCCATTCTGTAGACACCTAAGCACACATTCACGCAGACACACCCACAAACGCGCGCGCACCCCCCCACACATACACAAACTCTTTTCCAGAGACCGACGCCCACAAGCACACGCGCGCACACACAATGACACACTGACAGACACACTGGTCCAAATTGCAAATAAAGTAAAAGGGAGGGGGCGGCATTTTTCAATTCTCGCCTAGGGCGGCAAAACTCCTAGAAACGGCCCTGCTTACCAGTGACGAGGCTTTGTTGGATTCATCGTGTAAGACATGAAACATTAATGTCGAGGCACCAGTCCCTGTGTTTTGTGTTGTCATTTGGCCGGGGACAGGAACACAGCCAGGGCTTTAAGTGGGCCGGGCCCTGCCGGTCCTCGGCATCGGCAGTTCTAAAAAGCAGGTGCTGAGACGGGTCCTTGTTGGGCTCGCCATTTTTGCCCTCACCCTCAGGGTGGGAAAAAAAATCTAAACCCTGCAGAAATGCTACCCTTCACTGCCTTTGATGTAAATTTAAAGGGACTCGTTTTAGTTCTTTCACAATCTCATCATTTCAGAACTGAAGCCTTTTTAATGTTCTATACAACGAAGCCATAGTTGGTGCTTATTTATCATATGCAACCAACAACCATTGACAAAGCCAATAGTCCTGACTTGTTGCAGGTGTAATGTTACTTGATGTTTTATATATCTGGATGCAATGACAGAAGTAGCAATATACCAGTCGGGGGCACACTATGCTATGCACAGATTTTTAGCTTAAGTGTTTTACGGCATGCCCTTAATTACATCAGCCACGCCCTTTGAGAGACCCTCCCCCAGTTTTTTCATCCCACTTCAAGCCCTGAACACAGCATTAGATAAGCATCGTTTTGGAGAGGCAGGTGGTTCCCCAAAAAAACAGCTTGTCTACCTTTTGTTCGGCAGAGACATGGACTAGGTAAGCAGATAGAGCTCTTGGCCAAGTAAAGCGCCAAGAAGTTACACAGTTTCGTAAACTGTGCTTCATTTAACTATGTGAGTAAATAACCCTAAAGAGGGCGGGCAGGGGGCACTGTACCATTCAAAGACACTGAAATACTTAATGCAAGGTGTCGTATAGCGCTTTGAATGAAGGCTGTGGGTGCTATAGGTTAGGATTTTATTTATGTAAAAAGTTTTGTATAGCACGAACATGACCCTAGAGGGTATCAGAGCGCTTTACAGAAGAGTTGCGGCACACATAGGGGAGACAATTGTGGCAAAACAGCAGCAATGTACAAAAAACAACAACAGGTACATGATGAAGTAATAGTGGAGGGAATCAGAACCATAACATTGCAAAATATTATAAGTAAGCAGAGGTGCAGACAAGGAAGGCAGGAGAACATGTGAGTAGAGTAAAGCCAGAAGCGTCGTCGTGACATTAGATGAGGAGGAACAGGTCGTTGGACTTGGAGGACCCGCCAAATCTAGGCTGGTATGCCGAAAGGGCGAGGCTAAACTTCAAAGCTCAGAAAAGTACTCAGTAGTAAAGCTTTCATTTCCTTTTTGAAGGACACTGTTGATGGAATCAGTCTAGTTTTCGTAGGTAGGGAGTTCCAGATTCTCGGGTCAATACCTGAGAAGGATCGATTGTAAGTTTTCATTTTTTTAAATTTCTTTGGTTTAAGCAACAAGGTACTGGAGCTCCTGGGGGAACGGGCACCGCCCGAAAGTTCTAGCTTATTTACAAGGATCAGAGGAGTGTTGAAATGAAGTGCTTTGTGGGTCATGCAGGCAAGTTTTAGTTGAATCCTTGCTTCGAAAGGTAGCCAATTTAGAGATTTCAAATCCGGGGAAATGTGGTTGGTTTTCTTGGAGCCTGTGATGAGCCTCTCAGCAGCATTCAGTGATGCCCTGAGAGGGGCCAGTCTGTACCTTGGTAGACCGCAGAGGGTTGCACTGCCGTATTCCAGCCGTGAGATGTCTAATGCTTGCACAGCGGACTCACTTGCTATAATTATTTGATGGCCTTACAAAGCCACATTAAACGTGCCAGGAATATATAAATCGCGCAAAGATGCAATCAAACGCCAGAGCTATTACTCTCGATTTCTTTCTAAATGCTGTTTGCATAATTATGTTGTAATACTGATGTAAAAACAAAACAATATTGCTCTTAATTTACTTTTATGCCCCCTGATTACTTAATTAAATTCTAATCGTTTTGTGTTTTTCCCCCCATTATGGCAAATTACAATCAACAGCTGGCTAGAATGCGAAGGCAGCCATTATGAATGGAGAGCCCCGGGTGGTTGATTCTGTGACACAGAGTTTCTCATTATGATATCATAAAGTACTCGGGGTGCGGTGGGACTGGCTGACTCACTCCATTGACAAATGGAGAGCGCGCCTTTCACCTCATGCTGCTTGGATTATTTAATGCACACAGTGCGGCACAGAGCGACAGGCTGGGAATTGGAATATGCCTGTTTAACGCGATACACAGGTAGAAAGCCCTCTCCAACTAGGACTTGTTTCTTCTGATATATAAGCAGTGCCACTGGGCATACGTGGCAGGGAAGTACCAAATTATGCGGCAGTGTTTACTAAATAATGCAGCAAGAAAAGGCAAATTGTACAGCATAACACGGCACATTTTGTAATGATATTGCTTAATTATTTTGTCATTTTTACACATGTTGACACTATCTTGGCAAAGGTTTCCCTCATTATTACCAATCCGAAAACCAAATACAGCAATAGGCTACATAAAAATGACCAGTCAACCTTGGCGAAGGGCCTTCCACTGCACAGCAAGCTGTGTCGCTACGGTTTTAATAACTCTTAATCCACTTGAGCTAGAAACATTTTTTTTTAATTTGCAGATTATGCAGCAGATGATGGATTGTGAGGCAAATCCATAATTTTGTGGAAAATGCCGGACCGCTAAACCGCATAATTCCAGAGGCCCTATACTTAGGACTGACAACCATAGCAGAAGGCGTATGATATAGTGCAGGGATATGAAGCATTTTACGTCTAGGACTGGACTGCACATGACGACACACAGGATGATAATTCGCCACTTGTAGGCTTGTGTAGCATATGAGAACGTGTGGGGATAGTATAGACCCTGATTATGAGTGTGCCACTTATTGGTGCAGAGATATCAGGCCATTATTCCTGCACCAACATTCAACGAATATGAGTTTTGTCTCAGGAATGGGGAATAATCACATGCACCCCAGAACAACGGGCCGTTTTCCCTTACATTTTCCTCCACGTCCATGGAGAAACTAGGCCTGGGCAGAGTTCACGGAGTTCCGCTATGTGGTACTTCACAAAGTGACCAAAAAACTCAGCTGCGCTATGTGGAGTTCTGCAAGTGGCGGAGTGCATTAGGTCACGCCATTCGCTTTGATTTTTAGCACCGGGTGTTTGTTCAGTGCTGGAAAAACAGCACGAATGGCATCATGTGCAGCGAAAGAGGATGCTGCGTCTTTCTGCCGGTCAAGCAGATGTTCTACTTGAGTGGCAGCTTCCGCAATGTGAACGGAAGGTTTCTCAAGGCCGACCGATAATTACAGGCCCTCAGACCCTTGGAATTGAGGGTGGCAGAAATCCACCCAGAGTCCCCACTGCAAGTGAAAATCCACCACTTACTACTAAGCCCTAGTACGCGGCAAGGAAAATCTGTTTCTTACATTGATGACGGGTCACTCATTTTTAGCACCAAAAATTAGACAAGTGACGTAGCACACTCTAAGAAACCAATATACTATAACATTAAACTGATCAACACTACATAGCCTCTCAGCTCTATGGCTGGACAGGGAGAATACTGCATATGGATACAGACCTTTCATCTTTATGACTGACGTCAAATGAGATTGCTCCAGAATACAGAGCCTTTTGCCTTTAAGAATGGGTGACACTTGGTAATGTGCCGCGAGGGGCACAGGGTCTGTCACCTCAAAGAAAGATGGTAAAGAGGATCGCACAGGGTTGCAGGGCCTTGCACTTCTAGGACTGGACAGCGCAGGAGACAAGGGATGCAGGGCCTTTCATCTGTAACAAAAGCACTGATGATGTCAAGTCCAGCTTTCCTATAAAAAATTGGTTTATTTTTAGGCAGAGCCTAGCAGCGTGCATGCGCTGCTGTGCGAGGCATGGTGTATTCAGTACATGAGCTTTAAACCGGCCCATCGCTTGTCATTGGTTGTTCCAGTTGCCTTTCTAAATTCCTTACTTTTGAATGGTAAATCGTTCCCATTTGTCCCTCTTTTTGGTCTCTTGTTCCCTCCCATAGCGACTGGCCCTGTTACAGCGCTCATTTCGCTTCTGTCCATTTCAGTTAGTTTTGCACACTGTTTTTCCCAATTGCCTGCCCCGTGTTCTGGAAATGTTGCAAACGCGAGCAACTGACCAGTATTACTGCTTTCCTCTCCCACCCACCGTTTCTCCATGTGTTCTCCCCTTCACATCATAATCTACAGAGTCTGGGTCACTGAAGATCGAGTTGAGCACTCGCAAAGTTAGAATGTTAGAAATGTGACTTTACTCGCTAGCTCCCTTTCACCCAATCTTTTGTTTTTAGCATTAATTAAGTTTCACTCGCTTGCAGCTCCATTTCTGTAAACAGGGCTGTAAATCTTGTTCTTTATCTGGTCACAAATGTGGTAGCTGCGTCTCTGTTCCCAGTGGTAATTCCCCTTTCATAGTCCTCTAGGCAGTGCTGCAGCTGTGTCTCCATTCCCAGTGGTAATTCCTCATTCTTAGTCCTCTAGACTAGGCCTGGGCGTAGCTTGTCTCTGCGGAATTCCGCTGAGTTACTGAAAAACTCTGCCGAATTCCGTGGAGTTTCGCGAGCGGGCGGAGTTTTACCCGCCCACCCCTGGTTCGAAATTACATGGGTGAGCCTCACTGTTTGGTTACTACTGCCCTGTGACACAAAGTGGATGACGAAACCGTGAACTTGCTGCAACAGAAAGGTGTGTAGCCCTGATTATACAGCAAGTAGGAGGCCACACTGATCAGAGTCAGCGTTTACAGTGTTTATCTCTTTTGTACAAGTTTGGTAGACAAGAAATAAAGGGGCTTGCACTGCTTTCTATTTCAGTGCGTGAAGTAATTCAGGATAAATGGCTGAATACATAGTGCCATTGCTCTCAGGGAACAATCGTCATGGTGATGGGGGGGGGGGTTAATTGGATAAACTATGAATTCGACAAGATGGCAGCAGTTTATGGACGAGAAAACAAAAGGAAGATTCTCAGCCAGTGCGCACCAAGTGAAAAATAGAAGGTGCAGGAAGATGGACGCAGGCGCTACACAACTAGAAGGGAAACTTAGTAACCAAATCGGCTGTGCGTAGCAGATTTAAAGAGTATTTGGCTTTTGCCTATGCACAAATACTGTAGCCAGGATTCTGCCCTCGTTCTTCTAGTTCATTTTCCAAACACACAAGACATGTAAGTACACGCAAACATTTATCTGCGAAAAGAAAGAAACTCAAATCAACTCACCCACTTCCTTCCAGCAGTGGCGAGATAAGGTGGCCAAGAACTTGAAGACAGATTTTTTTTAGCAGCGTTTGAAGCCTCATTCTGAATGCCGACACGTTTGAATCCCGCTTCTCAAGCTGCTTTTTTGCTAGCTTGAATGTCGCATGTTTAGGTGGTGTGTTCAGGGCCTGGCGGGTGGCATGGCGCTAAACTCTGCAACGCTGTGGGTTGCAGAGTTTTGCAGAACTTCGCTCTCCAAGCGGAGTGCCCAAATCTCCGCAAACTCCGCCGGCGGACACGAGTTTGTCACCCAGCCTTACTCTAGACAGTGCTTCAGTTGCTTCTCTGGTCCCACTGGTAATTCCTCATTCTAAGTCCTCTAGGCAGTGCTTCAGCTGCATCTTTGGTCCTGTCGGTAATTCCTCATTCTAAGTCCTCTAGAGAGTACTGCTAGCTGCTTCTCTGGTCCCGTAGATAATTCCTCATTCTAAGTCCTCTACACAGTGCTGTTACCTGCTTCGCTGGTCTCATCGATAATTCCTCATTCTAAGTCCTCTAGACAGTGCAGCAGTTGCTTCTCTAGTCCCAGTGGTAATTCATCATTGTAAGTACTCTAGGCCAAGCTGCAGCGGTGTCTGCGTTCATACATCCACTACACTCCAAACCAAAACATATAGATAAAAGACATTATCATTTACAACGCCAATAGCTCTAACTCTGACAAATGCGAGACCTATTGCATTGCAAATGCTGGTTTACTGAAGCATGGGACACATCTGCACATGCAGAGGCATAGTTTGATGTTTTCTGTGTGTGCGTGTCCCCTAGCATTGAGCACGCGTATTGCGGTAACAGCTCCACGTCCTGTCTGACATTCTTGTTATGTGCTCAAGGACTGCATGTTACAATATCGAGGTCACCAGTCTCAGAAACATTGTCAGGACCTGGGCACTGGCTGTTGAAGCTTCAGCTAATCCGTGATCACCAAGGACTTGTCTTTGGCTTGTAGTATAGCCAGGGCTACTGGAAGTATGAAGCAGAGGAGGGCCAAATTATACAGCAGGGGTGAGTAAATTATGTGGAAATGAAAGGCAAATTATGTGGCATAATCCAACATTTTGTGATAGTATTACTTCAATATTTTGTCATTTTTAGGTCTCGCCAACGCAACGCGCATGCGTTGCATAGGAGGAGACCTCTTGAAATCGATTTGGTTTTTCGCTTAAAAACGTGCACGCATTGCATTGCTTTCAATGGCAATGCGTGCACGTTTGGCGATTCCCTTGCGGGAGCGAGCGGCGCCATGTGTTAGCAATTATCGCGCTCGCTCCCGCAAGGTAAACACTGCGTGTCCCTGCTCTCGGCCGCACTCCCGCCACCCCTCCCACTAGTTTACCCAGGCACGATCACAGAACCGTATTATAAAAACAAGCCTGTAAGAGGCTCGGGCCGAGGTCACAGACAGCACACCGCATAGGTAGTTTTAACAAGCACAGCTGGTATGGTTTGTCAACCTTTGCGTGACAAATCACATCCTGACGTTACTTTTAACACCACCCTTCCAACAGCCGTATCCAACACCCACTAATGTGCTTTCTACATCACATGCATTTGTTTCCCGAGGCATTTATAAGCATGCCCCCTTCAAACTCCTCTCTCAGACTAGTTATATTTGTAATGAACTGGCCCGTGTGTTTTTATATCACAGTAATGTTTATGTTGCGCTGAACAGTAGCAAGTACGAGAGTACACACGTGCGCGCGAGCGCGCGTGTGTGTGTGAGAGACAGAGAGAGGGGCAGACAGGGGACGAGGGGGTGTGCGGATGGATAGGTGAGCGGTAAGCCTGGGTAAAAGCGTAGTGCAGTGTGTGTGCGTGTTCCTCTGGGAATGTGTGCTTCCCCTGGGTGTGTTCCATATGTGTACTGTGTGCGTTCGTTTTGTGTGTGTTTTATGCATGTGTGCTTTAGTGTACGAGTGGTTGCTTCTGGCACTGGCCATGTGCATTTGCATGTGCGTTTTTATGTGTGGTTCAATGTAATCTAGTTTGACTGAGTTTGTATGTTTCTGTGTTTGTGTGCTTCTTTGTATACGTAAGTGGAAATTGTGTGTTATTGATTGTGCTTTCCTGTAACTATGTGTGTGTGCTTGACTGTACTGGTGTGTGTTTTGTCCTTCCTTTTATCAGTGTGATTTGTTTATGTGTGTGCACTTCTCTGTAAATTGTGCACGGGTAGGCTTAACTGTATCACTGCGTGTGTGCGCGTGCTTCCGTGTACCATTGTGCGTGTCTGTGTATATATGCTGCCTGTACCCGTGTGTGTATGGACTTGTCTTTATCAGTTTGCCAGTTTGTTGGTCTGTGTGTTTATGCTTCTCTGCATCAGTGTGTGTCTCTATGTGTGGGTTTGCGTGCTTCCCTATATAATTGTGCCAGTGTCTCTGCTTCCGTGTGTGTATGACCCTTGTGCGCGAGAGTGCATTTCCCAGCGCCCACCGCTGCTTGTTCACTGTGTGACCAGAGGCAGAAAAATCAACCTTTAATTTATAAATCAAACGGTGAGCGTACGTTTTTATCTCTTTTTCCATTCCACAATTCCACTCGTTGCTTTTTTTTCACAATGAACTGCGGAAATGGCTGAAAAGAAGTTCGAAATTGGAGATATTATGACCACTAAACAAAGCGTACAAACTTACTGCAGTTAAAAATCCAGTGCGCTTTCACAGTTCTGCTTTCCGCCTTACAATGCCGCATGTGTTAACCAGTTCCAAACTAGAAAGGAAATTTGCAGAAAAAAATGATTTTGTATTTAACTTCGTTTCTATTTCCTTACCTGCCTCAAAGTGTTGAGCGCCAAGAAACATTTCAGTTTGAAGAGTATACAATGCAAGATAAATTATTCATTCTATTCACGCAATGTAAAACTTTCCAAGGGATCTCCAGTTGTCATATTCCTGGAGCGGGAAGTTCATACAGTCCTGTTTTCACAACTTTGCATCCTGGTAATTGTAGTTTTATTTTTCCTAATTCGAAAGGCAAAACTGCAGTCAGCACAATGCATAGACAAGACCAAGGCTGGTTGAACTAACAAGCATTGGCATAGCCAATAGGTCTCGCCTTTGGGACCTTATAAGTATTTAATTCTGCAGCACAATATCCTTGGTGCAACATCAACTGTTGCATGGCTAAACACTTATAATGTCCCAAAAGCGAGACCTATTGGCTATGCCAATGCTTGTTACACATGTTATCACTGTCTGGGCATTGGTTGCACCTCATTTTAACATCCACATATAGCAATAAACAACCAGTGAAACTTTTCAAATGGCCTTCCACTCTGCGGCAACACGTGGTGCTGCGTTTTTAGTAATTTTTGAACCGTTTGAGGTAGAAACTATTTTTTTGTTAAAATCTGCAAATTATGCATCAGATGATGGATTATGTGGCAAGTGTGGCTAATCTATAATTTTGCTAAAATTGCAGCACAATGGCATAATTTCAGTAGCCCTGAATATAGCTCGCCTAGTTGAGGGCTTCTTGTTGTTGCCTTGTTGAGCTGCAGGTCGCAGATCTCATCCCAGCTTGGAGAAACAGGGCTGGGCCATGAAGATAAATGGGGATGCTTAGTGTTTCCCGGTGTCTGAGAGCTAACTCTGGGATTAATAGATGGATTACTACCATTACTCTTTATTTCGTGGGGTTTTTACCTATGCGCTTTATCTCTTCTGTTTTCTCCACCTCACCCTCCTCTTCACCCTGCTCTCCTGCCCACCTCACCTTTTGCTTCCTCTCACCTCATATTCTTCTCTCCTCACCTCACCCTCCTCTCTCTCTCTGCTCCCCCTCCTCTCTCACGACTTCAGCCTCCTCTCTCCTTGCCATGGCTTCCTTTTTGTCTCTGCACCCCCCTCTTTCTTCTCTCATCACATCTACTTTTCTATCCACACCATACCATCTCACTGTGCATCAACCTCCTTTCTCTCCACCTCATCCTTCTGTTTCCACTTCATGCTCCTCTCTCCATCTCACCTTTCTCTCTGTTATGTTATGATATATTGATTTGCATAGCGCACTAATCAACCGAGAGGGTACCAGGCGCTTGGGCAGGTGTGTAGGTTTGTGGTCCCCAAGTTGTTTATACGAAGAGCCAGGCCTTCAGCTTCTTGCAGAACTCAAGAAGTGAGGAGGAGGCTCTGATGTGTTGAGAGAGGTTGTTCCATGTCTTGGGTGTGATGTAGGAGAATGAGCGACCTCCAGTTTTGCGGATGCGGGGAATGTGTGCGAGTGAGAGTGAGGCAGAGAGTAGGTGTCTGGTGGGTCGGTGGAAGTGTATGCGTCTTATCAAGTATTCTGGTCCTGTGTTGTGTAGGGCTTTGTATGTGTGCGTGAGAAGTTTGAATTACCTGCGCTTGTGAATGGGGAGCCAGTGAAGCTTTCTTAGGGGCAGTGTGATGTGGGGGCGGTGCAGGAGGTCGAGTATGAGCCTTGAAGCAGTGTTCTGGATGATGATCTCTCTGCCTCACCCTCTATGTGTTTCTAGTTACCCTCCTTTTTCTCTCCACCTCAGCTTAACCCTCTCTCTCTCGTCCTCACTTTCCCCTGTGCCTCACCCTCCTCTTTCCCCTTAACTCTCCTACCTACTACTATCCCACTTCTCTTTGCTTCACCTTCTCCTCTTCCCATCTCACCCTCCTCTCACCTCTGACTTCTTCCACCCCACACTATACCGTGAGACTCACCTTCACTGCTGCTGCATATGGGTTAACATTTTTGTGTATGTAAAGGAAGCTTGAACTGCTACTGCACAAGCGTGCGTGCAAGTGTGCGCAATAAAACCGTACACTCCTGTTGTCCTGTGCATGTTCTTCACTAGCAGCTCACAACATTTTGAACACTTGGAGTAGCAAGCTGTGCATTATATAGAGTGTGCTCATGAGCGTGCACAAGCGCTATAAAGACCTCTGTACCATGTGTATTTTAAAGCAATAGTAAGGCACTGTGCACGTTTTTAGAGTTGTGGATAGTTGCTGCTGTTGCACATTTACTCCAAAAAGGTATACTAACAATTTGAAGAGCAAACAAAGTAGGCAAGCTAAACAGAAACGACCATACATCAGATGTGGGGCAGTTTCTACCCATAGCTGCTCACTGTGTAAAGAATACAGCTTCTGTGATTGACAACTGGATCCAGCATAGGCAGAAGCAGTGTAATATCCAAAGAACAGAACAGGCGGCCCACTTGTGCCAACACTGGTAGTACATGCTACCACTGCGCAACACGCGATGCCACTGTCCTGCTTACTCCTAATCATCAGAGGTGCTTACAGAAGGTTGAGGCTACTGATATCATTAGAGGGGACTTAAGGCAGACACCACCATTTTTATATATATCTTCAATGACGTTTTCTTGGGACTTCAACATCCTGTGACACTGTTTCTGCCACATGGCGCCTCCTAAGTTCTGTGTTAGGGGATCTTGCAATCTGTTTGATATAAAAGGAGTGTCCCAGGTACCCACGCTGTTCCCATGTGCATGACAACAGCCACCAACCCCACTGACTTCGCAAATATCCCAAACACTTCCAATATGCTAAAGCATTAAACGATTAAGCTTTGAAAGGGAGGCTGCACCGCTGCAGGCTACGTGAATAATTATCAAAACGAACAAAATATATTTTGGGGGCTACCTTGCCCCTCCCTTTAGAACCGGGCCTGGGAAGGATGGGGGCATATTTACGTTGAAGCGTTCCCCATACCTTTATTCGGGGCATCAGTAAGGGAAGAATGTGAGATTGCTCTGTTCTGAAGCATCAATGGCTCCTCTCTGGTCACCATTCAAGTTTGCAGAGTGGAGGACGCTGTGACACTCTCCACTTACCGAAGGATTTATAAAATGATATTCCAACCCCCTCTGGTCTGACTTTTCTATAATCTAATAATTTAAAAAGCAATGACTTCAAAATAACTCCATTTTCAGCAGAGTCTGCTGGGACTCGTTATGCATCAAGCAGGATCCGCCCAGGGGCGTGGCTTGGTCAGTGAGACTTGGGGGGGGTGAGCTTCAGATTTTCCGACAATTACTCTGGAAAATCATTATATGAGAAGGAGTGCATGAGGGGAGACTTCAGAGCCAGTCGAAAGGGAAGGAGTGCGGATTGTGAGGGGTACATAAACACACTACTCGAACGACAGCGCGAATGGTCGCGACCTCCTGTGTTAAAAAAATATCACCAGATGTTCGCCTAACGACCGGAAAAGCACGCTAGGGGACACCAAATCTGAGACGCACTCACCGATTTACTGCTCTGGAGCCAGGCGGGAGGAACAATTCCGACACGCGCCGATTGGCGGAATTTGATTGGAGCTTGTAAAACTGGCAACATTCCATCAATTTAGTGGAAGGGACGGAATATTCCGCCCACCCCTAGTCAGCACTGCAGCTTTCCCTTTTTCAGAGACACCGCCACCCTTCCGCTTCAGCTTCAGCTCCCTGGGCTGTAGAGAGTCATTCGGGAGGAATAGTCTTGGCAACATTGTTTGGTATGTTGTAGGACATAAACCCCAAGGAGCCTCTCCTTGTACTTGGTTAAATACTCTTTTAGTTGACTCTATTGTTTTAGAGTTTCAAAGCAATCTCCGCCCTTTGGCAAGTTCTTTAATAAACATTTTATATGCTCCAAGAAAGAAAAACACACAATCGTTTTTCTTTTGAAACAGCTGCCAAGTAATTCCTTGAATATTGTGACATCTGCCAGTACTGACTTTCCAGCATGTTGCATTTTGGGGCTTGAAGATTTGTTTTTAACACTACAAACATGACCTAAACAAATCTGAAAATTCAAGTCATATGGTCCAAACAGCTAGAACAGGCTGAAGGCATCACGTCTGGCATGAATCCAACTGGAGGCTGTTTTTTAAAATTTTACAAGGCGATGCAGACTATTTTGCAAACTGGCTGCATGTTTCACACTCACAGTCAAAAATGAACTTTTTTCACATATTTTGCAAGACTGCACTCTGACTCTAATGTTCCCAAACAAGCATGACTGTGCCATACGTTTTGGCTTCTAAATAGTGAAAGATTTACACTGACGTTCATTAATACATAGCACATGGCTAGAAGGAGAGAAGGCTTCCACCGCACAAATGATAGATGGAAGACAATCAGGACATTTTCTTTTTCTTTTAGAGTTTTAAGCTTGATTTGTTTTACTGCTCACAGCTAATATTTATGCATAATTTGTAATATGTATTATGCACACTATGTTATAATTTAAATAAAAAGATTATAAAACATAATAAAGGACAAGTGCCATAATCAGGTGCACAAGGTTCTCTCACAAGCAGAATTGGGTACCAACATGCAAGATTCCCTTCCATGCAGAACACACAAGCACAGCAGCAACAAAAGAAGCTTCCCTCTATCAAGGCAGCTGAAGTGCAAGCGTCCCTTCCTCGCAGAACACACAAGCACGACAGCAACAAAACAAGTTTCCATCTATCAAGGCAGCTGAAGTACAAGCTTCCCTTCCTTACAGAACACACAAGCAAGACTGCAACAAGATAAGCTTCCCTCTATCAAGACAGCTGAAGTGCAAGCTTCCCTTCCTCACAGAGCACACAACCAAGGCAGCAACAAAACAAGTTTCCATCTATCAAGGCAGCTGAAGTGCAAGCTTCCCTTCCATGCAGAGCACACAAGCATGACAGCAAAAAAACAAGCTTCTCTCTATCAAAGCAGCTGAAGTGCAAGCTTCCCTTTCTCGCAGAACACACAAGCATGACAGCAACAAAACAAGCTTCCCTCTATCAAGGCAGCTGAAGTGCAAGCTTCCCTTCCCTGTAGAACACAAAAGCATGGCAGCAACAAAAGAAGCTTCCCCTGTCTAACAGAGGCAGCTGAAGTGAAAGGTTCCCTTCCCTGCAGAACACACAAGCAAGGCAGCAACAAAACAATCTTCCCTCTATCAAGGCATCTGAAGTGCAAGCTTCCCTTCCTCGCAGAACACACAAGCGCGGCTGCAACAAAACAATCTTCCCTCTCTCACAGAGACAGCTGAAGTGCAAGATTTCCTTCCTCACAGAACACACAAGCATGACAGCAACAACAAAGCTTCCCTCTATGAAGGCAGCTGAAGGTCAAGCTTCCCTTCCCTGCAGAACACACAATCATGGCAGCAACAAAAGAAGCTCTCCCTTTCTCACAGAGGCAGCTGAAGTGAAAGGTTCCCTTCCTTGCAGAACATACAAGCATGACTGCAACAAAACAAGCTTCCCTCTCTCACATAGACAGCTGAAGTGCAAGCTTCCCTTCCTCTCAGAACACACAAGCATGACAGCAACAAACCAGTCTTCCCTCTATCAAAGCTCTGAAGTGCAAGCTTCCCTTCCTCGAAAAACACACAAGGAAGGCAGCAACAAAACAAGCTTCCCTCTCTCACAGAGGCAGCTGAAGTGCAAGCTTCCGTTCCTCGCAGAACACACAAGCATGACAGCACCCAACAAGCTTCTCTATCAAGGCGGCTGAAGTGCAAGCTTCCCTTCCTTGCAGAACACACAAGCATGACATCAACAAAACATGCTTCCCTCTATCAAGGCAGCTGAAGTGCAAGCTTCCCTTCCTTTCTGAACACACAAGCACACCAGCAACAAAACAATGTTCCCTATCTCACAGAGACAGCTGAAGTGCAAGCTTTCCTTCCTCGCAGAACACACAAGCATGACAGCAACAACACAAGCTTCCCTCTATCAAGGCAGCTGAAGGTAAAGCTTGCCTTCCCTGCAGAACACACAAGCATGGCAGCAACAAAAGAAGCTTCCCCTGTCTAACAGAGGCAGCTGAAGTGAAAGGTTCCCTTCCTTGCAGAACACACAAACACGACAGCAACAAAAAACAAGCTGCCCTCTACCAAGGCAGCTGAAGTGCAACCTTCCCTTCCTCGCTGAACACACAAGCAAGGAAACAACAAAACAATCTTCCCTCTCTCACAGAGACAGCTGAAGTGCAAGCTTTCCTTCCTCGCAGAGCACACAAGCATGACAGCAATACAACAAGCTTCCCTCTATCAAGGCAGCTGAAGGTCAAGCTTCCCTTCCCTGCAGAACACACAATCATGGCAGCAACAAGAGAAGCTCTCCCTTTCTCACAGAGGCAGCTGAAGTTAAAGGATCCCTTCATTGCAGAACATACAAGCATGACTGCAACAAAACAAGCTTCCCTCTCTCACATAGACAGCTGAAGTGCAAGCTTCTCTTCCTCTCAGAACACACAAGCATGACAGCAACAAACCAATCTTCCCTCTATCAAAGTGCTGAAGTGCAAGCTTCCCTTCCTCGCAGAACACACAAGGAAGGCAGCAACAAAACAAGCTTCCCTCTCTCATAGAGGCAGCTGAAGTGCAAGCTTCCGTTCCTCGCAGAACACACAAGCACGTCAGCACACAACAAGCTTCTCTCTATCAAGGCAGCTGAAGTGCAGGCTTCCCTTCCTTGCATGACAGCAACAAAACATGCTTCCCTCTATCAAGGCAGCTGAAGTGCAAGCTTCCCTTCCTTTCTGAACACACAAGCATGGCAGCAACAAAACAATCTTGTCTCTCTCACAGAGACTGCTGAAGTGCAAGCTTCCCTTCCCTGCAGAACACACAAGCACACCAGCAACAAAACAATGTTCCCTATCTCACAGAGACAGCTAAAGTGAAAGGTTCCCTTCCTTGCAGAGCACACTAGCAAGGCAGACACAAAACTAAGTTCCCTCTATCAAGGCAGTTGTAATGCAAGCATCCATTCCCTGCAGAATACACAAGCAAGGCAGCAACAAATCAAGCCTCCCTCTCTCCCAGAGGCAGCTGAAGTGCAAGCTTCCCTTCCTCGCAGAACACAAAAGCACGACAGCAACAAAACAAGCTTCCCTCTATCAAAGCAGCTGAAGTGCAAGCTTCCCTTCCCTGTAGAGCATACAAGCATGGCAGCAACAAAAGAAGCTTCCCCTGTCTCGCAGAGGCAGCTGAAGTGAAAGGTTCCCTTCCTTGCAAAACCCACAAACATGACAGCAACAAAAAACAAGCTGCCCTTTATCAAGGCAGCTGAAGTGCAACCTTCCCCTCCTTGCATAACACAAAAGCAAGGAAACAACAAAACAAGCTTCCCTCTTTCACAGAGGCAGCTGGAGTGCAAACTTCCCTTCCTTGCAGAGCACACAAGCACAGCAGCAACAAAACAATCTTCCCTCTCTCACAGAGACAGCTAAAGTGCAAGCTTTCCTTCCTCTCAGAACACACAAGCATGACCGCAACAACAAAAGCTTCCCTCTATCAAGTCAACTGAAGGTCAAGCTTCCCTTCCCTGCAGAACACACAATCATGGCAGCAACAAAAGAAGCTTCCCCTTTCTCACAGATGCAGCTGAAGTGAAAGGTTCCCTTCCTTGCTGCACACACAAGCAAGACAGCATCAAAAACAAGTTTCCCTTTTCACAGAGGCAGCTTAAGTGCAAGCTTCCCTTCCTCGCACAACACGCAAGCATGAATGCAACAAAACAAAATTCCCTCTCTCACATAGACAGCTGCAGTGCAAGCTTCCCTTCCTCGCAGAACACACAAGCATGACAGCAACAAACCAATCTTCCCTCTATCAAAGCAGCTGACGTGCAAGCTTCCCTTCCCTACAGAACACATAAGCACAGCAGCAACAAAACAAGATGCCCTCTATCAAGGCAGCAGAAGTGTAAGCTTCCCTTCCTAGCAGAAAAGACAAGCATGGCAGCAACAAAACAAGCTTCCCTCTATCAAGTTAGCTGAATTGCAAGCGACCCTTCCTTGCAGAACACACAAGCACTGCAGCAGTAAAACAAGCTTCTCGCTGTCAAGGCAGTTGTAATGCAAGCTTCCCTTCCCTGCAGAACACAAAAGCAAGGCAGCAACAAAACAAGCTTCCCTCTCTCACAGAGACAGCTGAAGTGCAACCTTTCCTTCCTCGCAGAACACACTAGCATGAAAGCAACAAAACAAGCTTCTCTCTATCAAGGCAGCTGAAGTGCAAGCTTCACTTCCTTGTAGAACACACAAGCATGGCAGCAACAAAAGAAGCTTCCCCTTTCTCACAGAGGCAGCTGAAGTGAAAGGTTTCCTTCCTTGCAGAACTCACAAGCCCGACAGCAACAAAAAACAAGCTGACCTCTATTCAGGCAGCTGAAGTACAATCTTCCCTTCCTCACAGAACACACAAGTAAGGCAGCAACAAAACAAGCCTCCCTCTTTCACAGAGGCAGCTGAAATGCAAGCTTCCTTTCCCTGCAGAACACACAAGCAAGAGAGCAACAAAACAAGCTTCCCTCTATCAATGCAGCTGAAGTGAAAGCCTCCCTTCCTCGCAGAACACACAAGCACGACTCCAACACAACAATCTTCCCTATCTCACAGAGACAGCTGAAGTGTAAGCTTCCCTACCTCGCAGAACACACAAGCATGACAGTAACAAACCAATCTTCCCTCTATCAGAGCATCTGAAGTGCAAGCTTCCCTTCCCTTAAGAACACACAAGCAAGGCATCAATAAAACAAGCTTCCCTCTCTCACAGAGGCAGCTGAAGTGCAAGCTTTCCTTTCTCGCAGAACACACAAGCACAACAGCACAAAACAAGCTTCTCTCTATCAAGGCAGCTGAAGTGTAAACTTCCCTTCCTTTCAGACCAAACAAGCATGACAGCAATAAAACAAGCTTCCCCTTATCAATGCAGCTAAAATGCTAGCTTCCCTTTCTTGCGGAACACACAAGCACAACAGCAACAAAACAAGCTTCCCTTTTTGAAAAAAGCAGCTGAAATGCAAGCTTCCCTTCTTTGCAAAACACACAAGCAAGTCATCAACAAAACAAGCTTCCCTCTCTCACAGAGGCAGCTGAAGTGCAAGCTTTCCTTTCTCGCAGAAAACACAAGCATGACAGCACAAAACAAGCTTCTCTCTATCAAGGCAGCGGAAGTGCCAGCTTCCCTTCCTTGCAGAATGCACAAGCATGGCAGCAACAAAACGTGCTTCCCTTTATCAAGGCAGCTGAAGTGCAAACTTCCCTTCCTTTCAGAACACACAAGCATGACAGCAACAAAACAGGTTTCCCTTTTTCAAAAAGGCAGCTGAAGTGCAATCTTCCCTTCCTCACAGAACACACAAGCACAGCAGCAAGAAAACAATCTTCCCTCTCTCACAGAAACAGCTAAAGTGCAAGATTCCCTTCCACGCAGAACACACAAGCACAACAGCAACAAAACAAGCTTCCCTCTGTCAAGGCAGCTGAAGTGCAAGCTTCCCTTCCCTGCAGAACATACAAGCACAACAGCAACAAAACAAGCTTCCCTCTGACAAAGCAGCTGAGGTGCGAGCTTCCCATCATTGCAGAACACACAAGCACGGCAGCAAAAAAGCAATCTTCTCTCTCTCACAGAGACAGCTGAAGAGCGAGCTTTCCTTCCTCGCAGAGAACACAAGCATGACAGCAACAAAACAAGTTGCCCACTATCCTGGCAGCTGAAGTACAATCTTCCCTTCCTCGCAGAACACACAAGTAAGGCAGCAACAAAACAAGCTTCCATCTTTCACAGAGGCAGCTGAAGTGCAAGCTTCCCTTCCCTGCAGAACGCAGAAGTAAGGCAGCAACAAAACAAACTTCCTTCTATCAACGCAGCTGAAGTGCAAGATTTCCTTCTCTGCAGAACACACAAGCATGGCAGCAACTAAGCAAGCTTCCCTCTATCAAGGCAGCTGAAGTGCAAGCTTCCCTTCCTCGCAGAACACACAAGCATGACAGCAATAAAACAAGCTTCCCTGTATCAAGGCAGCTGAAGTTCAAGCTTTCCTTCCCTGCAGAACACACAATCATGGCAGCAACAAAACAAGCTTCCCTTTTTTAAAAAGGCAGCTGAAGTGAAAGGTTCCTTTCCATGCAGAACGCACAAACACAACAGCAAGAAAACAAGTTGCCCACTATCAAGCCAGCTGTAGTGCAAGCTTCCTTTCCTCGCAGAACACACAAGCAAGACAGCAACAAAACAAGCTTCCCTCTTCACAGAGGCACCTGAAATGCAAGCTTCCCTTCCTCGCAGAACACACAAGCACGACTGCAACAAAACAATCTTCCCTCTTTCACAGAGACAGCTGAAGTGTAAGCTTCTTTTAGTCGCAGAACACACAAGCATGACACCAACAAACCACTCTTCCCTCTATCAAACCAGCTGAAGTGCAAGCTTCCCTTCCCTGCAGAACACCCAAGCACAACAGCACAAACCAAGCTTCTCTCTATCAAGGCAGCTGAAGTGCAAGTTTCCCTTCCTCGCAGAACATCCAAGCACAACAGCACAAACCAAGCTTCTCTCTATCAAGGCAGCTGAAGTGCAAGCTTCCCTTACTTGCAGAACACACAGGCATGGCAGCAACAAAACATGCTTCCTTCTATCAAGGCAGCTGAAGTGCAAGCCTCCCTTCCTTGCAGAACACACAAGCACGGCAGCAACAAAACAATCTTCCCTCTCTCACAAAGACAGTTGAAGTGCAAGCTTCCCTTCCTCGCAAAACACACAAGCACGACAGTAGCAAAACAATCTTCCCTCTCTCACAGAAACAGCTAAAGTGCAAGCTTCCCTTCCTCGCAGAACACACAAGCACAACAGCAACAAAACAATCTTTCCTCTATGTATGCAGCTGAAGAGCAAGCTTCCCTTCCTCGCAGAACACACAAGTACAGCAGCAACAAAACAAGCTTCCCCTTTCTCACAAAGGCAGCTGAAGTGCAAGTTTCCCTTCCTCGCAGAACACACAAGCCCGGCAGCAAAAAAACAAGCTTCCCTCTCTCACAGAAATAGCTGAAGTGCAAGCTTCCCTTCCTCGCAGAACACACAAGCACAACAGCAACAAAACAATCTTTCCTCTATCAAGGCAGTTGAAGTGCAAGCTTCCCTTCCCTGTAGAACACACAAGCATGGCAGCAACAAAAGAAGCTTCCCCTTTCTCACAGAGGCTGCTAAAGTGAAGGATTCCCTTCCTTGCAGAACCAACAAACACGACAGCAACAAAAAACAAGCTGACCTCTATTCAGGCAGCTGAAGTACAATCTTCCCTTCCTCGCAGAACACACAAGCAAGGCTGCAACAAAACAAGCTTCCCTCTCTCACAGAGGCAGCTGAAATGCAAGCTTCCTTTCCCTGCAGAACACACAAGCAAGAGAGCAACAAAACAAGCTTCCCTCTATCAATGCAGCTGAAGTGAAAGCCTCCTTTCCTCGCTGAACACACAAGCATCACAGCAACAAAACAATCTTCCCTCTCTCACAGAGACAGCTGAAGTGCAAGATTTTCTTCCTTGCAGAAGACACAAGCATGACAGCAACAAAAGAAGCTTCCCTCTATCAAGGCAGCTTAAGGTCAAGCTCCCCTTCCCTGCCGAACACACAATCATGGCAGCAACAAAAGAAGCGTTCCCTTTCTCACTGAGGCAGCTTAATTGAAAGGTTCCTTTCCTTGCATAACACACAAACAGGACAGCAACAAAACAAGCTGCCCTCTATCAAGGCAGCTGAAGTGCAAGCTTCCCTTCCTCGCAGAACCCACAAGCATGGCAGCAACAAAACAAGCTTCCCTCTCTCACAGAAGCAGCTGAAGTGCAAGCTTCCCTTCCTCGCAGAACACACAAGCATGACAGCACAAAACAAGCCTCTCTCTATCAATGCAGCTGAAGTGCAAGCTTCCCTACCTAGCAGAACACACAAGCATGGCAGCAACAAAACAATCTCGTCTCTCTCAGAGAGACTGCTGAAGTGCAAGTTTCCCTCCCTTGCAGAACACACAAACACGACAGCAAGAAAACAAGCTGCACTCTCCCTCAATGCAGCTGAAGTGCAAGCTTCCCTTCCTCACAGAACACACAAGCACGACAGCAACAAAACAATCTTCCCTCTATCAAAGCAGCAGTAGTGCAAGCTTCCCTTCCTTGCAGAACACACAAGCATGGCAGCAACAAAGCAATCTTCCCTCTATCAAAGCAGCAGTAGTGCAAGCTTCCATTGCTCATGGAACAGCTTAGACGTTAGTGGCATGTAGGGTACACTTGCAGATCTCTACAGTGGGTGCCTAATTGACTGTGATGAGTATAAGGGTTAGTGCTGCTGCCATTAACTTCTGTCATTACCAGTCTATCTTACATACACTCCTCCTTCAGTGTCCTTTCTCATGCTCTCTCCCCAGGACTCTCATTTTCCTCTAGTTACCACACACACTCTCTCCCTGGCTGTCATTTCACTACCTTCTGTCCTACCCTCCTTGCTCACAACTTTCCTTCACAGATCTTCAAGTCTTGCCTTCTTCTCACACCCTTCTCGTTAAGATCCTCCTATCTGCCCCATTCACATCTTGGCACTCGATTCTCACTCACACACACTTTCACTTCTCTCACTGAAATGCCTGTCCTCTCTTGCACACACCGTGCCTGCTGTCAAATCCCCCTTCCTCTCACAAACTCCATGTACTTGCCATTTTCACACACCTTAACCTCCTTCCTTCTCTGTTAATATCACCCTCTTTCTCGCCTCTTGTCTGCCACACACACACTTTCACCTTTTCACCCTCTTTCGCTTGCACATGCAGGTGTAAGGAAGGGTTGTTTTTATCCTCTTCATGACCAGTGCAAATGTTCAGAGAATAACATTTTCTGAACTTTTCACCATTGTGAACACTAAGCTGTGTTCCTCAGTTAGGCTATATCAACCAAATGCTTACTGCTGGTGATGGCTGCAGAAAAATTCCTATTTGTGATAGTATGCTTAATTCAATGCAGTTACGATTTCAAGACGAATCTTGGATATTTCGTTGTCAAAAGGAAGCGAAATAAAGGTGCGGACCTTTTAAAATTGGCTGCATTTTGTGTTGAGTCTTTAGCTTTTCATACATTGAAGAGTAGTTGTAGGGCTTTAAGTAGGATGAAAAAAGCAGGTGTTCTATTAGAGAGGCTTATAAGCATGTCTAGAAATCCTGCCCAAGAGGTGTGGGTTACAACATTAAGTGAGTGGCTTAGAACATGTAAACTAAAATGCTGTGCTTCCCATAGCATGCCACTTGACCAGCATCTTGGCGCCTCTATGTGAGCATTCTGTTATTGCATCCAGACATATAACATAACAACGAAGATACACATAAAACAACCCAGAACTACTTGCTTTACTAATGCTTCTTAGCTGTATAAGATAAATGAATAACAATGATTAAGTTAAGAATATTTAGAACTGAAAATGTTTCAGTTTTGAAACTATGAGACTGAGAATTAAACATTACGAAGACCACGACCCCTTTCACAGACCTTAGTAGCTTCAATCACTCTTGTTCTTCCCTTCACACCACTTTCCTCTGAAGTCTCCGTGTTAGACACTTATGCTCCTTTTCTCCCCACATTGTACTGAATGCTCTATTTGCATATCTCACACCTCATCTCTTTCTTTATATCTTTCTTTATTTTTTTAACGATTTTATTTTGCATTTTGAGAAAAGGAACAAGATACACAGTACATTTCCAATCGAAGCAGTGTATCGTGCATGAAATGGGAAGCACAACCCGCACTCCCCACCCAAAACAGTTAACATTTATGAGTAACATTCACATATAAGGTGTATATAGAAAAACATTATCTCCTTCATAAAACCCCAATAAGACAGTGTCCATCAGGTAGAAGGTCTGTTCCCGGTGAACCCCCTTCAGTATCAGATGGGGACATAATGTGTATAGCAAAACCAAAGGGGATGATGGACGGAGTGTTGAACATTGCAAGCACTCACCCCAGTCAACTGATCTGGGTTTAATCCATCATCATTCTTTAGCTCACTCCGCCACCCCAGTTCAGACATGGCCATATGCAAATCAGTCTGACCCTGTGCCTCATGGGAACAGTCCAGCCCAACCCAAACTGCCAAGCCATGTCTTCCCTGGACCGGAAACAAGCATCCCGGGACCGGTTTCTGGCTTACAGCCGTCATCAGCCAGGCTATCTTGAATCCAGTGGCAAAGTGAGCAAGGGACCCACGTCTGGGCATACCCTGCCAACTTAGGGCGAACATAGTAAAACCAAAGGGGATGATGGACGGAGTGTTGAACATTGCAAGCACTCACCCCCAGTCAACTGATCTGGGTTTAATCCATCATCATTCTTTAGCTCACTCCGCCACCCCAGTTCAGACATGGCCATATGCAAATCAGTCTGACCCTGTGCCTCATGGGAACAGTCCAGCCCAAACTGCCAAGCCATGTCTTCCCTGGACCGGAAACAAGCATCCCGGGACCGGTTTCTGGCTTACAGCCGTCATCAGCCAGGCTATCTTGAATCCAGTGGCAAAGTGAGCAAGGGACCCATGTCTGGGCATACCCTGCCAACTTAGGGCGAACATAGCAAAACCAAAGGGGATGATGGACGGAGTGTTGAACATTGCAAGCACTCACCCCCAGTCAACTGATCTGGGTTTAATCCATCATCATTCTTTAGCTCACTCCGCCACCCCAGTTCAGACATGGCCATATGCAAATCAGTCTGACCCTGTGCCTCATGGGAACAGTCCAGCCCGAACTGCCAAGCCATGTCTTCCCTGGACCGGAAACAAGCATCCCGGGACCGGTTTCTGGCTTACAGCCGTCATCAGCCAGGCTATCTTGAATCCAGTGGCAAAGTGAGCAAGGGACCCACGCCTGGGCATACCCTGCCAACTTAGGGCGAACATAGCAAAATCAAAGGGGATGATGGACGGAGTGTTGAACATTGCAAGCACTCACCCCCAGTCAACTGATCTGGGTTTAATCCATCATCATTCTTTAGCTCACTCCGCCACCCCAGTTCAGACATGGCCATATGCAAATCAGTCTGACCATGTGCCTCATGGGAACAGTCCAGCCCGAACTGCCAAGCCATGTCTTCCTGGTCCGGAAACAAGCATCCCGGGACCGGTTTCTGGCCATGTCTGAACTGGGGTGGCGGAGTGAGCTAAAGAATGATGATGGATTAAACCCAGATCAGTTGACTGGGGGTGAGTGCTTGCAATGTTCAACACTCCGTCCATCATCCCCTTTGGTTTTGCTATGTTCGCCCTAAGTTGGCAGGTTATGCCCAGACGTGGGTCCCTTGCTCACTTTGCCACTGGATTCAAGATAGCCTGGCTGATGACGGCTGTAAGCCAGAAACCGGTCCTAGGATGCGTGTTTCCGGTCCAGGGAAGACATGGCTTGGCAGTTCGGGCTGGACTGTTCCCATGAGGCACAGGGTCAGACTGATTTGCATATGGCCATGTCTGAACTGGGGTGGCGGAGTGAGCTAAAGAATGATGATGGATTAAACCCAGATCAGTTGACTGGGGGGGAGTGCTTGCAATGTTCAACACTCCGTCCATCATCCCCTTTGGTTTTGCGACATAATGTGTATGTCAGACGCCCTTAGAGTTTTAGTCATGGTCATGTGAAGTCGTCATATATAAGTAGTCAAGAGGCGCCAAACGACCTCAAACCTGACCACTCGGTCCCGTACAATAGCAGTTAGTTTTTCCATAGCATATAGTGACCATATCTTTCCCCACCACATATGTAAAGATGGCCACATAGGTTGTTTCCACATCTAAGCTACACACAGTCGTGCTGCCAAAAGTAAGTGAGTAAGCAGGAAGCCCGGTGGAGGCTTTGAGAGGAAAAGCCTATCTGATCCAGGATCACCCTAAAGATTCATGGTGGATCAACCGACAGGAAGGTATTGGTAATGGCCTGGATTGTAGTTTGGATCTCCACCCAAAAAGAGCAAATCATTGGGCAGGACCACCAAGTATGTAGAACCTTGCCTCTTTCACTGCACCCCTTCCAACACACATCAGAGCCTCCGAACATCTGTGCAAATCTGACGGTCATGAGGTACCAACGAGTTACTATTGCATAAGCATTTTACTTGTAGCAAATGGAAATTGAGGATTTAGCAGCTCTCTGCGATATGGCACACCATGTGTCATCAGGGATCTCAATGTCAAGTTCCCTTTCCCATAGTAGGACATAGGCATGCTTTTTAGGGGGGGTCAATTGCTGAATAAATTAGTATAGCCACGTTGTATGCCTCTATGGCGGGTATTATTAAGGAAGAGAGACTCGATGCGTATAGCTTCTCGCTGGAGGGCCAGTTGTTTTGGGGGTCTACCTGCCCAGTGGAGAGCCTGGCTCAATCTATAGACATCTCGCCTAGTCAGTGCAAATGTGGTGGCCAAGTCATCCTGGGAACGTAAGTCACCATCGTCATAGAAGTCAGGTAGAATGGGGAATCAATCTTGTAGTCAATGAAAAGAGCATGGTGGGGAGGCACCCGGGGGGAAATCTGGGTTGTCTGTCAGGTGGGGTTAACTGGTAGGGATAGCGTGGAAATGTCCTACGAAGTCTCCCCTCCCTCTAGTAAGCTAACAGTGCGGCTGTCAAAGGCAATAGCTGGTGGGGCCGCTGTCCACGCCGAGACCGGGAGCCACAACAGCCCCGATAAAGGTGAGGAGTACAAATCGTGTTCCACCTGAACCCAGGGTTTGCCATCAGGGTTGTGATTCCAGTCAAGGAAAAGGCGGAGTTGTGCTGCTAATATGTAAGTTGAAACATCAGGGAAACCCAAGCCACCCTCTCGTGCTGGTTTGCATAAGGATGCTTTTGCTACCCTCGGTGACTTACCACCCAGACAAAGTGGAGCATTTTGGTGCGAATCTGTAAACTGAGCGCTTAGGGGATAATCAGAGGGAGGGTCTGTGGGACATATAAAAGGTGAGGCATAAAGTTCATCTTCAGGCTATTAAGTCTGCCCAGCCAGGAGATCTATACCTTACCCCATTGGTAGAGGTCCTTATATAGGGAAGTGAGGAGGGGGGGAGGCTGCTAGAATAAATGTCTCTAGTGTAAGGCGGGAACCGAATCCTCAGGTACGTAATAGCCAATGTCTCCCATTGGAAACCACTGAAGCTATGTAGGGGATCCACCACTCCCACGCCCCACGATTTAGCAAAACGAATCTTGAAACCTGACACTTGGGAAAAGGAGTCTAATTACCCCATCAGCACCGGAATAGTAGTGTCTGGGTCAGTAATGAAACAGAGGCTATCACTGGGCAAAAGAGACAACTTATGTTCCCTGCCATTGATTTCCACACCACGTATAGCGGGATTGGACTGTATCCTAGCCACCAGTGGCTCCATCATGAGAGCAAAAATCAGGGGTGACAAAGGACAAACCTGCCATGTGCCCCAGGTGAGCCCAATCGCTGGGGAAAAGGCAGAGTTGATTTTAAGTTTAGCAGTGGGTTTCTGGAAGTTGGCTTGGATAAATGCTTTCATTTTAGGCCCCAGCTGAATTCTTTCTAGGACCTTGGAGAGGTAGCTCCAGTCAACCCTGTCAAATGCCGTCTCGGCATCAAGAGAGAGAAGGGCCATTTGTTGCTTTCGCTTTCAGTCACCTCCATTATGGATACAGCTAGTTGTGTACTATCGTTAGCCTGTCGGGTACTGATTAAGCCAGATTGGGTGGGTGGGTGCGATGTGGCAGGGCCAAACCTGGTGCAGGCGGGCCACAAGGATTGAAGCAAATAGCTTCACATCACAGTTCAGCAGCGCAATAGGTCTATAAGAGGGGCAGTGGGGGGCGGGCTTGCCCGGTTTCAGAAGGAGAGTAACGTGCAATTCTGGCATAGTGTTGGTGACTACACCAGAGACCAGGAAGAAGTTGAAGGGGTGTATGTACGCTGGTAATCCGCCTGAGATTAAGCATCCAGCCGTTGGGCCTGGTTGAGAGTGGTATAGTAGTGGTGGAAAACCCCGATTACATCGCCAGTCTCCTGTTAGAGACAACCCTCCTCATCCTCCACCTCTACAATATGATTGCACGTATTGCATACCCGCAACTTGTGGGCCAAGAGCCTATCCGCTTTATCTGCCTTCTCGTAGTAGGTTTGGTTGATGTATGGCAGCTTCTTAGCAGCTGCTTTCATCAAAAGGTGTTCAAGTTCGCCCCTAAGCAGTCGTTGGTCCCTCAGGGTTCTGTGCGTGCCACCCTCTTCGCCTCTTTCTGTTGTATCTGGGTCTCTAGCTCCTGTTGTCGGAGTTCAGCTGCACGTTCAAACGTCGCCGTGTGTGCAGTGGCGGCTCCTCCACTTAGGCGGAGGAGGGTCGCTCCACTGCTCACAGAGCAGTGTAAATGGAAAAGTAAAATGATAATAACTGAAGTTATTGTCATTTTATTTTTCATATCGTCAGGCTAGAGAGGGGCGGGGCTTGGCTCCCCTGACGTTGGGGAGGAGGAGTGGTTGTTGTGCACTCTGTAAAGTGCACATGAATGTTTGACCGGGCCTCTCGGGCCAGCCAAACAGTCATGTGCACGTTGCATGTTCTCCACCCTGGCTGCATTACAGCCTGCATGGAGAACATGCCCAGGCCCCCATTCCCTGGCTGAGCGCTGAACCACGGCGCTCAGACCAATCACAACGCTGCATTGCAGTGTTGTGATTGGCTATGGGGAGCCTGGGTGCTTACCAGTCACAACGCTGCAATGCAGCATTGTGATTGGCTGTGGGGAGCCTGGGTGCTTCCCAGAAGAGTCTCACTTGATGTGGGAGAGACGTGGCGAGATCAGGTAGGTGATTTGTTTTTTATCCAAACCCGTCCCCGCGCCCGCCCGCTCTGCCACCCCGTACCTTACTGGCCGCCACTGCATATGGGAGATGACTTCTCCACAAAAGACCGCTTTCGCAGCGTCCCAGGGAGACACCTAATCAGTGTTGTTTTCTGGGAAGTAACGCTCTATTACGTCTTTGATGCAGTCATCTCTTTCTTCTTCAGCCCCCTATTTTCACTCTCTCCTGCATGGATTTACTTGAATCTCATTCAGTTCACTACCCCCTGCACAACACACACACACGCACTCACCTCTAAGCACTGCTGTTTTCCCCCATCAATGTTTCAACAGCTATGTTCCTTCTTCACACACTCACTTAGAATCGTAATTACAATTGCTGCAGGTGACCATTCCTGTTTATGCTCTGTACAGAGGCCAAGGAATGGATGAACAAGTATTCTGAACACTTTTATTAGCCACTGACAGATACTGTGAGAAACTCTGGCTGCCTACAGCCTGAACTCCAGAACTGGCAATCATGCCCAGTCAAAAAGACCCACCTAAACACACACAGACTCCTAGAGGTATCTCAGTTCACAGTCCTCACGATACAAGAGTAATATGCTGCACACAAAAACTACAGAAACACAACATCCTTGAAAAAGCAAACACTCTTAGGCAATGGAGAATGAGGTAAAACAAGTGAAAATAAACAGGGACTACAACGCTGACATTGATTACCTTAATGGTTTTTACAGTCCTTGTACAGAAATCAATGTGTTCTTGTCTATAAGATTGAGCCAGGACATAAACATAGGGCCCGACAGGGACCCTTTTCAATGGCTACTTTAATTACTGCAACATCTGAGACCCAGGGGGACCTACCACACTTAAAGCCCTGAGTTGCTGTAAGCTTTTGGGTCAGTGTTATTTTGGGGCAGCCCAACGAGCTCAGAAGTACGTACGATGAAATCAGGCACACATGCCACCCTCTTTTAGTGCATGTGCGTTGTGTGCCGTGCAGTACTGTCCTAGGTACTGCACCTGGTTAAAATGCGGAGCGCTGCCACTGCATGCAAAAGTTTATATGGCAACAAATGAAACTGCTACTCTTTGCCAGGGAGATGCCAGTTCCTGGCAGCTGTTGTGCCCCACGCCTGTATCCCGCTTCCTAAGCCCCCCAAAGTCAGATGACCAGCAGGAGGCGCCCTCGCCCACTAGGCCATAGTAAGGCAGGGACTGCTCACAGCAGGACAAGTAAGGGCGATACCACAGGATACTTGTGATAACATTTGACTGTGTTTGCAGAAAGATACCTTCAAAAAGTTGGTTGTGTGGAATAGAAAAATGATTCATCTATGTTTGTGGTTGTCTGTGAATGGATTGTACAGAATCCAATTCTTGATATATTCATGAGGTAGGACACATTGAAGCTCATAGTCCATTAAATGAAAAATAAATAATTGAATACAAAAATTATTGAACACAAAAATTATTGAACAATGTGATAATAAATATGTAGATTTACCTTCACTTCATTAAAAAGACATCGAAGAATCAGAGACCACGAATACTCTAACGTGCTCACACCAAATTAAGGGGAAATACAACCCCTTGACGAAGGGGCAGCGATGACGTCATGGGCTCAGAGGGTTTCGGTGCGAGCTGTTGATCAGCAAGAGGCGGAGCCGCTCGAAGTAGGTCTGTGGATGGGGTGCATGGTTTTGTGGGAATGTACTTGAAAGCAACATCGAAATAGCTTTTTCTTTCGCTTTGTTTGTCACACCGGCTGGTTGGTATTCAAAACATGTTAACAGGCACAAGCAACACGCCGCTGTACTCTTCAAACCTAAAAGCATACTTATTTTTAAAAGATCCTTTTTTTAATTTGTTAAATGAGGAATGGCACCTGAACATCCCGAACTAAATATCACCTGACAAAAATATTGTGTCCTTAATATTGGTTACAAATAAATCGCCCAATTTGAGTCAACAATATAAAATCCTCATCCAAAAGGACGATATTTTGTAAACTATATTTAGGGTAGAATATTAATTTCATATGTTATTTTCGGCAGCAGTATTATTACATACAGCCATAACCCTCAGAGCTTGCAAACAGTTACAGAAGTAGCGATTGTCAGCCTTGGGTGCTGACAAATGACCTCCCCATCTGGACCTGCTCAAAGGATATAGATGTATACATGACCTCTCACCCCTAATATGGGCTGACACGAGGATATGTGGAGACTTTTTGCCTTTTACATCTCGAGGGCCCCAGATAGCTCCTGTATGCTTGGATGCCAATGAAAGCTTTTCACCTTTGCAACAGTGAATTAGGTCTTTGGTGGAGGACTTCAAAACAGTTCCCTCTGAGAGGTAGTAGCACTGAGGTTTGGTACATGGATACAGACAAGCCATTGGTTTATAAGACATAGTGGCACAGAACTGTGTTTCAGAGGTACACACTAGGCCTGGGAGAATGTGTTTTTGTGCAACACAGAAGCACAAAAAAACATTTTTTCGCATTTTTCACATCTATGAAATTCCAGTGATTCCTGCCAATTCTCTGGTTTAGGTGTGGCTAAAGTTCTACAAGAACCGTGAAATTTTGCAAAATATGCCCCGTGCAACCGATTTAGGAACCTGAATGGCATTTGAGAGTCGGTTTCGTGCACAAAGCATCTTGCACTACGGATTTCGTGAATTTCATGTTTCAGCAAAAAACTTTAACCCCCACCAATAAAGCCTATCCTTTGTCTCACCGAAAAGCTCGGGGGATTGCTAGAGGGTTACAGAGCTTTTAATCTCCGCATGTCAAGGGCCTTGCGGTGCCGAGGAGCCTTTTATCTCTGTGACTGAATGAGATAGGTGTTTTTTGCAGGTGTACTGCCCTGGCCACTCGAACTGAACTGGTCAGACTGAGGCACAGGAATAGAGGCATTCACCTCCAGGAATCGGTGGCATATTGGGCTGAGTCATCATTTTATCGCTAGACTTTAGAACTTGGGGGGGTCTTTTACAGCTTGCATGGGAGGGAGCCTTGCTTTAACTCAGCGAGTTTCCTACTGCACAAGCTGTGGTTCCCCAACACTATTTAGAAGTGGGGGAAGGACTTGGTTTCTCATTCTGACATGGGGCATTTCTAGTGAGCCATCTACCACAGCCCCCTGGAGTCACAGCGTCATTAGCCCAACCCTACTAAGGGGTTTCTCTGATTAATCCTGCTGGGGTCTGTCTTGACAGGCATGGAAAACCCAAGCAGCAGAGGGAGAGAAATATTCTTAACTGCAGGGAGAAGATTCCTTCCACCCCAGGACATTTAATTTTGTTTCCTACTTTAGGGGTTTCTTTCTACAAAAACGTAAATATAAAAAAGTGGCAGCACAACAGGCAGGCCGCCCAACATGCATTGTTGCTAAAAGTGCTGCAGTTGCGTCGGCAAGGGCACTTTCAGCAGACCAACCAGCTCAAGCCTGGGATCTCCCAATGGATCCCTACCTGGGTGCAGGTAGATGAGGGCTCCGCCCCACCAATCATCTCAAAATGAGATCCTCGTGCTCTCTGCAAATGTCATACATTTGTACCATTCTTATAGCAAACGTTTGCATTTGTAAAAAAGATTACCCCTGTATGCTCCATCCACATTAAAGGCATCTCCCGGAATACAGGAGGTAATTTTAGACACCACCTGACCGATCCCCCCAGCACTTTCCCTCAAAAGGAGGCAGTACTCACCTAGGGAAGTGAGTACCTAGGTGCGAAACCCAATGATGACGCAGCCATACAACTAACGGTGGTGATTACATATGCTACCAATGGCAGAGATTGGCTGAGGGTTTCGGTTAAACATTTAGCACATCCAGACCCCTTTAGACTAGTAGCGCTCGCTCCCTTTTGAATGTGGATGTTTCTATATATGACTGGCACAAGGGCACTTAGTGGTTCCCCTGGCAGGGGTCACAGCTCTGAAACAACTTACAGTAGGGTCACCAACCTCACTCCAGGGCAGTATAGACTCTGTCTCCAGTCCTGAACACCTACAGATCATTATTCTCAAGACATGGACCTAATTAGTTGAATAGAAGCAAAACAAGACTACAACACCCAGAATGCACTGTTATAATACTTAGGCCGATCACTGGAAACAGTGTCCGTGATGACCTGGAGGGAGGTGGTCACCCTGGCCTAACACCATTTCTCTGCATCATTGTGGGAAATCAGAATTTCCAGAAGGCGTGATGCACTATTCTAATTTCTTCATTTCCACGGGACGTGCGTTGAAGCACCCAATGCTTACATATAGCGCTCTACTGAGGCACTCAGCACTGATGACATTAACTTACAGTGACCAGAAGACACGAGCCCGTGTTTCTGCACAGACTGTGGGTACAAGAGGCTCTTTAGCTGCACGGAGGGCGTAGCCCTGCAGCGCCCTTCTCCTCTGGGGGTGGATTACTGAGCCTGGCCCAGGGGGGCAGTCTGTCGCCTCTTGCACAGGATGGTTTGCGGAGAGACAGAGTCCTTCACCTCTGGCTCTGGATGGCTTAGCAGGACTGGTGATCGCCGACAGGGCCGCTGAACACTTAGTCCGGGCGGCTCATGCGTTGCTGCACGGAGTCTTTCCTGCTTCCCTGACCCTGCAGAGACTCTCCATATTAACACTGAATGATTGTCGTTCAGTATCCACTGACCCGCCACTGAACATGGCTGCTGTGCATGACTGATAGACTAGCCGTGAAATGTGGGGGACTTTGGTATTTTGAATATTAGGATATCACTAGCAGACAGGGGAGAGCCTATTGCATGGAGTGTATTGAGTGCATTAAAGTAAACCATAGACAGAGGAGTGGGTGCAAGAGATGGGTGTTTCAGGCAAGGATGTTATTGATATTTGCATAATCATACTTGCTAATTGTGTCTTAACTCTAGCAGGAAAACCATGACAAGTAGCTTATATGGCCCCGTGGGAACTTTCTCAGGTTTAGTATTAACAGTACCTATTTTTATTAATATATGGCTGGTTCTGTTCTGGTTCGTATCTAGGATTAAAATGGCTTCATCATATAGGGTGGACAGAGCGTTTAGGGAGCTTAGCCTTTGATGATAGTATTGCAGTAGGGTGAAGAGTCAAGAGATTTACTCCCGGGTACTGATCATTCCAGATAAATATTTGGTCCTTGCTACCCTAGTAATATTGTTTGGGACAGTACTCAGTTTCATGGTTTCCTTATTTTTATTTTTTGGAGTTTTATATATCGCGAACTGGACCTGAAGGTATCAGAGCACTTTACATGAGCACCAGTTGCGTTACAGACGGACACATTTATTTTGCTAGGCACGGGGAGATTAAGGGCCAAATTACGAGTCTGGCGGTTCGAGGCTTGCCAGAATCGTGGTGGCAGTCCAGCCACCTCCGCACCGGCGGTCCGACTGCCCTATTAAGACTTGGGTGGTCGGACCACCATGGGACCGCTAACGCCACTGGAAAACTGCCATTCCCTGGCAGTGGTGCAGCAGTCCTGAGGCTGCAATATGCAGCGATACCGCCAAGCATATTACGAGTTTCCTCTCCGCCATGGTTTTCATGGCAGTTCCACCTACATGAAAACCGTGGCAGAGAGGAAACAAAGGGGTCCCTAAAGGTCCCCCTGGTGCCTCACGCCATGTGGATGCACACAGGGGGGCACAACATGTGCCCCCTTGTGTGCATGCACACCAGTTCCTGCACGACATGGACTTCAAAGTCCATGTCGTGGAGGAACTGTTTTTGGCGTTCCCATTGCGTAACCCATTTTTAGAAGCACCACCTTAGGAATGCCAAAAACCAGCCCGCCACACAGGAGGAAACTCCTAAACGACGGATGGGCCGACCACCGCTTTGGCGCTGCGGGATCATGGCGGTGGCGTACTGCCCTCACCCGCTGCGCCAAACGTCATAACCAGGCCCTAAGTGTTTTGCCTAGAATCACAGAATGTTGAGCGTCCCTACCAAGACTCGAACCCGGTTCCCCAGCTTAAGGTCGACTGCTCCAGCCGTTAGGCTAGTGCCTAGTCAGCCTCTCAGTAGTTTGAAAGTAGTGTAACTTCCCGCCTGAGAGTCTCATACCGAATGTTGCAGATCAGTGGTTGTGCCTCACTGAGGAGGTATACATGGCCATTTCGAGTTTTGCAGAGCGGGAGCCACACTGTAAGTCAGCGGTGCTCTTGACCTCATGCCCCATTTGGGTGTTTGGGGAAGTAACCAATGGCTTCTGTTGGTGAAGTGCCAGCTGACTCCACCAGTGAAAACCCATGACATGGTGGCCTGTCTGCAAATAGGGCTCCCAGTCATAATGGTGGTCACCCCTCCCTAATTAGAGCAGTTCGACCCTCACTAGACTTCCCTGCCCAGGACCACCTTGCAAGGCATGGCAATGCAGAGCAGGGAAATCTCTCACCGGCTCTCACTCACAGGGAAAACACTCACTTGCTCATCAGGACCATTAGTTTTTCTTTTTCATCAACAACTGCCCGCTTCAGAGGTTTGTTTCTGGAAAACAAAACATTTTGCTAATTATACACGACAAGCACGGCATATGATCAGCAGCGTCCAGCAGCGTCCAGAGACTTTACTGAACCCGCCGAATGGGCCGTTGCAGTCAAGTATTTAGATATCGCCACCACAGAGGACATTGCCTCTGGCAGCCTCGCGGACCGCTGTGGGGCTCTAATTCAGCCTGATAAGTTGCTAGCATTTGAACGTGGAAGCCAGGACTTTAATATCATCTTTAGTACTTTACAAAATGTTGTATGATTCTGGGCAAATCATTTCACCCATTTGCCTATAAATGTTAATGCACCTAATGCACTATGAAAAATGATAGCAGGGTTTGAATCTGAGGTTTCACAAGAAGCAACGAGGTGTACCCAACTAAAAAGGACAGGTTGTGCCTGGGCCACTGGACATTGGTAATGGACAGGGTAAGGGGTATTAGCTTTCAGTTATTTGAAAAAGCAAGGCCAGTCAGCATAGGTTCTTAGTGATATAGTCTGGACTATGTTGTCCACTCTAGTCCAGTTCCTCCTGTCAGCAATGAAGGCAGAGCGGCCCAGGAGAGCAGGTTAGCATAAGCCCATACCTTACATCAGCAAACCAGGCTTAGGATGAGACGCAAGACCAGGCCCAGCAGCAGACCACACTTGGAAGAAGAAAGGAATGAGGGAGAGCAGCCTAGGTGAAAACTGCAAAACAGCAGAAAACGATACAGAATACCTGGCAGTGTCTGCACTGTGGTGATCTACACAGCAAGGAACCAGTGATCCCTATTCTGTTTGCCCTAAAAGACAGACAATATAGAAATGGTATCACATATGTAATGCTATGAAGCTTATGTGCGTGGATTAGTGTGCTGTAGGACACTGCAATTTGTTTGGTTCTCCTGGAGTGTATAATTATCCGTTGCTTGGCTTCAAGTGGTTGTTAAGATTTGAGCTGCCTTTCCTAATTATGTGGCGTTGATGCTATTCTAAGTGGTTTTTGGAAGTTGTAGTTTTATCAATTTCACAAAAGATGTGCCTATTAATGATAGGATATAATTTGCCAGTATAGCTTGAAAGAATGTATCATCGAGGGAGCAAACACTTAGACAACGGTATGACTTTGAGTTGTACTGTACATATGGTGGGGACAGGAATTGTGTTTAAGGTATACTGTTGTGGAGGGTGATGTGTTACTGTGGATTGAGCTGGATGCATCTGGATGGTTTGTAGCTGATTTATTTACCCAGGAGTTATATCCTCGCCCACTGGCATTTATCAGGATACCACGATTCGATGACTTGAAGGGAGACAACAATAGAAAGAATAGATGGAACCAGACTGATGCAGGGAAGAGGATGGGAGATACTCAGTCCAAGTAAGCAATCCTACCACCAGACCCTCTGCAGCAGATGAGGGGCCTTTACGTAGGCACACAAGGAAGGTAGTAACTGGGGGGCGAAGGTTACTAAACGATATATGTAACAAAAGCATTTACTCTTTAAGCTGTCTTAATTAGACTACAAATGTGAGATCTAATATTATATTTAATGCTCCGGCGCAGGTATGTTAACCATCCAAGCTTTTTTAAGGAGACTGATAGTGTGCTCATTGGTTTGACTAGTGTTTCCATGTCAAGTCAGATAGAAAACTCATGAATCTCACAATAAAGTATTTTTCCCTTTGAAGTATAAACATAAAGCAGCAACTACAAGATGAAAACATGTCAAAAGTGTTTAGCTATCTAGGCTATTCCTAAACATGCTTAATGCAAACGGAGACAGAATTGCCATTGTAAAGAAACAGCATATAAAGGTTTACACAAACTGATATTTAAGGACCCTTCCATAACCTCAGTATGCACAGATTGTTGAGAATTCTTCTCTGAGAAAGGTGGCAACCCTTACTGCAGGTGTTCAAAGTAGACAGGGAATCCCTATTAGAACTGTGACATGACTGATACCAGACACGTACACAACAGTGGATGTGATTAATGCTTCTGAAACATGAAAGTACAAGCTTCCTCCCTCACAGACTAGGTACAGCACACCATTAACAGTGCAAGCGTCACAAACAGAACAGGCACAGTCGTGCATTATTAGTGCAAGGTTCCGTCTCTCACAGAACAGATGCACCATGTGCACCAGTTCACTAGCTTCCCATCTTCACATAAAAGTACCCCACAGCATCTCCCACACAAAAGGTACAGCTGTGCGTCAGCAGTGCAGGCTTCCATTCCTCATGTAACAGGTACAGCATGGATGGAAGTGCAAGCTTTTCTCCTTCAGGAAGCATGGCAGTGGAAGCTTCTGTCCCTGACTCTAGAGCCGCAGTGACAGCTCCTACTGTCCCAGGACACGTAAAACACAGGAAGCATCACTGAATCCTCCTCTCTTATATAACAGGTGTAACACAGTCTATAGCAGCATTGCAAGAACCCTTGCCTGTTTGACACATATGTTTCAATGTGGTTGTATTGACTGGTAAGTTCATGGGTCGTCGAGCAAGGAAAATGGTTAAGTATGGATGGTAAAGTATAAACATCTGGCATTTCAGCACCAAGATGCCACAAGGGGTGAATGTGCACTCACAAATGCAGATGTAATGTCATGGCGCGTTATATGTGGAGGAGTGAATGTCTGTGTCGATACCTGATTAAATGGATAGAGAAATGGATAGTGGTGTCAGTTGGTGACCAGTCTGTGACCAGTTGGTTGAGTGGGAGGCTGGATGGCCCATGAATATAGGTTTTGATGTATTGATGAATACTGAATTTGTGTGAACAGATGGATGAGGAGATGAATGGAGAATGTAGAAGGCAGATGCATGTGAAAGAAAAAAGTGGATTGATAGAGATTTGTGCAAGGGTGTTTGATGGTTAGTTTGTGTGTGTGGGTAGATTAAAAGTCCCTTTGTGTAAGGGGTATATGTGTATGCCTGTGGTGTGTGTATGGACGTGTGTACGTTTTGAATGGGTCTTGTGTGTGAGTATGCAAAGGCCAGATGGATGTATTTGTGGATAGATATGTCCCTTTGTGCACATCCTGAGCTGTAAAAAGGGGTGAGTCACTTTGAAGGGCGTGTAGTCTACTTGCTGGGTAACGAGGAACAAGAAATACTGCACGCTGACTGGGAGTTGTCTTTTGTCGCATTAAATTAAGATTCTACAATGACAAACATGATGTATTTGATATGATGATGTGATTTGGCCACTGCTGGAGTATGAGAGCTCATAGCAGAAAGAATAACAGTGAGGCATCGAAGAATGATGTAGAACACGTCTACTTACGCTTTCCATTTCTAAGGTCACACATTTATAGGATTGGTTAAATAAATCAACCATCGTTAACGTTCAGCAGGCCAAACCTGCCAAAATTTAACAGGGGAAAGCCATATGGTAATTTCCATATCATGTGGATTATGGTGCATTAAACACCAAAATCTACATGTTATTCCTCAACAACTCGTAATGGGTGGCATTTATTGTACTCACTAAATAACATACCCCGTGGTATCATTATTTATCATGTGTGATATACATCACCTATACGCGTCACCAGGGTATGAGTTGTAGGAAGGTAGGCATGATGCCAAGAGCAAGGCAGAGAGCCCTCAAGCAGGCTCTAGGGACTGGAGAGACGTGTTTGCTTGGATGGAAGCCACATAAAACTCCATGAGGAAAGCATCATAGCGGCCCCACCTTTATAGAGTGAAGTCTCTCTGACTGACAGTAAATAAGTCAGAAAAAACTGGAGGTGCTGCAGTGGAGGGTGGAAATTCCACACACCATCTTTGGCAGAACATTGAGTAAGTGATTTGCATGCCCTTGCAGAATGAAGCATACGTTGTACTAGAGTGCACTCTAACATTAATTATATTTTGACTTAGTATAATTTGATACTAAGCTCTCCATTCTATTCCTCGTATCGAACTGTTTTTAATTGAAATCCAAGGAGTAGATGTCTCATGCTCATGTGGTGGATACAGTTTGTTTTCAGCTTAGAAGTAAACTTCACTGAGCCTAGGTGGCACTAAGGGCCTGATCACGAAGCCACGCGCGCACTTCAGTTAAATAAATATAAATGCAATTTCTCTGCTTATATTAACAAGCATTGGCATAGCCAATAGGTCTCGCTTTTGGGACCTTATAAGTATTTAGTTTTGCAGCACAATATCCTTGGTGCAACAACATCAGCTGTTGCATGGCTAAACCTTGTACCTTATAAGTGTTTAGCCATGCAACAGTTGATGTTGTTGCACCAAGGATATTGTGCTGAAGTTATCCAGCTGGCTTCAGGGCGAGACCTAACAAAAATAAAATAAACCAAATCTGTGTTACCAGTACCCACTTATTTCTATAGTAATCCGTGTTCACGCACTTAATCTGAGTAATACACTGCAAGGTAGTCCTCTATGCACACAAGGTTACAACACCTCTACAAACATCTATCAAGTGTGCTTAAAAATACAATAACAATTCTTGTATTCAAGCGGACTCCTCCCGTCAAAACTGTTGACGCGGACGCGTTTCGGCCCTCAATTTCTTCCGCGTCTCCTCAGGACAAGGGTAAGAAAACCAACCTAAGTTGATCCAAAAATATACATTTGTACACAAACTGTCCTCTCAATCACACTGGGCATGCTGGGTCTACACCATGCAGGGAACAAATAAATAAAATGGTGTAGAGCAAATCCGTGTTGGGACTACGGAACTAAACTTTGTGAAGTGGCATCCCCCCGTGAAGGTTGGGTATCCCATAAAATAAAAATAAAGTACCAGACCAAGTAAAGTGCAGGAATAAAGAAAGAGATTGTGTATATAGTTGCACGTCACTCTAATGAACTCACGTGACATAAACCAATAATGGCTTTCGGTCGTACTCCAGGTCAGCAGTGTCCCTCGTTAGAAAGAATTAAGTGAACCCAACAACGAGGTTCAATCACCTGTAAATGGCGGTTCATATTGTCAGGGCCCATTCGGAAGAGACTCTGCTTATTATCCCAAAACTAATACTAAAGACGAAACCACAAGAGTGTAACGCCCCCACATACCTCTCAAAATCGGAATGGACTCTCTATTCAGTGTTCCGATCCTTGCGGGTGCTTGTTTCTCTCATGTGAGAAAATCCTTGCTACGGGGTGAAATGACAGCATCTGTAACTAAGCTTGTCTGATATATAACTGTCGAAGCAGCTTAAATATATCCATGCACACCGTCGTTCTTACCTTTAGCTACCATCACAGGCCATATAGCTAACGTGTTGCTCGCACTGGATCTTGGGATATTTAAAACAAGCAGGAAGTGTTCTGCTTACGTGGGCACGTATTGGCCACGTGATGAGAATGACCAACAGGGAAAAAGGACTACCTGAAATGTTTAAGACTGTTGTCAAGGGAACCTAAGCCCACACGAAAATGAAGAAGAAAAAACAAAAGGACACTATCGATTATGGTACTAGATACCTATAAACCGGAAACAAATACCCGGATTTTATGCAGTGAAAGAGGGAGAGCCACGATCCCAAACAGATACTAAAAGGATCGCATTTAAAAGTGTGGTGGAGGTAGGGTGACCAGATCTTGAGAACCACAAGCATTTGAAGGCACGAGCGGGGAGGAGGGGGGGCGACGCGAGTGGTGCGCGCGCGCGCGCCACAGCGAAACATCTGGTTTTAATTATCGCGCCCGTGTCAGGGCATGATAATTGAAACCACATGGCGCCCATGCGGGTAACCGCAGGGAAAAGGCCATGACGCACGAGCGTCTGGTCAGCTTTTTCAAACCCCCTACATAAAGTCTTCGCCAGAAGCAGCGCTTGCGCGCTACTCTAGGCTCGACCTAAAAATGAGAATTTACATTTCCAGATCCATTTACTCTAATCGTACCTGGACTGGCACTACAGGTGTGGTAATTTTCCCAGGGGGCTGGCAGGGTGGGACCAGCTTTGTTGCTGGAGAATGGACCAGCCGCAATTTTTGCCTGCAGCACTTTGGCGCTTTTTTATAGCACGAACTTGACCCGAAGATATCAAAGCTCTTTACATGAACACCAGTTGCATTACAGACAGACACATTCATTTTTGGTAGGCACGGGGAGATTAAGTGATTTGCCCAGAATCATAGGATGTTGAGTGTCCCTGTCGAGACACAAATTCAGTTCCTAAGCTTCGAGGTCAACTACTCTAGCCGTTAGGCCACATCCTCTCTGCTTTAAAAATAATCAATGAATTTAAAGCGTGGTAAGTCAAGACAGCAGTTGCTTCAAATCATTTGGGTGGTTCCTGTATCGCCACAAGCAGCGCCGACCATCAGGACTTGGGGGGGAGGCTAGCGGGGGGTGGGGGGATGGGGTCTGCTTTTGCTTGGCATTGAGTGGCTATTGTTAGAAGTGATATATTCTAATCATGAACTTAGAAAGATTTATGCTTCCTCCATCTCTGCCCTGACAAAGATTCTATTAGTGAGCAGAGAGGATAAACAGCTGTCTTTTGACCCCCTATATGTGGCCTTAATGTTACTATAGATCGAGTAACATTATAGACTTTTGCTTTTTTGCAGTGCACACACTAAACTGATCTTATTTTGATGTGCTCTCATGTGATGATGAAGGAAAAGGTGGCACTGTGAACAAAGTAATTTCCTAGGATCACACATGGTCAAGGGAAAGCCGGGATTGATACAAGATTTCCTGGTTTCACGTTGTGCAATTCAGCCACAACATGGTTAGCTCTTTCTTTCTTCCTTTTAGATGAAAGCTTAATGCTTTGTGTTTGATTCTTTGAGGCGATAATTCGCTGCACTGTGTCAAATGCATCCACGTTTCATAAGGGGTGGTTTTAGCAGTGTTTAGGATGGGGGATAGTTTAATGTAGAAGCTAAAATGAAAACCAGAGCACCCACCCTTAATTTGTGCATTGAGACCATTTGATTCACATAGCTAAAAGTCTTTATTCGTTGTCATTGATTCTTGGATTGATTCATCCACCCACCCTATCATCCAACTATCCATTCAATGAGTAACGCAGCCCTGCCTCCACTCCCCATCCATCCATTCAATGATTAGCCATGGTTCTATAATGAAAAAATACCACATTAGATTTTTTTTCCAAAAATGTGTTGGGGTTGAACCCTTTAACCCCCTTGTAGTGCTCTGGCCTGCATGTGTGTGGGCGATTACCATGCCTGCTTTTTGTACCCAGTGTGGCCCTGACTTTAATGGAATATCACACCAGTACATTATCTCCCACAAATTGAGAGTTTGTGGATAGCCACAACATTTTTCTTGGCCCATTGCCACCTTGAAAACAGTTGGAGATTTACTTCTGTCAAGGGCAGGAGTAAATCAGTTTCCATGGTGGTAACAGACAGGGTATTCACCAAAATTGGTGTATTTGTGGCTTTGTTTCGCTGTAAAGACAAAAGAAAAGAAAGTTAGCATAACCATTTGTGTTTTTGGAGAATTTTGCATCAGCACATGTTCATATATACATTTGTCCAGCTGAAAATGAAATTTACAAATGAATTTCTGAAGTACTCCTGAGAAAACTACAGCAGTATTTGTACTGGGAATTATGTCTGGAAACCTTTGTGAATTCCCAAATATCAGAGGTTTTCTCTAAACATAGATGGAGTAAATTTCTGACTTTCATCGTGGCTTGGGCCCTCTGAGTTCACAAGCTGGGGGCCAGCAGAAACTGTAACTGAACAGTGTAGATAGATTGCTTCTCAAGCGGTGCACAGCATGTCTGCTGCTGATCTATTACACGTGCCTGTAAAGAGATGCCTGGCGCGTCCAGAACGCTAGAGTTTGCTCTTGTCATATTTGGAAGCCTGTATGTAGGGCACCTGCATTTTGTACAACCTCCTAATTGCATCCGGTGGGAGAGGACTCCGGCAGAAGGCCTCTTCTGAACAGCCGCAGACTTGAATGGATCGGTGGAAAAATTCTCCCACGGCCCCCAGTTCAGCTCACCCTTTACTGGGAGCAGCGCGGTCCAGCGCTCCTTCAGCTGGAACATCAAGACACAGGGAGTCAATACTTGCCCAGTTCAGCAGGCCAGGGCTGTGAGCTAACTCTCATGAGAACAAATGTGCTTTTCTTCCAACAGCACGCAATGCTGTAAAATACCGACCTGTGACGTGGCACGCGGCTAACCAACTGCCTCCGTTGTTGCTTCAGAGAAACAAAACAGCCACGTTTGATAGGGGTGCACTGCATAGGTGTCGATTCACCAAAATGCCAGGGTAGCGGAAGTGATGAGGTAAATAAAGATGCCAACTAGGGAGTCATTTGGAATGAAAAAATATTAATAGTAATTTGATTGTTCAGTAATGTCCTAGAATGACATCTAAACTCAATTAGTAACACTTTGTAGGGGAATAAATCACAAAGGCAGGTGTACATGCTTTTATAGTTTGGATTAGAATCAAACAGATAAGGAATATAGGGGTTCAAAGTAAATGATGGCGCATAGTACATTGACAATGTTTTGTCCACAACACAACTTACATCTTGAAGCTTTTTAACATTTGACAATGTACTAATAACCCACTCTCTCAGTACAATAAGCAAATGTACATCTTAGTATTGAGACAAAACTCTGTGGGGTGATGTGAATAATCAAAGCAAGAGATGGGCTGTACATCAATGTTTCAGTCTCACATGGTAAGTATCCACAAGAATGTTTTCAGGTCTGTAATATTTATGCAAAGATGTAAATGGGACCCCACCTATCATCATCTAGATAGCTAATGGGCTCCTCATTTGTATGCGTGTCTCAAGGGATGCATCCTAGATGGTTAAATTTATATCAAGTCTCTGCTTGGCAGACGTTTCAATAGCCTGGAGTGCGGAGTACTTCCAGTGTTAAAGGGTGTGTCTATGGTCAGCTGTAATCGCAAGTCTAAGATGCACCCCTTGGGATACTCCTATAATTGAGGAGGCCATTCGCTAACTAGCTGATTATAAGTGGGGTCCCATTTACATTTTTGCATAAATATTACAGTCCTGAAGATGGTCTTGTGGCTACTTACTGTGTGAGACCGAAACGTTGACATACAGTCCATCTCTCACTTGAATTATTCACATCAACCAATGAGCTTTGCCGCAATACCAAGATGGACATTCGTTTGTTGTACTGAGAGAGTGGGTTGCTAGTACATTGTCAAATGTTAGAAAGCTTCAAGATTTAAGTTGTGCTGTGGACAACACATTGTTATATTATGTTAGCAAACTTGTAAAGTGCAACGTATACCCGGAGGTGTCTTGGCGCTGGGTCAACGAGCACAGATGAGAAGAAAGAGAGCATACTGATTGAAAAGCCATGTTTTCAGAAGTTTCCTGAATTGGAGTAGAGAGGAAGAAGACCTCATGTGAAGTGGAAGGAGGTTCCAAGATTTGGATACTTTAACCACTAAGCTGCTCCCTCCCCATTTGGATTTCTTGAATCTGATAGAATTGATTTTGAACGAGCCTGATGATCTTAGATTTCCGGTAGGAGTATACCAGGATAGGGCTTTCTTCAGGAAGATGGGTCCAGAATCATGAAGGGCTTTTTAAGTAAGATAGAGGGCCTTAAACTTAATTCTGTTCTTGACCTTTAGCGAATGGAGATGTTTAAGTGCTGGAGAAACCGAATGGTGTCTAGGCAGTCCCAGTAACAGTCTGGCTGCGGAATTCTGGAGCACTTGAAGTTTGTTCAAGTATTGAGCCTGCAGGCCAATATAGAGGCCATTGCAATAGTCTATTTTAGATAGTATTAGTGTAGAAATAACTGACTTCCTGACAGAGGTGGGGAGAAAGATTAGTATTTTCTTGAGTATTTTTAATGTGTTGTAGGAAGAAGAGACCACCGTATTAATTTGTTTGCCTAAATTTAAGCGATCATCAATGATGACCCCCAAACATTTGTCTTTGCTGGTAGGAACAGGGAGGGGTCCCATTTCTGTAGGCCAGCAAGGTACTGACCAAAAATTGGGGTTGTTGCCGAGCAGAATCACCTGGGTTTTCCTGGCGTTGAGCTTGAGACAATGTTTGCTCATCCAGGAGTTGATGTGTCTCATACAATTATGAATGCGATGACTGGTATCATTTGCATTATTGGAGGCTGAAAGCACGATTTGCATGTCATCCGCATATGAGGTAAGAGCAAAGCCGAAGGATTGGACAAGTGGGGCCAGTTCTGCAACGTACATGTTTAGTACCCTATACTTTTGTGCAGTTAGGGTAGCAGAAGTGACATCACATACCTTTTGACCATAATGACATCACAGGAAGTGACATCATATAACCCTTGACCCTGATTTTTTCAGGAAGGTATGTAACATAACCCTAACATCCCACTCACAGTCTCTCACACCCCATTATATGTATTCTTATTCATTCTCACTCACTCACTTGCATTCACTCTAAATCTTACTCATACTTACAGACATTCAGGCCCTAGTTTACTAATGCTTTGCGCCCTGTTTGTGTCACTTTTGTGGCACAAACTTGGTGTAAAGTGTTAGGGTGGAATTTACTATCCAACACAGATCCTGATTTGCATTGTATGGTATTCCAAAGTAATGCAAACTGAGCTATGTGCTACCCTGCATTATTTTGCATTAAAGTGCCGTACTCACAGGTGGAGCATGAGCGTTCCCATGCAACCACCCATAGGTTTTAAAGCAAATCCCTACCTACAAACATTGGTAGACAGGACTTTGCAACAAAATCCTAGGACTCCTTGAGGCAGGTGCCACGAGGAGAAACGTTTCCATTTATCCTCGTTTTCCCAATTTTGCATATGTGCTGCATTGCTAAGCACATATACAAAGTGTATACAAAGTGAGAAAAGCCTTAAAGCATAGTTTTTGTACTGGAAGTGACCCATTCCAGTACAAAACCTATGCTCAGAAAATGCACACACCTTTGCACTGTGGCGTAAGGGTGTGTGCATTATCTACCAATAGTGCACCAGTGCACAGGGAGAGAAAAAATGCACCATATCTTAGTAGATGTGGTGCATTTTTTTCTCTCCCTTTGATGCAAGGCAGTGCGCCCAACTTTGATGCAGTATTGCCTTGTGCCAAAGAATAGTTAATCTGGGCCTCAATCTCACACAATCTCACTCACTACCTGTCCCTGATTCCCACTCACTTTCACTCACACACACGTGCTTATACATACAGATACATGCCCACATATATACATTCTCTCTCACATAAACATAGTCTCTCCTGCAAGTACGCACACAACATACCTTTAAAACCATTCTTACTTACCCCAGCTGCCACCGAAGGTCCTATTTCAGCTAATGTGGTCTATATCTTATTATGTTAAAAGAGAATACTACAATATTATTCACTATCAATATAATGAAAAACAGGAATCAAATGAGGAATGCAGAGCTGCTCCGCTGTATGTGGCACTGATTTTGCCACCTCTGAAGCCAGGGGTCACAAAGGCAGTGCCAGTGGCAAGCCAGGAGTCGCAGCTGGCAATTCCTAAATGACGTTCATGGTGTAGTGTTGGTTATAAACGGATAAAATCCAATACAAATTTGTTTCCAAAGAAAATGTAAAACAACCTCTTCCATCTGCTCAAGCTTCAAACAAATGGGGGAGTAGAGAGTGCCTTGTGTTATTCAGCAAGGGTACTGCAGCAACACTTATCCTGTAAGTGGGTCAGTCAGTCAGTTAAGAATGCTATAGGGAATCCATCTTTTCTGCTTGGTCACAATGTATTTTTTGCCTGGTTATGAACCCTGGTGTATGCTGGTATTTTACTCTGTGCACTGTAAAACTGCCATGCATTTTTTCCTCCAATTGGTTAGTCTCCATTTAAGTCAGTGTAAGCTGATTGGTAAGAGAGTTAATTATCAATGTAGATTTTTGATAACTTTAGTGGAAAAGTAACTTTATATTTTCATCTTGGGACCCTACCCAGGGACAGAATACACATCTAGGACTGTCCGTTAACCACCCTCCTACTGGAAGACAATGGATTGGCTGGAAGGAAGGAGTGGTGTTAACAGAGGCCACATACTAGGGTTAGCCATCTCAGAGGGGGACAGGAGCAGTTGACAACACAAAGAGAAACTTGCATAGCTCTTTTTTTGAAGTGGAGATACCAACTGGAGCTGTCAGGTAAGGAAACATTCCATGGCCAGAGCCTCCTTAGACTTTCTGTCTGTGCTTCCAGCAGGAGGGAAAACCAACTCTGGCATTGGGCAGTAGAGGAAACATCATCTTCCTAGGGAAGTGGCTAGAAGGAGGGACAATACTCCTGCAGCCGGAAGAAGGCTTGAACTTTTTTGCATCAGGAACTCTGGAAAGATTTGCAGTTTGCCAAGAAATGAAGTTCTGCCAAAAGTGGTTGGGCTTGTATGAAAAAGGCACAAGTATTAGTTGTAGTGAATACCCTAATCACTGTCTATTGCACAGGATACAACTTACACATCACGACCACCTCCTCAGAACATTCCTGAACCTGGGAAGAGACATTTTGAAGGAAAAAAAAATCTGCCTCACAGCTAGAAAAAAAAGGGGAATGACTCTTGAAGCCACTCAGGGACTGGAACTGCTCTCTCCCCAGAGGTCACGTTGTTGGCCTCCTATTACTGCTACAGGGACACAAAAGGCGGAATAGCTGTCTTCTCTGGCAAAGGTATAGCTGACTTCTTGGGACTGGGCCCTAAGAGAGCACTGGCACAAGAGACCTGGTGCCTAGAAAACCTAATGTCTGTAGAAGAGACCAGAAGGGACTTTCCCAGCATTAAGAAGTTTTAGGACTCTTGGTTGTGACAGAAGGTAAAGCCAAAAGGCCTGTCCCACCCACGGAGCTGTTATTTGAATATCCCAGAAAACTGAAAGCATTGTAGTGTACCAACATGGAAGATTACTGACTCTGACCCCCTGGCCTCAATAAAGCAGACAATTTTGCAGGTCATTTTTCCTTGTTTTTGCTTCCAGTGCAAGAGTAGTCTCTGGTGGGCAGTTTTGGGTAATGCACATAGATCCTTTGGATCACCATTCTTCCAAGGGGCGTTTTTTACCATTTCACTGTAAACATCCAAAAACCCATGTCTTTGGTTCTTGTGCCCTGTTTATGATTATTTTTGTGTCATATTGCCCTTTAATTATTCTTGTTTTTTCTAGATTGGTTAGGCTATTTTATTCTATTGTATTTATAATTTCAATGTTCTCTGCTGTTGTTTTACCTTAACATGCATTTCTCTGAGGAATTGCCTGATGCATGTGCCATTGCTACTAGGATTTGAGCAGAAATTCTCTTAGTACTGTGTTGTAATCTACACAGATTGCGCACATTAAGTTGGCAGGGTAGCTTCCCGCACAAATCTATAATACAATTTCTTATAGAGACTAAGGGCCTGATTTAGATCTTGGCGGAGGGGTTACTCCGTCACAATGCTGTCTGAGGAAGATAAAGACGGAAAAACAATCACCAGTGGAGAAAGCAGGAACCTGCAAGAGTGAGATAAAGTGGCAGAGAGTGCCTGGCAGGGGATTAAAGAGTCCTACGGTGGATTCAAGACTACCAGCCTTGGTATTCGACATGCTGACATATAATAGTGCCAGCCGCAGGCTTCTAAGCAGAGCTTTGGGCATAGGCATTCATTATTTTACAAATGAAGTACTGACACATAGTAAACAGGCCACAACTATTCCGTTTTTTCAAAGGGACACAAGGGACCGGAATCACATAGCCTTTTGCTATAAGTAAATATCTTTTACTCCTTGTAAATCAGTAGTGAGTTACACCCAAGCCAGAGTGCCTTAAGTTCAAGATGTATCATCAGTAGAGACAGCCACTGAAGACGTCAATTTGTAATCATAGAGATGCATTGCGGAAGCATTAGTGCGCCTTCATTTATTTTTTATTGAGCAGCAGTAGCTCTTCCACAAACAATGCTGTAAATAGCGACATGGGTCAATATCAATCTTAGCCGAATAACCTATAGAGAAAGTGGTAGGTATGATGCTAGAAGCACTAACAAGGCAGTGCATACCATACATTCATCCTTTATATATATCTAGAGCTGCAGCAAGACAGGTGCGCGTGACTCGTCATTATTGTGATTACTGTAAGGGGAGGTGTTCTTGGAGAGGAGTCTTGGGCGTGGAAGCGTGTGACCCTGATCTTGTTATGTTTGAAAATCCTTTATTTCGGTTCCTGCACCTCCATAGCTACCTAATTGCACCACGTGGGAGAGGACACAGGCAGCAGACCTCTTCTGAGCAGCATGCTGGTTCAATGGATCTGTATACCTCCTCTTTCACGGCTGTTTGTTGGGCAGGGGTCAAGGGTCAGCAGGTGGAGGGCGCCCACTGATGCGCGGAGCTGCCTCAGCTCTAGCAGCAGAACACTCGAGTCAATACTTGGTCGATTCCTCTGGTAGGGGCTGTGTGCTGACACGCCGAACATGAGAGGGCCTGTCGGCCTACAACATTCAAAGGTAAAGCCCACAGGGGCTGTATTACAGTAAGGACGCATGGTCCCTGTTTGAGCCCCTTTCAGTAAGGGCGCCAGGCGCAAACAGGAACAGTGAACCCTATTACTAATAACGCGCTGCCCTCAGGGGAGCCAGGAACTTGCACTGACAGATGGACCGACTGATTGAAGCAGCCGGTCCACCTTTCACAGTGAAGGCAGCACCCGGTCTGCCCTTTCAAGGGGTCGGCAACGTGACTGCATCTGCCTTCCAGGTCCATGGAGCCCCCTTTTACACTTCCTTTTAGCCTTCCAGAAGGCCGCACTGACTGTGTGCCACGTCTTTAGGGCACGCTGTCAGTGAGCATCCTCGTGGTCTCTTTGCCTCTGCACCTGCGTCCATAATACGGCGTGAGCAAGCAGAAAAAGTGTTTCCCTCATTTGCATAGTGCCGCACCCCATCATGCATTTGAAGGAACACCCTCTTAAGAGAGCACCGGCACTACATCTGCACTGGCGCTATCACTGTTACAGAAATTACCTCACAAGCATCTCCGGCCTCTTCTGTAATACAACAGTGCCCAAGGGAACAGGCGCACCAGCTTTTTACGCCCCAACGGAACTGTCTACATGCGGTCACTGGTTTGTTTTCTGATCTCTGTGCAGTGGTTTGCTTTTAATCCGCATTCACAAATTTAGATAAGGCAAACGATAAAGGACAACGCACTGAGGGAACATGGACAAGGAGGTGCCAAAAGATTTTCACCGCGCTCCTCACCGTACCAAGGGCCACTACTTTATCCCCCATGAGTGCAAAGGCAGACGGTGCCCAAGGTAAATGTCTGAGACAAAGGCAGCAGGGATGTACCTTTGGAATCTTCTAGGAATTCAGGCCTCCCATGATGTAAAGGTTGGGAAATATAGCAGCTGTGCATGATGAAAGGCGTCAGAAACAGGGCCGGACTGACCGTTACAGGCACCGGGTGTTTCCCCAGTGGGCCACCAGGGTGGGGGCCAGTTTTGGACCCCTGGGGGCAGGGCTTTAAGTGGTATAAAAAAACTGAGGGGGGTCTCAAAGGGGCGTGGCCAATGTAATTAAGGGCGTGGCTTAAAAACATGTAAGCCATAAATCTGTGATTTTCATAGTGTGCCTCCCGACTTGTATTTTGCTGTTTCTGTCATTTCATCCAGATATATGATACAACAAGTAACATCATACCTACAAGTCAGGACTATTGGCTTTGTCAATGGCTGTTAGTTGCATAAGATAAATAAGCAGCAACTATGGCTTGTATATAATATTGAAAAATCTTCCACTTAAAGCCCTGGTGACACCACGACAATGTTGCTGCTCCTGAGTCTCAAAAAGAGAAGGGAAATCCAGAGAGAAAATGACTCTTTAAAGGATTTCCCTTTCCCTACAACGCTCCCCTGGCATGACGTCATGCCGTAACTTCTCCACTAGAGAGAAGTGAGCAGTGTGAGCACACGCACATCGATGTGCCTGCTGTCCGGGGAAAAAACGGACCGTCTGTGCCAGGGCACAAAACAGAGCCCGATAGGGACCCGTTTCGAGACCCCTTCTAAAAAACTGCCAGTGCTCAGACCCGGTGAGACCCGGCCCACTTAAAGCCCTGCCTGGGGGGCTGTTTTGTTACTGGGGCCGGTTTTGCAGCATATCGGCCCCCTGTAAAAAAAAGCAGCTGCAGTGTCTTCCACTCGCATATCAACCAACCCCCCTCCACCCCCATCGTGGCCGGACGGACTCAATTGCCCCAGGGCGGGTTTGCCTTCCCAGTCCGGCCCTGGTAAGAAACAAGCCCTTTCCAACGCTTTTTAGGTCGAGCCTCGAGTAGCGCGCAAGCGCTGCTCTGCGAGACTTTAAGTTAGGGGCTTTTGAAAGCTGACCAGACGCTCGTGCGTCATGGCCTTTTCCTGCGGTTACCCGCACGGCAGACATCTGTTTCCAATTAACGTGCCCAGACGCGGGCGCGATAATTGGAAACACATGCCGGCCGTGCGGGTTATCGCAGGGAAAAGGCCATGACGCACGAGCGTCTGGTCAGCTTTCAAAAGCCCAGGCTGCCGCGCTCGCTCGCCCCCGCTCCTCTCTTGTTTTTGTATGTGACTTCCATAGGTTCTGTTGTATGAAGTGCAGTTACTCATGCGAATAAATAAAAAAGTACTCTGAACTTCCTTCCTTTGTCCACTGCAAACAAATCTGCATTCGTAGTCATTTCTGATATTGCCAGCTTTGCTCTCAAAGTAAAACACTGAGCATTGAATAATAGTTCAAGCTACATTATTTCATTTTAAGAATCAATGAAATGTCTATTTTGTAATTTCTTCGTTCATTGTAGTCATATTCTGTAATTGTGTGCACAGTTTACTACTCGGGGCCACATACATCCTTCTCAAGTAATTTTGTACCAGCCAACTGGCACCTTAATCATGATATTTTGCACTGGTGGGTTAATGCAGATCGCCTTTTTTGTATGTTTGAAACTGTTTTCAAATGATAGTGCAGAACTAAAAAAACAAAAAACAGTGTTGTCTGTCTTCCATGAACTCTTTACAAGATATACTATCTGGACTGTCCCCAGAAAAAAAACATCCCTTTGGGGTTAACAGTAATAAAACCTTTATCATACAGTGTGTCATAAATTTATTAGATGGTCGGCTACTTAAACCACAGATGTACAGCTCGTCCCTGGATCCGCACCGAAGCATTTGAGCCACCGTTTCTAGGCACTAGTCAGCCGAAGTCCTTTGACAATTTAAGTGGGGAGATTTTAAGAACCCCGACGCACGCCAATTTTAGCAGGGTGGCCCATCATTCTGCAATACGCCGCTGGCATGAACCCAGTAGACAACGTCAGAGGGAATAAGCAAAGATGAAAGAGAGCCGTGAAGCAGCGCGAGCACAAAGAGCCGCAGTCACCAGCGCGAGGTCACGGAGTGGGCATGTGTGAATAGGCGCAGTCCTTCCAGCCAACACACGCCAGCCCACAAGGCTGCCCCGGGCCTCCAGGCAGGATACAGACAGCATGACCAACTCACTTTCGCTGCAGGCATTCGTCCTGCCCTTCCTGCCCCACGCTGGGTCACATGAGTCTTCTTTCCCGGCTTGTTTAGTCTCTGGGGGCTGTGGCATTTCCTCCTGGTACAGTTCTTCCAACTCAAAACTCTAAAATCCATGTGAAGTGTGCTTGTGTAAGCCATTATGCAAGTGGAGAAAGAAGAGGGGATAGTAGTGGGGGCGGTGGTATTTTGGAAACTTCATTTTAAGCACCCCAGATATTCTTTGTAGCCATATCATTGCAGCTGTACAGGCTATTTCACAAGCCCTCTCACCCCGATTGTCTGGTCCCACCTCTGACCTCAAGCAGCGCCCTGAATCATCCACTGTTTTTACCAGCGCTTTACAAAACAATACATAAAAAACAAGCATTGGCATAGCCAATAGGTCTCGCCTTTGGGACCTTATAAGTATTTAGTTATGCAGCATAATATCCTTGGTGCAACAACATCAACTGTTGCATGGCTAAACACTTATACGGTCCCAAAGGCGAGACCTATTGGCTATGCCAATGCTTGTTAAAATTTAGGCAGCACTCAATACTGTTGAAACAAACATTGGAAAATTAAGAAATGCCATTAGCGCAACTGTAAATGAGCTGCTAATAATAGAAAGATATTGGCGAACATTACTTCATCAGTACTTTTGTCAGTTCAGTAAATGCTGCAAAGAGCAAACCAGCTTCAGAACACATTTCGCACTGATTTGTCCCAGACTTTTATTTTCGTGGCTTTTACTGTAGGGAGGACAAAGTCAAAAGGCTCTCACTAAGAAAGGGAGACGACTGGGGGGTGGGTCTCTCCCCGAAAGTCCAAGGTAAAGACTAAACCAGCAAGTGTTTTGGTCTCTGTGCTGAGGTGACACCTGCCAGTCATTTTATCCAGGCATGCCCTGGCGTGCACCTCCGTATCTATTGACATGCAGCCAGTGACTTGCCTCAGCATTACCCAGTGCGACTTCAATGAGTTTACTTTCTTTAGTTCGATGTAGACAGTTTCTTTAGAAGAAAACAACATTAATTTAAAAGGGGTTGAAAATTGCAAAAGGTTTCAAATTTCTGCATGTGGACTAGGAATCCTATGGCTCTTGCTCCTGCCTCACCACCTGAAGTGAAAAAAATCCACAATTTATTAATTGTTGGTGCTGGCAGTTTTCAAATATGCCTTAAGGACCGTCCATTGGGTTGAACAAAATGGACTCAGTGGGACAATGTTGTCTGTTTGAAAGCTGTGAAACCACACAAGACATTTAGGAGAATTTCAATAAACACAATTAAATATATTATAATAAAACAGATTCATAGCTATGGGAATTTCTGGAGCTATATCTTGAACAGCTAAATTCAAATTATGCGCAAGGACGAGAACATAGATGGCCCAGGATTCTATCTATTGCACAGACCCTTGCAAACCACAACAATGCCCGCCACATTGGGAACGCCATTGTAACGCTGACCCAACACCTTTTAATGTCAAAGCGAAATCTTCATGTGACTTTCATGTAACAAGCGTAACATGAAATGCCACACTACTTGACATTACGCCGGTGTCATGTAACACCCCCCCCCCCCATTGGCGTAACAAATCCCCCTGCAGCCTCGGCAGTGTGGGGGGCTCGAGCTCCAGGGGGCCCCCTCAGCGCAGTCCCCTGGCATGAGAGCTCCTGAGTAAGTCCGGAAGGGGGTCCCTCATGTAATTTGCAGGGGGGCCCCCTCAAGTTTAGTTACGCCACTGCCTCCCCCCCACTCCCACCCCCCCGCCCCCCGGGCATAATGATGACCCACAGATAATTATACAGGGTGAAACATTAATATCATATAAGTGCCAATTATTATGGTCAGACAGACAGAAAAACTTTATTCTGTCTTATTACACCATAAAAGTAAAACATCAGCAAATACCACAAGAAATTTAATAATTACATAATTCGTTAAAACCATAGAAACAGGCAGATAAAAAGATTTAAAAAGATGAGCTCATACTGGCCCTCAGCTTAATGGCACGTTGGATAAAAACAGCAGTTAAAAAGCAAATCTTCACAGTGGGAGTCTGTAGATAAATGAAAGCAGTCCTGCAATACCGAATATTGGCCTATTTTTAAAAAAGGTAAAAGATATTGTTTCCTCAGGGATAAGTAAAACTTACCAAAAAACGTGTAGTGTGCTTTGTGCGGAACAGTCGTCACAAGGGCAAGCAGGTAAACTCTGGAGGTAAGAGGCCTGAATGGGGAAGGCAACAAGAAAGTGCATTGAGCATAATCTGAGTCTTACTAACAGGAACCTGTGATACCGGCTACACTCCCAGTTAAATATGGTGCAATACCACTATTTGTGCAAAGCCCCATGTATGCCTGGACAGTTGGCTTATCTGCCTCCTTTCGGACTCTCCCATCCACACTGCCTACTAGAAAAGCGCTCTTCAGGGAACTTACAGAGCTAGCTTTTATAGTACCGGGGGAGCTAAAAAGATCTTCCCTGCCAAGGCTAATGCAGGTATCTCGGACATAACTTATCCAAGGGATGTTTAAGCATGTGGAAAAATGGTCGAAACTTTTAATTACGCTGACGACCTACAGCTAGTGTTTGACATTAACTCTTCCACCTCCTCAGTGTCTAATTTCCAATCTATCATGATTTTTATCAGTGATTGGATGAATGATAATCACCTGAAATTAAACCCTGATAAAACTGAGCTTATTCTTACAGGTGGAACTGCCAACCCATGGTATTCCAACTTTTGGCCCTCTATGCTGGGCAGTCCTCCACTCCCCGGTAGCTCTGTCAAGAGCCTGGGGTTTTGATCAGCAGCGATTTATCCATGAAGGCCCAAATCAGCGCAGTGGTCTCCTCTTGTTTTTACCACCTTCGAAGAATCCGCAAGATCAGTAGATTCTTGACCACTGAGGCCTTGACTCTGGTTGTGTTAGCACTGGTAATCTCACGCATCGACTATGCTAACTCACTATATGCCGGTATCCCGGCTTACCAACTGCATCGTTTACAGTTAGTGCAAAATCAATCGGCAAGGCTGATTACCCGTCAGCATATGCGACATCACGTCAAACCCCTTATGAAGAGTCTACACTGGCTCCCGGTGGCCAAACGCTGTGCCTTCAAGCTAGGATGTACCATCTTTAAAGCCTTAGCTGGGAATGGACCAGACTTCATTTCCTCGAGGATCCAACACTATACTCCTTCCCGCAATTTACGCTCCTCCAACTCAAATTTCCTGATCACCCCCTCATTTAAACGTAAAAAACATGGAGGGCTCAGATTTGCGGTCCTGGCCCCGCATTTTTGGAACTCGCTCCCTATGGAAGTGAGGCTGGCAACCCCTTATGAGTATTTCAGAAAACTGCTAAAGACTTTTTTATTTTCTCAGGCATATCAGTAAGCCTACTGTGCAGTAAATGCCGCTTTTTCCACTGACCTCAGCGCCATGAAACCGCCTGGTGTACGTGCGCTTTATAAGCACTTTTAACATAACATAACATATGCCAAGTTTTAGGCAGTCAGCAAGCACAGCCCGGTTAAGGGAGGTTTGCACCCTTGTCCAGATCCTGACCCACAAAAGGAGGGTTTGCATTTTGATAGTATTATTGATATACCCTAACCCAACCTCCGAGTGGCATATAAAGGACTTGGTACTTTTGGGGACAGCTAATAGCCTCTTGATAAGCCATTCTCAATTCTCTCTAGCCTCCCCCACCCCCTGGTTGCTTATACCCCAAACCCCTGTCCCATACGAGGCAACTGGACATCATTTGGCTTTATAACTTGCCATGAGTTCCCTCCTCCACCGCTTTTTAAAAAGCAGCCGCTCGACAGGTCCGAAGGGGGCCCCACATAGGGTACTTATCAAGGAGAATGCCTTAATAGATAAACGTGGGCACAGTGCTGATTTTACTTTTATTGACTGTAAATGTTGGATGTACATTTCTCCTGGCACCGAAGATGTGTCTTTGCCAAGTTTACCATCAGATCCAAGCACGCCATGAACTTACAAAAACAATCCAAAGACGCTGTAGGCCAATAGCTGTCCTCGCAATAAAGACAGTGCCATCCGCATAAATTAGGGTGGGAACGCTGCTATGCCCTACACGAGGGCAGTCCACTCTAAGCTCTAATAAGTTTTTCTCGAAGCCATTCACATATAGTGAGAAGAGGAACGGGGCCAGTACATAACCCTGGCATACTCCCCTAGCCAGATTAAAAGTGGGTGTGGTTCCACCCCCCCACACCCACACGATCTCCCCTCCATCCCGCACCACATCTCACACTGGCAGAAACTGCACTATGGAGTTCCCTAAGAGAGATAAAGATATCCTGATCCACCCCCATATCTGACATGGTACTCCACAGTTTGGATCTGTTCAGAGAGTCAAAAGCGGAGCCAAGACCCATAAATGCCAGATACAATGTACCACTTTTAGCCACAGTGTATTTATTTATTAGAAGGTACAGATTGAGTGACTGCTCAACTGTCCCCAGGCCGGGGCGGAAGCCAAACTGGAGCTCCGAGAGAACTTTGTGATCGCTATCCCACTTCTGGAGACGTTCTAAGATAATGCGCCCATAATCTTGGCTGTCAATTTAATCAGCGAGATGGGGTGGTAACAGTGTGGATCCCCTTGGAGCCCTTTTTAAAAATAGGGACAATGATGGCGTGAGACCAGGCCTTCGGTGGACCAGTGACTAGGGCAGCATTAAGAAGGTTAGTCAAAAGTGGGGCCCATAATGAGGTATTGGCCTTAAACAAATCTGATGGAATACCATCTGGGCCAGGGGCTCTTCCTGCCGGGCTACCGCTACAAAAACCTCCTCTAGATGAATCTCCTGAGCTGCACTGAAAGTACCAGGGAGCTGGGAGGACATAGAAGGCCCTTGCAGCAACCAATGCACTTTAGAAGATGCCTTGCCTGGTGGAAGAGTGACCTCAGCATCAGGATCAGTTTAGATGTTCATGAAATGAGTGACTCAGATATCAGAGGGGATCACAGTATCAATGAATGGTTCTTTTTTACTTTCAAAGTAATTGCGGTTCACAGTCGCCCATAAGGCTTTACTATCACGCAAATCACCAGCCTGTACCAAGGAAGATCTAATCACATCCTTCCTGACTCTAAGGGAATTCCTATACAGAGCCCTGCAAGTCCGCACCGTGTCCTGATCTCTGGGGGACTGCTTAAGAGCTGCCAATAGCTGGGTATGGACCTTGGTACAGTTGGCATCTAACTACTTCGCAGGCTTCCTATTGCCAGCTCTAGCGGGGACCAGAACCTGTTCATAAGCCGCACTACAGATCCTATAGAAACTACAGAGTAGCTCATGTTCACAACCCCTGAACCCCCCCCTTTCACTCCCCCCCGCTTGTAATCATCCACTAAACACCTCAGTAAATCAGGGAGAGAGGATGTCACCAGACTGGTTGAAAAGGAGGCTTTATCAATCTTGGAGCGGTTTATAATCACTCCTCTGTTCCTGGTGACCAGGAGCAAGGATGGGTATCTTGTTATTAGCGTCGTGCCAAAGCGGGGGATGTGAACTGAAAGAGCTAATAGCCTGTGGTAACTAAAGGGCGAGTCAGCAAGGTTATAATTCATCACCCAGTTGCTATGGGACTGTGAGAAAATAATAAAATCAATCTGGCTAGGACAGCCCCTCCCAGTAAAAGTAGGCATGGTGACTGGAGCCAAGGTTAGAGAGTCATACGGAAAATTAGCATGTGCATTGCCTATAGTGTGCTGACAGGGTCTCAGATTAAAATCCCCCATAAGCATCACCATGTAGTTCTCTTGCAATGCCCCAGGACAGTTGTCAATGTCCTTAAGCAGTGAGTGGGCCAAGTCCACATTAGAGGTATCAAAAACATTGTTATAGATGTTAATTAATAACATACGAGTCAAGGAACATCTCCCATAGTAGATTATACCATTAATATTATTATGAAGGTACTCGAAATCCATTCATCATGTTACCAGAGAGTACTCCAGCTCGTGTCAGCTGTTGATTTACTATGGACGTACAAGGTGAGATTTATATATATGAGCACACTTGGAGTGGAACATTACATTGGTTTTATGAGGAATTGGAACAGGATTTTGTGTTGTTCCAGGTTATAATTGCTGGACACAACAATAGTTGAAGATTGGTTTAAGTGTACCCAACTGCAGTAAGAGTTTGGCCCTGACGAAGTAGATGGTGAATACACTAATACGACGAAACACGTGTTGGCTACAAGAATTGTAACTATTGCTGGATGTATGAGAAGAGCAGAAAAAGAAAATGAAAGAACATACTGGATCATTTGGGACTCTGACATTTTATATCCTGGCACTCAGGAGAATTACTTATCAGTGTTGGAAGCATTGCTTCCTTGCGTTGGAGTGTAGTGGCCATTCCATCTCCTTGGAGCACCTTACACAAGAATTTTAGACTTATGAAATAAGGAACACACGTTTGTGCAAACATATGGCCTAGCCACCGTTGTTTATTATATTGAACTTTCCCAATAAGCCCACTCTGGTAGACTCTAGGGTTCCTTTATCGTCCTGGGTAACCAGAGTACAACTGAGCTCTTACTATGTTCCCCCAAGTATGCCATGTGCTTCTGAGGTCAGTAAACACAACTACGGGGTAATCCCCTGTTGCCCACTTCAGTGCATTAGTTTTAAGACTCCGTTCCTCATGCCCGTGTACTCTGGTAGCGTGGTATCAGAACATTGTACTACAAAATAATTGTAGCAAAAATAGCAACTGCTGAAATATCATCAAGATAAGTATATATATGGGTAGGTATGGGTTTACTATACTTAATTCCACATATATCTACCTTGATTATATGTATATGGCCAAGCTATGTAGATGTGGAGTTAACAGTAGCAAATCTGTATTTACCTGTACATGCTTGTACATACTTACCATGCTGATATTTTGGTGGGGTGATATTTTAGCTATGCTATTTTTATACCACTGTATTTATGTCCATGATAATCTGATATAAAACAACTGTGGCTTTTAAGGACAGGTAGGGAGTTCATGTGAGCTTCCCATGTGGTCAGCTGAGGCTTAGACCAGCAGCTTCTTGGAAACAGAAGTAGATGTCACAGTGCATTGCCATTGGCTGTTTCATGTACACAGAACCTAAAGGACACAGGGGGTCCATGGGCATATTTTGCAACGTGTGCCAACTGGCAGGTAATGGCCTGAAAGTACATGTGCAGGCTGTAGTGTAGAGAAAGGCCACACCCTGTGCTTAGACTTAGCAGTGACTGGTTATAGGCTGTGCCCAGTTGGTCTTTGCTAAAGGCCAAAAAATTCCATAATTACCTGGAAACAAATTACAATTGATTTTTGCATCAGTCCAAAACCTAACACACACTGAGATTAACCACTGATCAACTGATATGAAATTGCAACATTCCCAAGTCACAGCTTTGGTTTTAGACAGTACCTCACAGGTGACATTACAAAATATATAATTATATATTGTATTACTGCCTAGAATTTGCCAACTATATTATTAGGTTTAGCTTATCCAAAGGGACACATGGTTATGACCATTTTATTTCAGAGGAGGTGTAACAGGAACTAGTAATTGATCTACTTTGTCTTCTGAAGGCACCCAGGCCTGAAAAACGCTTGGTACAAGTCTATTTAAAAAATATATATTTAATACACGTGTAGTACGTTTATTCTCAAAGTGAAAAGGGATGATGGAGTAACCATTTACATGCAGATATGGACAGAAGTGTGTCTATTTAGTTCTGTATTTATCCACGGGGCTAACTTTAGACAAATAGATTTGTATGCGAGATCGATTGTGTAATATACTTCAAACGTGCTACACAAAACACATTTCCCCTTGTTGCCCGAGAAACCAGAACGAGAGAATCGGACATTGGCTGTGTATGGCATGGAGTTACCCATAGTTAGGCGAATATTGTAGGATATTTTTAAAATTTTAAAGGTTTGCAGGATTTCACATATTGGAATTTGTTGTTTAAAAACATTGTTAGATTACACTTTACAGCTAATTGAGTTATATCGGACATCTAGAATTTTTTTTTTTTTGCGGAAATGCTTGTGGAAAGATTATTAAGGATCCAGCTGTGAAACTCAGTTCAGATGCATCTATTGAGCACAGGTATAATGAGATGCATAAGGTAAAAATTAGGACAATCGTGCATTTAGAATAGATACAACAGAAAAATCTGGAGTTTGGCAATACCTTCCTTTTTCTCTTGGAGTTGCATTATAACTTTATTCTGATTCTGGAATTAAATTAACTATAACAACTAATTTCCAAACAATTGAATTGACAATGTGTATATTATGGATTCATTCCAAATGAGTGTATTTCTTAGTAGCATGAACTTATTTCAAATACAAAAATCATTGATGACATCACTTGTGACATCACATATGACTTCATTGCCTCATCTATGATGTCACAGAAGCAATAAGTAAATTCTCTTTTTTCAAAGTCTTTCTGAGAGGGATATCTAGATGTTGGCAGTAATACTGCTGGCTTACATCTCACTTTAACAACAGTGATTCTTCTCTATATAATCTCCGGGAGAATACACAGTCTTTATTTCTTCTACTCCTCCATTAGTCTCTAAGGATAAATGCCCCAACCCTTAGAGGAAACCTCGTAATTGTCTTTATCTCTGTTATTGCCTGTCATAATACTTTAATGCACATCATGGTTGCCCATTGCTTTACACAAGCATGTCTTCTTGGTTTAGGAATGCCATGCCATGCGTGCAATCTTTGATGCCATGATTGTTGCAAATTGTCCTCATGTAGACCTGTATGAGGCTCTAAAACTGTATGGAGAAGAACCCAATAGCACTGTGGCTGGTGAGCCACAAAATACAACGTAAGCGGTACATGTTCTTCCTATGTTCATAAATTGTATCTTTTCCTCGATATATAATACAAGTCACTTTTCAATTCGCTTTTAGTTTTCTCAAATCTGTTTCAGGTTTCAGGTTTGTAATGTACAAAAGTGACACCACCTTTCTTTCCCATGATCAAACCTGAAGTACTCTTCTGAAATATGTAGTTTGGTACAAAATAGAGTTTGACTATTTTAGGTAAAATCAGAGTCATTATTCATACAAGTGTAATGTTCGTCCTTATTGTTTAACATGGTATGCCTTAACCATAATTATTAAAAGAGAAGAAAATAAGAATAGAAATAACAACTAACTATATCGAACACATCAATAATAAAGTAATTTAGACATCCTAATTAGTTACTAAACAGTACTGCACCATTTGTTCCGGAGGAAGACCCTGCAAGTCATCCAAGTCCTACAGGGATCAAAACTTGTCAACTTGGTCATGGTGAAGTCCACTCCATCCAAAGTAATATGGCAATTTAGAAAACAAATGCTAAATTGAATAATAAGTGCACTCACTCTACACTGACTCTTCCTTGAAGGGTATATCCACATCAACACTTTAGACAACTCAGACAAATTTGAAGAACTATTGACCAGAATTTGTCTCTCTGGGATCCCCAAATTGCTTCTGAATGATGAGTTGTGTAAATTGTGCCTTTTTCCAGTTGTCACTTCTTGATATTGCCCGTGAATTTATTGCGGAGAAGGAGTGCAATAAATAGCAGAGAAGAACAAACCTTTGCAAATGAAAGATTGTGGTTTTACCCAAAAGAATAAAAACTCAATTCTGCACTGAATGATATATTTCAGTAGATAACTTCATGTTCGAGCACAGGTAAAACGTTGATGTCACTCATTTACATTGTACCTTTGAAAGGGATGTGAAAAACGGCATAGGCAATAAAGGCTAGGTGACTTGAAAGTCTGACTGGTGAGAAATCTTTCACAGATTAACATAACCTGCATGATGCACCAACACCTGCATATTGGCCTCATCGCTCCTTTGTGCTCACACCCGTGTACTACACCCAAGCCTCTATCTTCTTATTTCCCAGTGATCCTCCCCACAGACTCTGGGTCTTTAAGGTCTCTCTCCCTCTATCATTCCCTCCCCTATTCATTGATGCTTGGGGTGGGGGTAGTCCTTGCTGTTGAAGTGCTCGAGTGGTGACTTGTGGCTGTTGTCTTACTTCCCGTTGGCCAGCTGGCCCACTGTCTACCACCTTAGCGTATCCATGTTCAACCTGTGAGCCGCACTTCTCTCTCCCTTCCACTCCATTTAGCTTTTTGAGGGCTTCCGAGGCAGAGGATAGCCTATAGAGTCTTATGGCCTGGCATGTGGGCCTCGTCCCTAACCTCCATGTATACTGCTCTTTATTTTACAGGCTTCCACTGCCACCACTTGCTGCAAAAAGAACTGCTTAACACACTTGGGGGAGCTCCCCCAAGTGACATCAGCACAAAATCACCCTAGTCACCAGGGGTTGCTGGCATCTTGGATGGGGCGGAGGCATGAAGGGATGATAAACCCTGCCCAGTGCCTCTCTTCAACCCGCCCGCACCCCTTCCCTCCACCTCCAAACACACTAAAGCCTCGGTTAGAGATGCCAGTGCACAGAGGGGAAACGCACAAAGATGAAATTCTGAAGAACCAAGATGCCTTGAAGTTTCAGTTTCACTGCCAGAATTACTCTTCCCCCTCTCCAGCTACATTAAACTGCAAATTATCCATCTCCATCTCTGTTAAATCCCTGGGAATTACACTTGACAGACACCTGAGCATGTATGAGCATATTAATGCCTCTGCTGAAAGTGCCTTCTACATGTTGAAACAACTTAAAAAAATCAAACCCTTCATCTCCATTGAAGACCTAAAGACTGTGTTGCAATCCTTAGTCCACTCCAAGCAACGGTCTCGGGCGCCCCCAAAACACATTTTATCTCTTTGAAAGCCACACTCCACGCAGCGGCCAGACTACTGTCAGGGGAGAGTCGCTCTGAGCACATCACTCCCACTCTCAAGAAACTCAACTGGCTACCAATTGAGGCAAGATGTATTCTTAAAACTGCCTGCATAACCCACAAAGCTCTCCACATGGAAAAAACTGTCTACCTCCCAAACAAACGTTCAAAAGCTGGCCAAAAGAGACCCCTTCGAAGCTCTAACAGTCTACTCCTGACTCTGCACAAATTTAAGAAATAAAAATCTCGCACACGGTCCTTCTCCAGGAGTGCTCCCATAATCTGGATCACGCTGTCTCAGGAGCTGCATGACATCCAGTCACTCCATCACTTCAGGAAAAAACTCAAACTTCTTCTTCTCAATAAATACCTAAGCCCTCCCTCCTAAATCATCTGTCTGGCCTGATGCCCTTACCCTGCCTACACCCTACAAATAAATCTGAGCATCACCCCCTTAGCACCTTTGCAACATCCTACCATAACTACCTCAGAACTATTTTCTCCACATACCCTACTGTCTAGAATACACTTCTCATATATACTGTTGCTATGTATTTTAATTTACTCCATATGTATTTCATGTAATTGCTGTATGCTATCTCTGTAAGCGCTCTGATACTTTTGGGTCTAGCTCGCGCTATTGTCCCTATATACTACTGTCTATCATGTAATTCTTTTATTTACTGTTACTATCTATTATTATTTACTCCATATATAACTTGTGTAATTGCTGCTGTGCTAACTCTGTAAAGCGCTCTGATACCTTCGGGTCAAGTTAGTGCTATGCAAAACTCGATAAATAAATAAATAAAATAACCAAATAAAATGCCCACGATCCCTTGGCCTTCAGAGAACCCACTACCGTAAGCAATGAGGGTATTACTTGAGGGTGGTAAGTTCCCGCCTCAAGTAATAATCACAGGCCTTATCAGGGTGAATCAATAAAGTCACTAAATAAACCTGAGCTCAACCCCCCTGTTAGCTATGGCACAGAGTAGACCGGCTTAACTTAGGGGCAATGTGCAAAGTATTCAGGCAGTACTAAAACAGCAATAAAGTCAAAATGCAAAACAATAAAATTCCCAAAAGGAATTAGAGAAAAGGAGTAAAATGTAATAAATGAAATGATACCAAAATCACAAAAAATCCACCAAAGGGAATGGGGATATGAATTTTTAAAGTTTTAAGTAGAAATAGCACCAAGAAACACAAAGTGCAAATGAAAGTTATGGTCTCAATTGAACAGGGCCTAGGTGCAATTTGATGCTGACACGATTGATCAAGGTCCTAAGTTCATCCTGGTCAAACATTTTGCCTTCTTACTTTAGTCTTTTAATTCCCAGTCCACCACAGGAGTACACTACCAAAGCCCCAGGACCTCAGGCTGGGGTGGCTCCTCCGTAATGGCGGAGGAGCGCCGCCCGACTGAGTCAGTCAGCGAAAAATAAAATTATAATAAAACAATATTATCATTTTTTTCCTACTGACTGACTAAGTCAGGGAGTTTTGGGCGGAGCGGGCCAAGCCATGGCAGGGAGGAGGAGTGGTAGGTGCACTGTAAAGTGCGCATGTCGGTTTGTCCGGCCGTCTTATGTGCATTTAGGTTTCTCTAACCCAGCTGTGTTGGAGAAATAGCACAGACTCCCAGGCACTGTCTGAGCGGCAAGCCAGGCCGCTCAGACCAATCCTGGCTCTGCTCTCATGCCACTGCTGGGACATCATCAGGAGCCGGGGAGAAGAGGAGAACTGAGGTGGCTGGCAGCGTCTGCGCCAGGACAGGTTTTTTTTATTATTATTATTTCCCAAATTCCCGTCCCCCCAGGGTAGCAGAGGCCAACAGGAGAGTTCTGCCTAGGTCCAGTTGCCACTGGTCAGATGGGCAGTTGCAGGAAAAAGCCTCTTCTCGCTCGTTGTGTACCTGTAGCTTTAACAGGAGGTAAGTTTTATGATCCTTGGAGTCCAGTTTGTGTCCTGGGAACAAGAGGGAGACCAGTCCAGTCCAGTCCATACTGCAGGTTCAGTCCTCTTCTAATTTTCCACAGGTCCAGGAGAGTTCTGAAGTTTGTGCCGCATTTATGCCTGGCTCCACCTTGTGGGTGGGAATAACCACTGGAGACACCCTAACCAATGAGGTAAAGGTTCCTTGGGCTAACCCTGCCCAGGGTGGGCATTTTTGAGATGGCCAAAGTCTTTTGCCACACTCATCTTGGGCTCTGAGTGTTGGGGGCATTGTATTGTGGTAAAACTAGTGACCTCCTACATCTAACACTAAAATCCAGTTTTAGTTAGACACGCCACCCCCAACAAACTCAGAGACATTCCTCTGATAGAACTTTCTTTGAAGATTGCACACAGACCAGCAGACCTCCACCCCTCCCAGACCAAACAGGCTGTGACACTCAAAATGAGGCCCACTGTGATTGGGGCCTAACCATGCTGTCTGGGGGAGACAAAAACGAAGGGCCCTGCCCAGGTGTCAGCTGGCATTTGTCTGCCTGTGATGAGGGAGACCTCTTTGAATTGCGCCTCAAGTGTCATATGAAAAACCCCAGCAGACATATCAAGTAGGATGTGATATTCAAGCAGGACTTGCCACTTTTATGTCAAAGAAGATCCTCGTAGCTTTACCCTGCATATTCTGTCACGTTCAGAGGGGTCAGCTTTGCCCATTCTAGTCAGCCTATTGTTTGCTCCAGGGAGCAAGTTCACACCTCATTAACGTCCATTTAAATGCTAACTACTGGCTGGCTTAAGTCGGAGAGCAAAAATGCAGATTTTGCTTCCAGGGACTTCAGGCAGGGCAAAGGTAAATTTCTAAATGTTAATTTTCCATAATATTTACAAAAACTCCGACCACCATTGAAGTGGATTTTTAATAACTAATAAAAATAGTTGTTTAATTATTTTTCCCGAGATAGATTATTCAGTTTTTTTAAAAATATTGCATCCCAGTGCTTTCCTATGGAATAGCCATCCATGCTACAGAGAAAATAGCTTTAAGGGCTTTTTTACTGTCAGGAATGTTTACCATTAAACTATTACATGTCCTACTTTTAAGTACCACACGTCTGCCTTCTGAGCAATAAGGCCTACTTAGGGGTGACTTATAGATATTTAAAAGGAAGATTTTGGCCTGACTAAAGGGGTTATTTTGACCGGTCGAATTTGCAGTTTAAACATGCACAGGCAGGCTACTGTTGGCAGGCCTGCAGTCATGTTTACATTGGATGGCACAATGGGTGCTGCAGTCCACTTGTGATATTTAACTTACAGGCCCTGGATACATCTTGATACCATATATGTGAGACTTAAATGTGCCAAACAGGTGTATACTGATTTCATCATGTTGAAAAGAGGTCCACAAACACCTTCCAACTGGTTACCAGGGGTAGTGTGCACAGAGTTCTATAGCCAACACAAATAGGGTACAGCAAAAAAAGGCAAAACAATTCAGGGTGACCCTGCAGAAAGGACACATTTTGAACTACTACCATCTCAAATTAAATAAATGATGCAAAGATGGTTTAAAACTGACAGTTTCATCCACATGAAGAAGGCCACATGGGAGAATCAACTTCCAGTCTAAATCTCCACCCGTCCCACTGAACATTCTCCAGCAACTAATACCTGAGCAGTCTAAACACAGACAGAAAGAACTACACTAACCATGAAACGCAGCGTTTAGAAATCAATCACTCAGTCTTTAAAAATCATTCACCTGGTGAGACAGAACGCTGCAGATCAGTGAATCCATGTCAACCATACTGAAGTCGTCAAAGCACGAAATCTATCCCCCTCTCACCAGCTACCGGGTTTCTGTTGCGTCTGGATTGGGTTGGCATAACAGAAGAAACATAAGAGAATCTCTGGCCCTGGAGGCAAACTGAGCTCAAGCTAATGTATGTATTGGCGTTATACTATTTATGTAGTGTGAGGCTAGCCAGAGAGCACTAGAGCGTAGAGGCACATGTCATTTAGTGATTGCCCAGAATCAGTCTAGTGCCGAGATCATGACTCAAACCTAGTTTCCCAAGTTTAAAAGTCAGCAGCTGTTACCACTAGGCCACATCTCTTCCCTGCTCGATGTCTCTGTAAATAATGCTATGTTCACTCTGAGGGCTTCTATCGACAGTGTGATTCTGGTGATGTACAGGGGTGAGCATGTGAGATCGAACACACACTGCAGAGCTATAGAGAGGAAAACTTGCCAGAAAGGTTATGATCCCAATTCTTATTAAATGACGTATATAATATGTGCAAGGGGCCAGTGACGGTGTAAAGATTTGGCAGAGAAATAAAGATCAAAGCTTTTATTCTAGCCAAGAAGGGAGACATAGGAACATGTAGGCAAAATCCTATTGCAGAGGCGGGTTCGGCCATCTTGACGTCAGTGGCAAACATATGGGGGCAGATTTACAAGCCCCTTGCGCCACTTTTGCGTCACTTTTAACATGGGAAAAGTGACGCAAAAGTGGCGCAAGGGGCTTGTAAATCTGCCCCATGGTGTTTCCAATGTGCTCAGGAGGCTTTGTCGTACAGTAATCCTCTCCTTCTTGGTTATTAAACCTCTTTTTTTTTAAGTTTAAAAGTAAGTTTATTAGATATAAAATTTAGAATTAACATCAATACAATATGACATCTGAATATAATGTAATACAAATGAAATCGTATAGGGGAAGGGGGGGACAGAGAGAAAAAGAATGGGAGGGGAGATTGCATCAGGTAATAACACTGATCATATACTTAAAATGCAAAAAATGACATATATTAATTTCTATAGTTGTATAACACGCTTCAACCAAAATCCAAAATAGATTAGACACTTAATAATAACCATTAACTTCAAGGAGGCTTGGGTACTTCTTCAATCCTAGGATTATGTAAAGGCATGGTTTGAGCAGAAGCATTTAAAAAGTTGGTGATAGGTAACCACAGTAAATCACGTTTGATGGCAAGTGTAATAGGATGAACATATGCCCTATCCAACCTATGGTTATAACATACACCATACCACCATGCTTGAAAGGAAACATTCAAGGCTTGTTTCCATGACTTTGTAATTTGTTGAAATGCAACTGCAATAAGTAGATCTACAATCGAAACACTAGTAATTGAGGTCGGCCATATCTCTGAGACACTACCTAGAAAAATATATGAATAAGAAAAGGGAATATGGGTAGAGAAAATTTTGTTAATTTGTTTCCATACTCTAATCCAGAAATGGTAAATGGGTGGACAAGTAAATAACATGTGCTTAAGATCAGCTACAGGGGCTTGGCAAGACCAACAAATAGAGGGGGTAGAGGGGTCTATGTGATGCAATTTAGCTGGAGTGATCAGAAGTCTATTATATATGAAAAATAGAGTTTGTGTAGTATTGGCTGCTCTAGAAGACTTCCTTATTTTAGTCCAAATTTTGTTCCATTGAAGGAGAGAAAAAGATTCGCCTAAATCAGACTCCCAGTCACACTCTATTTTAGATTTATCACGAGTAACTGAGGGTTCTCTTAACTTATTATAAATTTGAGAGGCAGAAGAAGAGGTGCATAGGGAAGAAAGAATAGTCGAAGAAGATTTGACAGGTGCGGGGGAGGACCCAAAAGCATCATAAGAGGATTGAGCAGCTTCAATTAGCGATACATATTTGGAGTGGTAGGAAAGAGGCAGAGAAAAACGGGATTGGGCTATGGAAAAAGGAATACAAGAATCTTCATGGAAAAGTTGATGAGTCCATTTAAGTCCTAAGACCACCCAATCCTTCTAAAAAAGGGTTCTATTCTTAATTTTAATCAGCTTGTTATACCAAATTGGGGATTGCAAAAAACGGGTACGTTCATCAAGGCCTTTGATTAATAAAGGATGAAAAACTTTACGGGAATTCTTAAGGATGGGAAGAGACAGTCTTGTTGGAACTTGAGATATAGATATCACTTCTTCGAAGGTAAAAGGGTAAAAGAAGGAGGTTTCTATGTCTACCCATAGGGGTTGAGAAATGGGGTCAGTCATATTCTGAGATAACAAAGGAGAAGAGTATTTAAGAAAAAATGAAGTATGATAAGCAGAAAAATCTGGAAAATTGACTCCACCCAAATGTTTAGGTTGTTGAAGTTTGGCAAAAGACATCCTAGCTTTTTTGTTTTGCCATAAAAATGTTGATAAAATATTATAGATTTTCTTATAGCAGGATTTGGGGACATTGAGAGAGAGAGAGAAAAACTTTGTTTATTTAGACCACAGTCTTTAAACAGTACACAATACACAAAACACATTAGGGATCCAGGTGCTGGAGTCAGTATAAATTCTATACAAATAAATACTAATTGTAAAAACATCTAAGTCCATAAAAACTCTCAGTTGATGGGAGGACACTAAAATACATTTGAAACATTTAAAAACAGTGCCCCTGTAAATTCTCCCTTACAAAATTTTTTATAGCTTTCAAAAATGTTCCCATTGCAATTGCGATGCCTAACGTTGGCATTTCGGTAAGTAGACATACAGCTTGGGCACGAGAGCTTACCTCGTTTTTTAAAAATATTGGACGTAAAAACAATTTGCGTAAAGCTAAAACCAATGTGCAATCGAGTAATATATGCAAAATATCATTTCTTATTCCTAACCCACATTTACAAATACCATCTGTTTGAATCAGAGCTGCCTTTATTTTTTCTTCCAATTTCCAAGGGTTAATACCAACTCGTATCCTTAAAATTTCATATCTTAGCCCTTGGCTTGGCAGAATATCCAAATACGGGAACCAAGCTTCGTTTGCCCATGAGCTTTTTAACCACTGAACTGATTTTTTCTCTTTCATATAATCTAGGTCCAGTGATCTTGAATATATCAGCCCTTGCTCTCTAAGCATTCTCCTAGAGAAATCTATTTCCAGGGATGGGTGCGAAAGTCTCACCTTTAGGCGCACTGCTATTTTCTGGAGGTTTCTTCTTACATCCTTTGCCCAACTTAGATTACTTAATTGAATCTCCTCTCTGCACCATTGTGAGACCTTCTGCACTCCACCTGGATCCTGGCGTTTCCAAAATCTCACCAGCGACATTTGTGTCTGTACGGTCCATGCTATTGTCCCTAGCTCCATTCTTATAGCTTGAATCATTGTACAGCTTGGTAGTGACAATAGCATTTTTAAAATCTTGCCTTCTTCCCGATCCCACCCGCATTTACCACTCAGGTAAAGAACTTCTGCCCCGTACAGTACTTGCGGGGGATCATTGCTTCAAACGCCTTTAACATAGGTCTATGTGACATATCGCCGTATTCCTTATTAATTTTTTTAGGCCACAGACTGACGAGAAAGCTTTCGCTTTTTGGGCCTCCAGGTGAGTACCCCATTTTAGCGCACTATCAAACCAGAGGCCCAAATATCTATACTCTGTAACTATATCCAGTTTGTCTTGACCTAAAAACCAGTTAAAATTCTTACCTCTCTTCCCAAAGCATAAAACCTTTGTCTTTTCCATATTAACTTTTAAAAACTTTCTATCGCAATAATTCTTAAAAGCATTTAGTTTCCTTTGGAGTCCTAGCTCTGTTTGATCAAGAATCACGAGATCATCCGCATATAAAAGGCAGGACACTTTATTTCCGCTCATTCTAGGGCTTGCACTTCTTTCTACTTCTAAAACTGCGGGGAGGTCTGCTAAGAAAATTGCAAATAACATAGGGGCCAAAACGCACCCCTGTCTGAGGCCATTCCCTACCATCATCTTATGAGTCAGTGACCCTTGCGTATCTCTAATTACCTGGGCCCAATTCCCTTTGTGTTGCTCTTTTAATATCAATAATATGCCTTCCGGGATACCATATTTTTCCAAGTCCTCCCAGAGGCACTTACGATCCACAGAGTCAAAAGCTGCCCGAAAATCGACAAAGCAACAAAACAACTTCCCATTTTGCTCTATCGATTTTCTGGCCAATGCCCATAAGGCAAAGCAATGGTCTATGGTGGAGTGTCCTTCTTTGAATCCCCCTTGTTCAACTGGTACAATGGATCTCTGTTCTGCCCAGTCTTTTAGTTTCCCTAATATTATTTTAGCAAAGATCTTTTCTCCGATATCTAATAAGTTAATTAATCTATAATTCTTTGGGGCATAAATATCCCCTTTCTTATGAATCGGCCTTATTATCGCTCCCTTCCAGTTTAGAGGGATCGTCCCAGATTCTAAAATTACTAAAAACATACCTGAGAAAAATTCAGCCCACCAGGACGGATTCAATTTTATTATCACAGCTGGTAGGTTATCCGGACCTGCTGCTCTTGATAGGTTCAGGGTCTTTATCGTTCTAAGCACACTTGCTACTGAACAGTCCGGTTTTAGATCTTCTACCAGACCACTCCAGACCCGTGATACCTCCTCTTCAATTACTCTCCCCGGACTATATAAATCCTGCAGGTAATCCTCCCATGCACCCTCTTCCACCACGCAGTTCATTGAGGCAGCCGAAGGTTCTGATGCTGAATGTACCAGCTTCCAGAACTGTCGTATATTCTTAGATTCGATTGCCTCCAACAATTTTCTCCAACAGGTTTCCTTGTAGACTCTTTTAGTACTAGAAATTAGCATGGTATAATCTCTCTTTAATTTAACGAGATTATCGGCCCTGGACTGATCACATTTTTACGCAGACTACGCTCTTCTCTCCTTAGTTCTCTTTTCTTATTTAGGCAGTCAATATTAAACCATTTACCTTGGCTAATCTGAGTGTTTTGCTTGCTCTTTCTAAGCCTTACGTCAGTGTTGATTTCTACACGAAGGCTTTGTACCACTTGGTTTAATTTCTCAACATACCAAGCCAAATTTAGGCCACTCACACATCCTAGGTCAATATTTTGTTGCAGCCTAGTTAGCCTTTCTATATACTCCTCAGTTAGCCGTGTTGTTATACGCCTAGGGTAGTCCATCTGCTGTGTAACTACTTTGTCACGGGCGGGCTGGTGAGAATTTACCAGCTCCAATTCCATTATATTATGATCACTACCTTCTATATTACTAATCCTAAAACCCTGTACTAAAGCAAAATTCCAAGCTGACATAAAAACATAGTCTATGGGGCAAATTTGTGCCCCCTGTTTAAATGTTTTCTTTGCCGGGCAATCTTGAGCTGACCTACCATTTAGACAAAAAAGACTTTTTGATGCTAGGTAGTTTCCTAACTTTACATCATATGTTGAACAGAGACTTACAGGAAACTTTGCTTGATTTATGTCATAGGCCTCCAAAATTTCCATAAACCAAATGTCTACCTGCTTTGGGTTTAATTTATGATTAAAATCTCCCACCAACAAGAATATATCCGAATCATACATTTCACACAATAAGGGGTCGATTCCGATTCGGGCCGGAAAAAGCACCGACCGACTCGGAGCCGGAAAAATTACCGACCGACACGTACCAGTGGCGCCCGACACGCCAAGTACGATGCAAGCCGCGATAAATCCGACCGACACGTCAGGAAACCAAGCCGACCGACCGAGCCGCTCGGAAAATAGCAATCCGGCCGGAAAAACACGCGAATCCAACCGACCGACACGCACCCGGAACAAATCCGACCAAATCGTACCCGCCAACTCCAACCCGCAAAGTACGATGCAAGGCGCGAAAAACCCGACCGAGTCGGACGGAGGACAAGCCGTACAACCGACACGCATACAAAACCGAGCCGAAGCAACACAATACACCGCGACCGACGCGTACGCAGCATACAAAACTGCACAAACACAGCGTGAACGAAACAGAGAACACCGTACGAGACCAATGCAGGGTCCGACTCGGTCACAAGAACGTTTCCAACATAAACAAACAGCACAAAGGAAAAATCACCCAAAAAAAGGCCAAACAAGCAATTAGCAAGCCAATAAATACTGGGGGGTGGGGACAGAGAACAAAGACACACCCACAACTCCACCTATATAAAGGACACAAATCACTACCATGAGCCTTTGCAAATGCCATTCCACTGCCAGCACCCAAGAGAAAGCAACCACACACCCACAGCTCACCCCTCACACAAGCCACACACCATCAGCACACCAACAAATACCTACCTCACATACACCCAGCAAAACACACACTCACACACCCTCACCTGCACACCAACACACACATCACTCACCATCACCACCCATCACCATGCCCCCCAAGAAGAATCCCAAGTTCCTAGATTGTGAATTGGAAGTCCTGGTAGACGAGATCCTCAGGGTGGAGCCACAGCTGTTTGGCACTCTGGTCCAACAGACCCCCATGTCGCAGAAAACCAAGATGTGGGAGAGGATCATCAACAGGGTGAACGCCCAATCACCATGTCGGCGCACAAAGACGGACATCCAGAACAGGTGGTATGACGTGCGCAGGAGGGTACGGGACCTGCTGAAGATAGACTACATCAACAGCCAACAGACCGGCAGTGGCCCTCCTGCCAAGCCAATATACCTCAGGCCCTGGGAGGAGAAGGTGCGGGCCATCCTTCCGCCAGTGAGCGTATATGGACTAGAGAACATCCCAGAGCCTGGTGAGTACACAACAAATGTACACAATAAACTGCCACAAAACACACACATCACTGTCAAGGGGAGAGTCAAACCATGCACACATAGCAATTACACAGCAACTAGAACAGAATCATCCCAAAATGTGTATGTCAGTCAGATAAACACAACACATGCCATCAAAAAAGTCACATCCAACTGTGCCAACACATGTACAAACACAACCACAACTACAGCTAGGCAGTGGCACAAATAGAACTAACACACACATCCACACATGTAGCCACCACAACAACACCAACACACAGTGAAGACCACTCAAAGGAAGGAATTCTGTGTATGCTGGCCAAGTCAGTGTAGCCAATAGCATCATGGGAGTCGCAGTCACACATATTGCCCCCCCCCACAACTGTCCCATCAACACCACCCTGAACCATGCTCACATCACAGGGAGTGGAGAAGGACTCACAAGATGGCTGACACTGGCTACTGCTGTGGGGAGCACAAGGCCCTGCTGCCAACTGTGCACCAACAAACAGCAGGACACCACTGACTGACATCCTGAGAGACAACTTACACTCCCTGCAATGCAAGCACGTTCCATGGTGGGATATCTGGCTGGCTGGGTGGGAAGGGGGACTTGCAGCACTGACCATAGTCACCAGCACCTCCCCTCACACCCCCCAACACAAACTCCACAGTACCCACCTGGTAGAATGCAATGCCCTCCATCCTAACACAAGATCCCACAAAGCACCACCACCCTGGGTTATGTTGTGTGAAGCACAGGGACACTCTTGGGACTCTTAGCCAAACAACTGCCAGGACAACACTCCCAGCCATCCTGTCAGCACAGCCAGCCCACCCCACAGGGAAGCAGAGTCAAAAGGAAGGAAGCATGGGCATGCTGGGAAGGGGGTGGAGGCAATAGCATGATGGGAGTCGTAGTCACAGACATTGCTCAGCCTCACAACTGTCCCATCAACACCACCCTGAACCATGCTCACATCACAGGGAGTGGAGAAGGACTCACAAGATGGCTGACACTGGCTACTGCTCTGGGGAGCACAAGGCCCTGCTGCCAACTGTGCACCAACAAACAGCAGGACACCACTGACTGACATCCTGAGAGACAACTTACACTCCCTGCAATGCAAGCACGTTCCATGGTGGGATATCTGGCTGGCTGGGTGGGAAGGGGGACTTGCAGCACTGACCATAGTCACCAGCACCTCCCCTCACACCCCCCAACACAAACTCCACAGTACCCACCTGGTAGAATGCAATGCCCTCCATCCTAACACAAGATCCCACAAAGCACCACCACCCTGGGTTATGTTGTGTGAAGCACAGGGACACTCTTGGGACTCTTAGCCAAACAACTGCCAGGACAACACTCCCAGCCATCCTGTCAGCACAGCCAGCCCACCCCACAGGGAAGCAGAGTCAAAAGGAAGGAAGCATGGGCATGCTGGGAAGGGGGGTGGAGGCAATAGCATGATGGGAGTCGTAGTCACAGACATTGCTCAGCCTCACAACTGGCCCATCAACACCACCCTGAACCATGCTCACATCACAGGGAGTGGAGAAGGACTCACAAGATGGCTGACACTGGCTACTGCTGTGGGGAGCACAAGGCCCTGCTGCCAACTGTGCACCAACAAACAGCAGGACACCACTGACTGACATCCTGAGAGACAACTTACACTCCCTGCAATGCAAGCACGTTCCATGGTGGGATATCTGGCTGGCTGGGTGGGAAGGGGGACTTGCAGCACTGACCATAGTCACCAGCACCTCCCCTCACACCCCCCCAACACAAACTCCACAGTACCCACCTGGTAGAATGCAATGCCCTCCATCCTAACACAAGATCCCACAAAGCACCACCACCCTGGGTTATGTTGTGTGAAGCACAGGGACACTCTTGGGACTCTTAGCCAAACAACTGCCAGGACAACACTCCCAGCCATCCTGTCAGCACAGCCAGCCCACCCCACAGGGAAGCAGAGTCAAAGGAAGGAAGCATGGGCATGCTGGGAAGGGGGTGGAGGCAATAGCATGATGGGAGTCGTAGTCACAGACATTGCTCAGCCTCACAACTGGCCCATCAACACCACCCTGAACCATGCTCACATCACAGGGAGTGGAGAAGGACACACAAGATGGCTGACACTGGCTACTGCTGTGGGGAGCACAAGGCCCTGCTGCCAACTGTGCACCAACAAACAGCAGGACACCACTGACTGACATCCTGAGAGACAACTTACACTCCCTGCAATGCAAGCACGTTCCATGGTGGGATATCTGGCTGGCTGGGTGGGAAGGGGGACTTGCAGCACTGACCATAGTCACCAGCACCTCCCCTCACACCCCCCCAACACAAACTCCACAGTACCCACCTGGTAGAATGCAATGCCCTCCATCCTAACACAAGATCCCACAAAGCACCACCACCCTGGGTTATGTTGTGTGAAGCACAGGGACACTCTTGGGACTCTTAGCCAAACAACTGCCAGGACAACACTCCCAGCCATCCTGTCAGCACAGCCAGCCCACCCCACAGGGAAGCAGAGTCAAAAGGAAGGAAGCATGGGCATGCTGGGAAGGGGGTGGAGGCAATAGCATGATGGGAGTCGTAGTCACAGACATTGCTCAGCCTCACAACTGGCCCATCAACACCACCCTGAACCATGCTCACATCACAGGGAGTGGAGAAGGACACACAAGATGGCTGACACTGGCTACTGCTGTGGGGAGCACAAGGCCCTGCAGCCAACTGTGCACCAACAAACAGCAGGACACCACTGACTGACATCCTGAGAGACAACTTACACTCCCTGCAATGCAAGCACGTTCCATGGTGGGATATCTGGCTGGCTGGGTGGGAAGGGGGACTTGCAGCACTGACCATAGTCACCAGCACCTCCCCTCACACCCCCCCAACACAAACTCCACAGTACCCACCTGGTAGAATGCAATGCCCTCCATCCTAACACAAGATCCCACAAAGCACCACCACCCTGGGTTATGTTGTGTGAAGCACAGGGACACTCTTGGGACTCTTAGCCAAACAACTGCCAGGACAACACTCCCAGCCATCCTGTCAGCACAGCCAGCCCACCCCACAGGGAAGCAGAGTCAAAAGGAAGGAAGCATGGGCATGCTGGGAAGGGGGTGGAGGCAATAGCATGATGGGAGTCGTAGTCACAGACATTGCTCAGCCTCACAACTGTCCCATCAACACCACCCTGAACCATGCTCACATCACAGGGAGTGGAGAAGGACTCACAAGATGGCTGACACTGGCTACTGCTGTGGGGAGCACAAGGCCCTGCTGCCAACTGTGCACCAACAAACAGCAGGACACCACTGACTGACATCCTGAGAGACAACTTACACTCCCTGCAATGCAAGCACGTTCCATGGTGGGATATCTGGCTGGCTGGGTGGGAAGGGGGACTTGCAGCACTGACCATAGTCACCAGCACCTCCCCTCACACCCCCCCCAACACAAACTCCACAGTACCCACCTGGTAGAATGCAATGCCCTCCATCCTAACACAAGATCCCACAAAGCACCACCACCCTGGGTTATGTTGTGTGAAGCACAGGGACACTCTTGGGACTCTTAGCCAAACAACTGCCAGGACAACACTCCCAGCCATCCTGTCAGCACAGCCAGCCCACCCCACAGGGAAGCAGAGTCAAAAGGAAGGAAGCATGGGCATGCTGGGAAGGGGGGTGGAGGCAATAGCATGATGGGAGTCGTAGTCACAGACATTGCTCAGCCTCACAACTGGCCCATCAACACCACCCTGAACCATGCTCACATCACAGGGAGTGGAGAAGGACTCACAAGATGGCTGACACTGGCTACTGCTGTGGGGAGCACAAGGCCCTGCTGCCAACTGTGCACCAACAAACAGCAGGACACCACTGACTGACATCCTGAGAGACAACTTACACTCCCTGCAATGCAAGCACGTTCCATGGTGGGATATCTGGCTGGCTGGGTGGGAAGGGGGACTTTCAGCACTGACCATAGTCACCAGCACCTCCCCTCACACCCCCCCAACACAAACTCCACAGTACCCACCTGGTAGAATGCAATGCCCTCCATCCTAACACAAGATCCCACAAAGCACCACCACCCTGGGTTATGTTGTGTGAAGCACAGGGACACTCTTGGGACTCTTAGCCAAACAACTGCCAGGACAACACTCCCAGCCATCCTGTCAGCACAGCCAGCCCACCCCACAGGGAAGCAGAGTCAAAGGAAGGAAGCATGGGCATGCTGGGAAGGGGGTGGAGGCAATAGCATGATGGGAGTCGTAGTCACAGACATTGCTCAGCCTCACAACTGGCCCATCAACACCACCCTGAACCATGCTCACATCACAGGGAGTGGAGAAGGACACACAAGATGGCTGACACTGGCTACTGCTGTGGGGAGCACAAGGCCCTGCTGCCAACTGTGCACCAACAAACAGCAGGACACCACTGACTGACATCCTGAGAGACAACTTACACTCCCTGCAATGCAAGCACGTTCCATGGTGGGATATCTGGCTGGCTGGGTGGGAAGGGGGACTTGCAGCACTGACCATAGTCACCAGCACCTCCCCTCACACCCCCCCAACACAAACTCCACAGTACCCACCTGGTAGAATGCAATGCCCTCCATCCTAACACAAGATCCCACAAAGCACCACCACCCTGGGTTATGTTGTGTGAAGCACAGGGACACTCTTGGGACTCTTAGCCAAACAACTGCCAGGACAACACTCCCAGCCATCCTGTCAGCACAGCCAGCCCACCCCACAGGGAAGCAGAGTCAAAAGGAAGGAAGCATGGGCATGCTGGGAAGGGGGTGGAGGCAATAGCATGATGGGAGTCGTAGTCACAGACATTGCTCAGCCTCACAACTGGCCCATCAACACCACCCTGAACCATGCTCACATCACAGGGAGTGGAGAAGGACACACAAGATGGCTGACACTGGCTACTGCTGTGGGGAGCACAAGGCCCTGCAGCCAACTGTGCACCAACAAACAGCAGGACACCACTGACTGACATCCTGAGAGACAACTTACACTCCCTGCAATGCAAGCACGTTCCATGGTGGGATATCTGGCTGGCTGGGTGGGAAGGGGGACTTGCAGCACTGACCATAGTCACCAGCACCTCCCCTCACACCCCCCCAACACAAACTCCACAGTACCCACCTGGTAGAATGCAATGCCCTCCATCCTAACACAAGATCCCACAAAGCACCACCACCCTGGGTTATGTTGTGTGAAGCACAGGGACACTCTTGGGACTCTTAGCCAAACAACTGCCAGGACAACACTCCCAGCCATCCTGTCAGCACAGCCAGCCCACCCCACAGGGAAGCAGAGTCAAAGGAAGGAAGCATGGGCATGCTGGGAAGGGGGTGGAGGCAATAGCATGATGGGAGTCGTAGTCACAGACATTGCTCAGCCTCACAACTGGCCCATCAACACCACCCTGAACCATGCTCACATCACAGGGAGTGGAGAAGGACACACAAGATGGCTGACACTGGCTACTGCTGTGGGGAGCACAAGGCCCTGCTGCCAACTGTGCACCAACAAACAGCAGGACACCACTGACTGACATCCTGAGAGACAACTTACACTCCCTGCAATGCAAGCACGTTCCATGGTGGGATATCTGGCTGGCTGGGTGGGAAGGGGGACTTGCAGCACTGACCATAGTCACCAGCACCTCCCCTCACACCCCCCCAACACAAACTCCACAGTACCCACCTGGTAGAATGCAATGCCCTCCATCCTAACACAAGATCCCACAAAGCACCACCACCCTGGGTTATGTTGTGTGAAGCACAGGGACACTCTTGGGACTCTTAGCCAAACAACTGCCAGGACAACACTCCCAGCCATCCTGTCAGCACAGCCAGCCCACCCCACAGGGAAGCAGAGTCAAAAGGAAGGAAGCATGGGCATGCTGGGAAGGGGGGTGGAGGCAATAGCATGATGGGAGTCGTAGTCACAGACATTGCTCAGCCTCACAACTGGCCCATCAACACCACCCTCAACCATGCTCACATCACAGGGAGTGGAGAAGGACACACAAGATGGCTGACACTGGCTACTGCTGTGGGGAGCACAAGGCCCTGCAGCCAACTGTGCACCAACAAACAGCAGGACACCACTGACTGACATCCTGAGAGACAACTTACACTCCCTGCAATGCAAGCACGTTCCATGGTGGGATAACTGACTGGGTGGGTGGGTGGGTGGGAAGGAGGTCTGGCTGTCAACCAAACACAATCAATGCAGACCATGTTCACACCCCAGAGAATACATAAAAATGCCCAAATAATGCAGGACAATGTGCCACACCAATATCAACCCCTGACTGTGACGACTTAGGACAATACAATGTACAGGCCCGCACCCCGAGGCACAGTCACAACTGTCAGGTGTGTCAACCACTGATGCCTGCAGAAACATGACATACATTGTTTGTGTCTCCCAAAAACAGGTGATGATAGGGACACAGCAGCAGACGCTGAGGAGTCCCAGTCCCAGGCTCAAGAGGATGCCGAGCTCACTGGCGTCGTACAGCCTCTGTCCTCCTCGGACGATGAACAACCTGGCACATCCGGTGCAAGTCAACATGCTGCACCAGCAGGACCACCAGCTGCAGCACCAGCAGGTCCACCAGCTGCACCCCCTGCACCCACCCCTCCAACGACTGTCACCACGAATACCATCCCTGCCGACATGGACAGAATAAGGAACAACACCAGCGCAGTGACCCTGGACCAACCTGGGGCCATGGACACCACCACCACCACCACCCCCAAGGTGGACCAGGGTTATCTGTGCGTGCAACTGCACACACTGCACATGTCAGCAGGGGTGGTGGGAGGGGTGGGAGACAGAGGTCGCTGCTTGCAGACGTTGCTGGTGTGCATGAAGACCCACAACTGGTACGCATAGCTGATGCGTACCAGTCCAGCACCGGGAGAGCTCAGCCAGGTAGTGGGGCTCCTCAGAGACATCAAACAGCAGCAGGCTGCCCATCATGCCCGCTTGGACTCCCACATGTCCCGCGTGGAGTCCAAGTGGGATGTACTACATGAGATGACGGCGGTGCACAGGGACATTTTACAATGCCTCCGCCAGATGAACAGAAACCAGTCCACACCTCCCTGTGTGCCAACAACATCTGGTACCGAACAAACTGCAACTGCCACAGGGAGGGAGGAGGACTCTGGCGGAGAGTCCCCTGCACCGCAGCAGCCTGCACTTGAGGGCCCCCCCCAAGAAGAGGGGTCGTCCGAGGAGGGGAAAGTGAGAGGCTGATGGCCAAGCGCAACTCCCAGGAAGCCTGAACCTGTTCTGGATTTTCGCCTTTGTGCACAGACTGTTCACCCTGTTGATGGCAACACTACTCCCACACATTGCATGGGGAGTACAAGTTGGAACAATGTGTCAGACAACTGTGGCCCCGATACTGGGGATCCTGTCTACCTGGACTTTCTATTCATCTAGGAACTTGGGATTGCAAGATTCATGTACAGCACAATCCATCCTATGCACTATTATCACAGATGTATCACAATAAACACACTAATACACCATACTTGCCTCTGTCGTGATTCCAACGTGGGTGCTGTTATGGGGATGATGAACTGCAAAATTACACTGTGTATGCGAACTGCAACAGCAAGGACAACACAGGCATGTGAGTACAGGCAACGTGACACATATGAGGGAGACACACCACCAGGGCTACACAACACATACACACCTAGGCCATCTGACTCATTGCCTACACTGATGTTGCCAGGGAAGACGGTGCAATGCACAGACACCACACCCATTCCCAGTTGTAGTCAAGTAGCCCACAGGTGCAGTAAGCAAATGGCAGTCAAATGTGTGACCACAGACAACGCACATCACTAAGTGAAGCACAGGTTTATTACACAGTAGCAACATGCCGTAACCACTACAGATGCAAGGTAACTCCACCTGGTAGCGGGCACACAGTCAACAACTGTAGACAGAAGGAAGTCCATGGGTGTGGCGCACATCACCTGTAGGGACACAACAGCTACCAGCCTGGATGTGCAATCACGTCGTCGGTGGACACAGTTGACCAAACGAATCTGAAAGTACCCTGTGAAGGACAGAAATGACACACAGTCAAAAGCAATGCAGTACAGGACAGAACAGCAAAACTCATGCACAATACATGTTACAAGATACCCACCCAGAACCAAGTTAGCATGTCAACACTGTTGGGGAGTACAGCCCACCTGTCACCACACATCGCAACACACATCCTGTCAAGTAGCCCATGGACACACTCCAACAGCACCAGAGCACCACCCACACATCATGCCAACTCACATCATTCACATGACACCTCAGGATACTCACATTCAGCTAAAGAAGTTGGTGATGAGCTGTGTGCGGACATCACCATCACCATCATCATCATCATCGTCACTGGCATCGTGGTCCAGGCCAGGATCCTCCACAGGTGGCGGATGTTGGTCATCGTCATCCTGGATGAGAGGCAACTCCTTCCGCACTGCCAGGTTGTGGAGCATGCAGCAGACGATGATAATCTTGCACACTTTCGCAGGGGCATATGGGAGGGACCCTCCGGTCTTGTCCAGGCAGCGGAAGCGGCTCTTCAGGAGACCAAAGGTCCGCTCAATCACTCTCCTGGTCCGACCATGTGCCTCATTGTAGCGCATCTGGGCAGGTGTCACAGGGTTCCTGAGGGTGTCAGCAACCACGGCATGTTGGGGTATCCCGAGTCACCTACGGACAGACAAGTGCACATCAGCTGACTTGGAAAAGTGGGCGGAATACTACAGATCAGATCACACACAATGGCACAAAGTCAGTACACACCGACAAGCCAGGCACGCTGGTTCTGCATCTGTGCCATCAACCTGGGGATGCGACTACTCCTCATCACAAAGGCATCGTGTGCTGAACCAGGGAAACGGGCACACACGTGTGTGATGGTCATGTCTGCAAGACACACCACCAGTGCATTGACCGAGTGGTAGTGCTTGCGGTTCCTGTAGGCCTGCTCCTGGGCCTGTGGTGGTACCAAAGCCACATGTGTCCCATCAATGGAGCCAATGACATGCGGCATCCTCCCCAGGGCATAAAAGTCACTCTTCACGTCAGTGAGTCGTCGCTGTCTAGGGAAATAGATGTACCGGTTCAGGAAGAGCAACATTGCCGCCAAGAAATCGCGGAGCACACGGCTGAACATGGTCTGTGACATCCCACCAGCAGACGCCACAGTATGTTGGAAGGTACCGGTGGCAAAGAAGTGTAGGGCTGCCATCACCTTCACCTTGGGGGTCAGCGCTGTAGGATACGGCCGGCCAGGCTGCAAATGTGGGGACAACTGCACTGCAAAATCCTCAATCAGCTGCCTGGTGAAGCGGTACCGTCGGATGCTGTCCCGTTCCACCATCGTTGCCAGGTCTGGGAATGGCCGATGGACAGCAGGAGCCCTGCAGTGCAGAGGAGAAGTAAGCAAGATCGTCAGTCACCCCACATATGCGGCATTGAACACACTCAAGATCCCAACATACATCATCATGAGGCACAACTACATGAAGTGTGCAGTACCGGAACGACATGTATGGTACATACATGGCCAACATCTGTCAACACGGTCCTACAGGTGGCATCAATTTGTCCCAGGTTGGCCCATTGGATATCATGATGCTGTGTCACAGTCACCCCCCAGTGACATGTGAGGACAGATGTGCCCCAGGCACCACAGCTCAACGACAGGCACATTCCCAGGGACCCTGTAATGCCACATGGACACTGGCATCACCTGGAGTATCATGTGTACACCACAACAAAACAAACATGACCCCCACAGGTAGTGGCCACACTTGCCATGGCAGGAGAGCCATGGACGTCTGTGACACACACGCACAACATCAGAGTCCATGCACACACAACGTGGATGTGGAGACTGTCTCCCATTGTGCACATGAAATCAGAGACATTGTAAACACTACATGCACAAAGACTGTGGAGGGCCATCACTATTGTGCCACTGGGACACCCTGGCTCAAACATACCGTCCCACATGGGACTCACGGGGTATGTGACATGACATACACAAACACCACTGTGAAATGTGACCATGACACATGCACAGATATGAACAGTTGCACATCACAGTGGTCACGTACACGTAACACCCAGGATCCTGTCCCCATTAACACGTGCACAGCCTGGGGGTGGCTGCCCACAGGTGACACCCACAGGACAACATGTACACCAACATACACACAATAGGAAATGCAGCCTTACATGCCTTATGATAAGGTTTGGACAGGCTGTCGTGATGTAGGTGTGCCCCTCACTCCCTGGGAGCTATCTGTGGCTGGCACATGTCCATCTGAGACAGGCATGCTGACCTATGCCAGTCACATATACAGTGATGCGTTGAACAGCAATGGACCGATCGGTGCCTCCGGCCGGCCCATTGCTTTCAATGTGTGCGGGTACGCGTTGTACCCCTGTGCGCGTTGAACAGCAATGGACCGATCGGTGCCTCCGGCCGGCCCATTGCTTTCAATGTGTGCGGTACGCGTTGTACCCCTGTGCGCGTTGAACAGCAATGGACCGATCGGTGCCTCCGGCCGGCCCATTGCTTTCAATGTGTGCGGGTACGCGTTGTACCCCTGTGCGCGTTGAACAGCAATGGACCGATCGGTGCCTCCGGCCGGCCCATTGCTTTCAATGTGTGCGGGTACGCGTTGTACCCCTGTGCGCGTTGAACAGCAATGGACCGATCGGTGCCTCCGGCCGGCCCATTGCTTTCAATGTGTGCGGGTACGCGTTGTACCCCTGTGCGCGTTGAACAGCAATGGACCGATCGGTGCCTCCGGCCGGCCCATTGCTTTCAATGTGTGCGGGTACGCGTTGTACCCCTGTGCGCGTTGAACAGCAATGGACCGATCGGTGCCTCCGGCCGGCCCATTGCTTTCAATGTGTGCGGGTACGCGTTGTACCCCTGTGCGTGTTGTACCTCAATGGACCGATCGGTGCGCACCCATTGACAATGGGCTTGCCTGGCAACGGACGCGTTTTCGAATTTCGAACGAGTCGGTTGCTGGAAAATCAGTTGGTCACCCACAACAATGTTGCAAAATCATGTATGTCATGAAGTTGAAATTTTGAAGGATGCTGTGGGCGTGTTTTGGTGCTGCTATTCCATGGATTGGCCAGATTCAGAAGATGCAAACGACTTGGACCTATCACTTTGGACACAAGGGACAGTATCTGCCTCTCCAGCACATATATATTGCTGCCTGTTCCCCTGAGAGCCCACTTGCCTGCACTACATGCTCCAGGACGACATCTGCCACTGCACTGCTGCTGTCTCTGCCCCTCTGGACCCTGCAATGGCACGTACTGTGGAGAGAGCCCCAGCCTTCAGCCTTGAGGAGAACCAGGCCCTGCTGGACAGCCTACTTCCACAGTACAGCAAGCTGTATGGGACACCAGGGGAGCAGGTGAGTGTTCTGTGCACTGCCTTTCTGAATGTGCATTTTGTCTGACTAGCAAGGCTGAGAGTCAGCACACCACTGGCTAGCAGGCTCACTGAGTAGTTGTCACCCCCCATAGTGTGTAGTGACTTGCACTGGACAGGTATGGTGCAGTGACAGTGCTTCTGAACAGGGTTTTACTCCCCATGCAATGATACCATGTAGTGACTTCTGGAAAACTGTCCATGGGCAGCCGTGCACTGCCTGGGTACACCATGTGCCCCTGTGATTGCGACATGTATATGCAACTGTGTCATGCACGGATATGTTGCATGTGTAGTAATGGCCTTATCACTTTGTCATCCTGACAGGCTTCTGCCCAATCAATCAATCAATCAATCAATCAATCACGGCATTTATAGAGCGCGCTACTCACCCGGGAGGGTCTCAAGGCGCTGGGGGAGGGGGTAAGTTACTGCTCGAACAGCCAGGTCTTGAGCTGCTTCCTGAAGGCGAGATGGTCCTGGGTTCGCCGAAGGTGAGTGGGGAGGGAGTTCCAGGTCTTGGCCGCCAGGTAGGAGAAGGATCTTCCTCCGGCGGTGGTTCTGCGGATGCGTGGTACGGTGGCGAGGGCGTGGCTGGTTGATCGTAGCTGGCGTGTGGGCGTGTAGAAGGACATGCGGTCGTTGAGGTACTTTGGGCCCAGGTCGTGGAGGGCCTTGTGTGCGTGGGTGAGGAGTCTGAACGTGATTCTCTTGCTGACGGGGAGCCAGTGCAGGTCTTTCAGGTGTACGGTGATGTGGCTGTGTCGGGGGATGTCCAGGATGAGTCGTGCGGAGGCGTTCTGGATGCGCTGGAGTCTCTTTTGAAGTTTGGCTGTGGTTCCGGCGTAGAGGGTGTTCCCATAGTCCAGTCGGCTGGTGACGAGTGCCTGGGTGACGGTCTTCCTGGTTTCAGTGGGGATCCATCTGAAGATCTTGCGGAGCATGCGCAGGGTGTTGAAGCATGAAGATGAGACGGCGTTGACTTGTCTGGTCATCGATAGGGAGGAGTCCAGGATGAAGCCCAGGTTGCGTGCGTGGTCCGTTGGCTTGGGTGCGGTGCCCAGGGCCGGGGGCCACCAGGAGTCGTCCCAGGCGGAGGGTGATGAGCCCAGGATGAGGACTTCCGTCTTGTCTGAGTTCAGTTTAAGGCGGCTGTTCCTCATCCAGTCGGCGACGTCTCTCATCCCGTCGTGCAGGTTGGCTCTGGCGGTGGTGGGGTCGTTGGTGAGGGAGAGGATCAGCTGGGTGTCGTCGGCGTAGGAGATGATGTTGAGGTTGTGTCGGCGTGCGATGGCTGCGGGGGGCTCATGTAGACGTTGAAGAGGGTCGGGCTGAGTGGGGATCCTTGTGGAACACCGCAGATGACTCCGGTGGCTTCGGATCTGAACGGGGAGAGGCGGACTCTCTGGGTTCTTCCGGCGAGGAACGAGATGATCCATTCCAGTGCTTTCTCTCGGATTCCGATGTTGCTGAGGCGCTTCACTAGGGTGCGGTGGCAGACGGTGTCGAACGCCGCGGAGAGGTCCAGGAGGATGAGGGCAGCTGTTTCCCCGTTGTCGGTTAGGGTTCTGATGTCGTCGGTGGCTGCGATAAGGGCGGTCTCGGTGCTGTGGTTGGCCCGAAACCCGGACTGCGAGGGGTCGAGGGATCCATTCGTCTCGAGGAAGGCGGCAAGCTGTCTGTTGACGGTCTTCTCGATGACTTTGGCCGGAAACGGAAGGAGCGAGATGGGGCGGTAGTTCTTGAGGTCGGTGGGGTCCGCCGTTGGTTTCTTCAGGAGGGCGGTAAGCTCGGCGTGCTTCCAGCTCTCCGGGAAGGTGGCGGTGTGGAAGGAGGAGTTGATGATGTCCCGGAGATGGGGTGCGATGGTGGCGTCGGCTTTGTTGAAGACGTGGTGTGGGCAGGGGTCGGTTGGTGATCCGGAGTGGATGGAGTTCATTGTGCGGGTGGTGTCTTCGGTGTTGATCGGGGTCCAGTTGCAGAGGGTGGTGGTGGCGGGCATTGGTTCGGCGGTAGGGTGCGTTGTTTGTGCGTCGAAGCTGTTGTGTATGTCGGTGATCTTGCGGTGGAAGAACGCGGAGAGTGAGTTGCAGAGGTCTTGCGAGGGGGTGATGTCCCTCGGAAGCATGAGATATGGAAGGACATCGTCCGGGCTGTCCGGTCCGTGGGGGTCTACAAGCGCCGGATCCGCAACTGCCAAAAGAGGTGGCAGGACCTTCGGGGCTGGACCCGGAGGATTGCACGGGTCCAGCTGAAGCTGTCGCCTCCTCGCAGGAGGGGCGGAACACGGACCCTGACCCCCCACATGCTCATGATCCTGGCGGTGGTCTTTCCAGACCTGGATGGGCAGCTGAAGGCCAGAGAGCAGCAAGGAGGGGGTGAGTCAAAGACTGCACTGTGTACTCTGTCTAACATGCTATGTGCCCTCCTCGGGCCAGGTTGAACTGCCACAGTACAGCAGTCATGTTGTCCAGGAGCCATGTCCCTCTATTGTGCACTGCCCACTCCTCATCTGATACCCAGGTGTGGCCCTTACATGCAGGGAATTCTGTCACTTAGGACTGTGTCCTTGCAGTTTGCTTGACTCAAGGTGGGAGACAGCATCTGTTTCCCTGACTCTGTGGTGGGCATCATGGGTGGGTCCATTGCTTACACAATGCCTGTATTCTGACATGTATTCAGCGTGTTACTTTGATCTGTGGTCCAATTGCTGAGCTGATCCACCACATGTGGCTGGGGTACCTGGCACACACCCATGCTGCGGGTGGGAACAATGTTTGGGCCCCAGGAGTATGTATATGACGTGTGTCACACATACTTAGCCAGCTGCCTACAGTCCAGGGCTCATCCCTCATTCATGTGGGGCTGGACAGTCATGCCTACTCCAGGCCATACAATACACTCTGTACTCCCACTCCCGTGTATCAGCGGACACATTGTGCACAGTGATTTGACCCCTCAGGTGTCTGCCTCTGTGTCAGTGTGCTGTGGATTAGTCGCCAGGACTGCTGTGGAGTTTCTTGGTAGGGGCTCAGCATGCCACTGGAGATGTGACCATAGGAGACGATACTTGTGTGACACATAGGTGTCTGATCAGCTGCCCATGCAGAATGGGGCATGTAAATGTGAAGTTCAGGCAGCTGTTCCCCATGCACAGCAGAGTGTGAGGGGCTCAGGTTCAGAGGGTAGTGTCACAGGTCTCCCATATGTCCAATAGGTATGACCTGGACAGATGAGGGTTAAGAGGATGTGTTGTGGGGGATGTACATGTGCACTTGTGCAGCTCCAGGACTTGCATTCCCCATGACCTACTATTGTGACACAGTGCAGAGTGTTGTTGTCTGGCTGCAAAGTCATACATCACTGAGACAGTGATGTATGACTTTGCAGTCATGCCTCCGCCATGGCATGTGTCTACTGATTGGTGATCCTGCAGGGGAGTGACATGTGCTACATGCACACCATAGTGGCGCTGGCTATCAGGACATGGGTGCATCATGGTGTCTGTCGCTGGTATGCATCACATGCATTTCCTATTTGACTCTGGGCATCCCTTACATCCGTAAACCTGTACTGACTCAGTGGCAAGAGCTGTGATGTGTCCACACCGTGTCCTCTGCACTGTCCAACTACTGTGTACTTGGTGCATGTGTCAACACTGGGGTGTTGCAATCCAACAGACACCAGACAGATGGGTGCAAGGCCATGTGGGATGTGAGTGCCATGCTTGGCATCAGACTGACAATTGACTTCTCCTGTTCAATTAGTGCACTTTTAGCAATGTACAACTAATGATGCCAGGGCTTGCTCTGTGATGTGCTGTGCTCACAGTGGTGTGTGCGTTATGTGCAGGTGACTGATGTCTGTCTGTTTCCCCATTGTTTGCAGATACATCCACGGCCACGGAAGGGGACAGCTCCACGGACCAGGAGGAGCCGGAGAGCCAGACTGGGTCAGCAGCCGAGGAGTGGTCGGAGGGACCCAGTGGCACGGAGGGCGAGGGAGCCACACCGAGGAGTCCTCAGCAGCATCCACCTCAGCTGAGGACCAGAGCAACTCGGAGGATGACTCCCTTGTGGAGGCGGGTGTCAGCAGCCACCACACCCCAGCTAGTGTTGCTGTCCCCGCCACCACCAGCACCACCACCGCCCTCCCATCGGCTCCCATTCCCCAGGTCCGTGGAGGCTCCCATGTCCGGGAGCGTGTCTCCTTTGGGCCAGGCACCGCACCCCCTGCCCCTGTGTCCCCTGCTGCCCTGAGTGAGGAGTCTGTGTACCTCCTTCGCCAGCTCCATGTAGGGCAGACAGCCATGCTGAGTGTCCTCCATGCGCACACCGCGCTGTTGACTCAGCTGGTGTCGTTCATGGAGGGCATCTCATCGGGCATGTCTGACCTACAGAGGGGCAATAGGTCCATGGACTCCTCCCTGACGGCAGCAGTGTCCCTCCTCAAACGGTCCCTCACCCCTCCTGCCTCTGCTCCATCCACACTCCCCAGCACCTTACCCATCCCAGGCACACACACACTGGCACAGGCACACACCAGCACACACACATCCAGCACACTGACACACACGCCAATGACAAAACGCACACGCACGCACATTCAGGGGACTGAAGCCAGACTCACAGGGGATGGGGCCCTGGAACACACACACGCATCCACATGCACTGTGCAGTCCTCAGTTCCCTCTCCCTCCAAAGCACCCTCCCTTGCCTCACCTGCAACCCCAAAGTCACAGCAGCTCTTCCTCTGTGACCTCGGCCTCTTCCCCACCGATGAAGCTGCTCCAGCATCCCGGGGGAAGAGGAAGCCCACCCACACGGAGCAGAGTGCCCCTCGCCCCGGACACCCTCCCCCAGGCGCAGACGGACTGAGGCCCCCACCCGCAAGTCCCCCGGAGTGCTAAGAGCAAGACCCCGCCACCGCCCTGCAGCTCAGGCACAAGGTCTCCGTCCTCCATCCCTCAGGCCCCCACTGCACAGGTGCCCCCACCACACCCTGCCCCAGGTTCCCCACCCACAGATATACCATCCCCAAGATGCTCCGGCCTTCTCCCCCTGCCACTTGCTCTCCCAGCACCACACCCCCCGCTGCGCTTGTCTGTGCCACTGATGTGGTGAGGGTGTCCTCCCCCTCTGTCCAACCCACCTTGCCTGTTCCCCATTCTCCTCCCCTGGAGGTAGGCACTGCAGTGGAGTCCACTACCGCCCTGTCTGACTTGGGCACTGCAGTGGCGGACCTGTCCACCCCATCTGCAGGGTCCACTGCAGTTGTGCCGGCACCCACGACATCTGTGTCATGCCCCCAGTTGTGCCGGCACACACCATGTCAGGCACCTCCACTGCAGTTGTCAGTGGCTCTCCAGCACCCACCACCCCTTCCCTGACTCCCCCTGGTGAGCCCTGATCCTGTCCCTGCGGTGCCTGGCCTGCCCCCGGTTGCCCCTCCTAGTGGATTGTCCCTGGTATTGTGCAGGCATGCGTAGGGTGACATCTGCCAGTGTCACCCTGTTTGAACTTTGACAATGGACTGGCCATTGGCCTTTGCTCTAATTTCTTCTGGACGTCGTTCTCAAACAACACATATGCTGAATAAAGCAACTTTCTTTTCTCTAGTGCTCATGCTTCAGATGTACATGTTGTTGGTGCAGCTAACCATGCCCTTGCTGCAGTGATGGTGATATCTGGTCTCATGATTATGAAGTGTTACTGTGCAGGAACCCATGTGGTCCAGGGGGAATGTGTCCTATCATGTGGTGTATCCATGTCATCAATAGCAGCATCTGAGGGTGTCATGTGTTCAGTATTTGGCAATGGGTTTCCTACTTACATTGGCAATTTCATATCTGTGGCTTCCACCCCTGCACATCTGTTGTGCCTGCCATCGTTGCATTTGTCTACTTCCCTGACCGTGTTGCCATCTCCAGTGGACATGCAGGTTTGGGCATCAATGGGGAGGGACTCATCCGTGTAGTCAGTGCAACATTGCTATACAAGTGTGTTGGATCTGTGCTGATGATTCCGTTGGCACATCCATGACCAGGCTGATGTGATGGGAGCCCTCATTTGGTGCTAATTGTTGATTGTGTGACCAAGTGCTCAGCTGACATGATGGGGCCCTACTGAGGCAACATATGGCACAGCTTTCCTCACACAGGAGTGGAGTCCCCTCATGGCAGTGTGTACACGTGTGACATTGCCTGCGCCCAAGGTGTGTGTTGTATGTGCATGTCTGTGTGTTCACTTCCATTCATCTGCGCATGCTGTGATCCCTAGTGTTGTACCTGTTTGTGATGCTTGCTGACTTGAGCTATGTTCCCCCAAAGTCTTCTCCCTGTGTTCTCTGTGATGTGGGTGCATGGCACATTACTGGTCATCAGGGTGTCACCCATAGGTGTGTTTGCTGTCAGGGCAGAGTTTGTGTGCAGACGCAGATGGGTCACAGTCAGGTTTCCCTTTGGCACTTGTTGTTTGCCCCTGTCATGTGATTTCCAGTTTGTGTTATCTTTCAGTGATTGTGACACGTTGTGTGTGTGACTGCTGGCACTCCTTAGGGTCCGGGCTGCAATGTTGGTTGTTGTCTATGTGTGTTCTTTGTGGGTGACCTTGGCTTCTTCATTGGTGTGTGACTGTGGCTGGGATCCCATTGGTCGGTGTGGTATTGCCGTCATGTCCATGTACAGCGTAGTGTGCAGTGTGTCAGACATTCAGGAGTCTTGTTGAGTGTCCATGTGTGATGTGTTTCTACACCTTGGTTCCCACCCACCACCCTGGAATAGTCATGGGTGCATGTGCAATGTCACCAGTGCATGTGTACTTCACTGCTGCACATTGTTGGAGGTCGAGGGTGTGGTGTTGAGTGTGTGCAGATGAGAGTTGTTGCCCGGCTAGTCCCCTGCCTCCATGTTGGCCTTGGCTTACTGGCCATGCTGATTGATTTGTGCTTGTGTAGGTGTGATGGTAGTTTGTTGCTCAGGACACCTGACTGTGGTTCACAGTGTGAACGACATTTAGCTTTGTCATCACAGTGGTATTTTTATTCAGCCCAGGGTCACCACATTGTGGGGGCCCTGGGGGTGGTGCTGTGGTGTGTCTGTGACTTGCTGTGTCAGTTGTTGTTCCTACGTGCCTGTGTGACATGTGTGTTTTGTGCTCCCTCTCACCTGTCAATGCCTGCTTGCCCACATAGGGGATTTGGATCCATGAGTTACCTTAGTGTGGCAGTGTATGCACATCTGTATGATTGGTATTCAGCTCTCCTCATGTGTTGTGTTGTTGCCTGGGGACACTGGCACCCCCACCCCTCACCTGCTGTGTATGATGACAGTGTTGGTCTGCCTGTTTGTGTTTGTGCATCTGCACCACTGCATTGGCATATCTTGGGTGTGCCATTGGCTGTATGTTGTTTGGTGTGTTTCCCCTGCTGTCCCTGGGACTCCTAGGTCATCGGTCAGCACAGTGATCATGGTTTGTGTGTCCCATTGCTGCCATGGTATGGTATCTGTTCACCTCACATCTGCTGTCTCCACAGGGTATCTGCATTTGTGTGCCCATTGGTGCAAATATGTGGTTCTGCATTCTGATGGTCACTTCTGTCATTGTGTCATTGATGACTGTTGACGGTCTCAGCCCCCATGGGTGTTGTTTGTCTGCACATGGCCAAAGGAATGTTTCATTTGCACTGCAGTATTTGGCTCCCCCAATTTATGTTGCAATGGGACACATACACTACTTTGCCACAGATGAGTTTTTGGTTCTGTGACCAGGAATGATCCATGCAGTTTGGCAGTTGCAGCTCTTTCTTTGTCAACAATTACCTTTTGGTCACTGTGATGATGAGGGTGTAGACCCCATTGCCACAATGGTCAAAATGTGCTTCAGCTATGGACCCCACACTTGCCTTTTGGTCACTGTGATGATGGGGGTTTAGTCCCCATTGCCACAATGGTCAAAATGTGCTTCAGCTATGGACCCCACACTTGCCTTTTGGTCACTGTGATGATGGGGGTTTAGACCCCATTGCCACAATGGTCAAAATGTGCTTCAGCTATGGACCCCACACTTACCTTGTGGTCACTGTGATGATGGGGGTTTAGGCCCCATTGCCACAATGGTCATGGGCTGCTTGCATTGTGGGTGCCACACACATATTTGTGTGGCACATGTGCTAGGGGGTCACATTGTATGTTCAAAGTCATGTTCGGTGTTGTAGGCATTTGACACAGCCTGCTCACACGCTTGTCATGGTGGTGGGGGGATGTCTTAATCTTGCATTCCCTAGGTTGTGGTGTGCTTGTTGTGTCATGCATTGTCCATCCTATGAGTGGGGGTGGTAGTAGTGGTAGGCATCCAGCCCCCTGGCTAAGGGTGGTAGTAGTGGTGGGCATCCTGCCACCCTGGCTAAGGGTGGTAGTAGTGGTAGGCATCCTGCCCCCTGGGTGAGGGTGGTAGTAGTGGTGGGCATCCTGCCCCCTGGCTAAGGGTGGTAGTAGTGGTAGGCATCCTGCCCCCTGGCTAAGGGTGGTAGTAGTGGTAGGCATCCTGCCACCCTGGCTAAGGGTGGTAGTAGTGGTAGGCATCCTGCCCCCTGGCTAAGGGTGGTAGTAGTGGTAGGCATCCTGCCACCCTGGCTAAGGGTGGTAGTAGTGGTGGGCATCCTGCCCCCCTGGCTAAGGGTGGTAGTAGTGGTAGGCATCCTGCCCCCCGTGGGTGAGGGTGGTAGTAGTGGTAGGCTTCCTGCCCCCTGGCTAAGGGTGGTAGTAGTGGTAGGCATCCTGCCCCCCTGGCTAAGGGTGGTAGTAGTGGTAGGCATCCTGCCCCCTGGCTAAGGGTGGTAGTAGTGGTGGGCATCCTGCCCCCCTGGCTAAGGGTGGTAGTAGTGGTGGGCATCCTGCCCCCCTGGGTGAGGGTGGTAGTAGTGGTGGGCATCCTGCCCCCTGGCTAAGGGTGGTAGTAGTGGTGGGCATCCTGCCCCCTGGCTAAGGGTGGTAGTAGTGGTGGGCATCCTGCCCCCCTGGGTGAGGGTGGTAGTAGTGGTGGGCATCCTGCCCCCTGGCTAAGGGTGGTAGTAGTGGTAGGCATCCTGCCACCCTGGCTAAGGGTGGTAGTAGTGGTGGGCATCCTGCCCCCCTGGCTAAGGGTGGTAGTAGTGGTGGGCATCCTGCCCCCTGGGTGAGGGTGGTAGTAGTGGTGGGCATCCTGCCCCCTGGCTAAGGGTGGTAGTAGTGGTAGGCATCCTGCCCCCTGGCTAAGGGTGGTAGTAGTGGTGGGCATCCTGCCCCCTGGCTAAGGGTGGTAGTAGTGGTAGGCATCCTGCCCCCTGGCTAAGGGTGGTAGTAGTGGTAGGCATCCTGCCCCCCTGGGTGAGGGTGGTAGTAGTGGTGGGCATCCTGCCCCCTGGCTAAGGGTGGTAGTAGTGGTAGGCATCCTGCCCCCTGGCTAAGGGTGGTAGTAGTGGTAGGCATCCTGCCACCCTGGCTAAGGGTGGTAGTAGTGGTGGGCATCCTGCCCCCCATGGCTAAGGGTGGTTTTAGTGGTGGGCATCCTGCCCCCCTGGCTAAGGGTGGTAGTAGTGGTAGGCTTCCTGCCCCCCTGGCTAAGGGTGGTAGTAGTGGTAGGCATCCTGCCACCCTGGCTAAGGGTGGTAGTAGTGGTGAGGCATCCTGCCCCCCTGGGTGAGGGTGGTAGTAGTGGTGGGCATCCTGCCCCCCTGGGTGAGGGTGGTAGTAGTGGTGGGCATCCTGCCCCCTGGCTAAGGGTGGTAGTAGTGGTAGGCATCCTGCCCCCTGGCTAAGGGTGGTAGTAGTGGTAGGCATCCTGCCACCCTGGCTAAGGGTGGTAGTAGTGGTAGGCATCCTGCCCCCTGGCTAAGGGTGGTAGTAGTGGTAGGCATCCTGCCACCCTGGCTAAGGGTGGTAGTAGTGGTGGGCATCCTGCCCCCCTGGCTAAGGGTGGTAGTAGTGGTAGGCATCCTGCCCCCTGGCTAAGGGTGGTAGTAGTGGTAGGCATCCTGCCACCCTGGCTAAGGGTGGTAGTAGTGGTGGGCATCCTGCCCCCTGGCTAAGGGTGGTAGTAGTGGTGGGCATCCTGCCCCCTGGGTGAGGGTGGTAGTAGTGGTGGGCATCCTGCCCCCTGGCTAAGGGTGGTAGTAGTGGTAGGCATCCTGCCCCCTGGCTAAGGGTGGTAGTAGTGGTGGGCATCCTGCCCCCTGGCTAAGGGTGGTAGTAGTGGTGGGCATCCTGCCCCCTGGGTGAGGGTGGTAGTAGTGGTGGGCATCCTGCCCCCTGGCTAAGGGTGGTAGTAGTGGTGGGCATCCTGCCCCCTGGCTAAGGGTGGTAGTAGTGGTAGGCTTCCTGCCCCCTGGCTAAGGGTGGTAGTAGTGGTAGGCATCCTGCCACCCTGGCTAAGGGTGGTAGTAGTGGTAGGCATCCTGCCCCCCTGGGTGAGGGTGGTAGTAGTGGTGGGCATCCTGCCCCCCTGGGTGAGGGTGGTAGTAGTGGTGGGCATCCTGCCCCCTGGCTAAGGGTGGTAGTAGTGGTAGGCATCCTGCCCCCCGTGGGTGAGGGTGGTAGTAGTGGTAGGCTTCCTGCCCCCTGGCTAAGGGTGGTAGTAGTGGTGGGCATCCTGCCCCCTGGCTAAGGGTGGTAGTAGTGGTAGGCATCCTGCCACCCTGGCTAAGGGTGGTAGTAGTGGTAGGCATCCTGCCCCCTGGCTAAGGGTGGTAGTAGTGGTAGGCATCCAGCCCCCCTGGGTTGGGGTGGTGGCGCGCATTCAGGCCCCTGTGTGCATATGTGGCATTGGTGATGGGCATCCCGCCCCTATGGTGCTGCTGTTGCTGGTGTAAGTATATTCAGATTCCCAGTGTATGTGTGTGATGTGTCGTGTACGTGTTGTATGTGTTTTGTGGTTGGTGTCTGACTTACCTTCTGCGCCGTACGCGTCCGTGCCTGTTCCGGTAGTAGATGTAGAATATTGGTATGATCGGGACGAAGGGATTCATGGTTGGTTCGTGTCGTTCGTCCTTCTCGTTGCTTCGCGTCGTCCTCGTCGCTTGGCTTCGTCCTCGTCGCTTGGCTTCGTCCTCGTCGCTTCGCGTCGTCCTCGTCGGTGCCGTGTTCGTCTCGTAGCCGTGGATCGTGTTGTGGCGCGATTCGGAGCTTATGTGCGCCTCTCCCGGATGCTTTGACGTGCCGTGCGTAGCGACGGGTTCGGCGCGTACGGAAAGCGCATCGTACTTGTTCGGCCGGACGGGGCTGCATTTTCCCTTCCGTGCGACTCGATTCGGCGTTTCCGGATTCGCCTCGGTCGGAGAACAGGACCTGGTTTGGGTGAGTACGGCTCGGCCGGAATTTTTGCTGTTGTGCGCATCGTACTTGCTCGTTCGGTGTGCTGTACGGATCGGTCGGGAAACTGGCTTTCGCATGGCTTTTTTCCCGACCGAATAGTATTGGGTGCGCCTCCGACCGAGATCGGAATCGGCCCCTAAGTCTATATCATTCTTAAAATGACCCATTTCGACCCCATATTCCTCCTGGGTACCCCATTGCATATATACATTTAAAATCAGCATGTTTTCATTGTTTTTATCTGCGACCATCAGGGCTATCCTACAACCCAGCAACCATTTACATGTTACAGTAAGGTGACATACATTTTTCACTAATTTAGTAGATAATAGTGTCATTAAGCCACCTGCTGGTCGACCAGACCTTGATTTAGTTGCCGGGCGGCAAAGTTGGCGGAAGCCATCAACTACAGAGGTATTACCACATAGCCAAGTCTCTTGGATACAAATAATCTCATTATCTTTTGCAAGGTTTTTATAAAATCTTGCTTTATCTGATTTCCTAATCCATTTATGTTCCAAGAGATCAATTTTATGCCATGTGGCAACCCATTACCTATTCTACGTCACTAAGAAGCCCATTTTCATCAATTTCCTCCAAAAATCGCCGAGAAGGCCCTGCGGGACTTATGCAGTGGCTCCAGTTCTTCCAGGATTCCTCTATATCTGAGTTATTTATTACTATATTTAGGTCACCCAAATCTAATCCTACTTCTCTTTCCATTAATCTCACTTGCCTTTTACCAAGTCCTGCATGATACTTTAAAAAACTTTCTTTTGCGGGACTTTGTATTCTGTCACTACTTCTTCTTTAGACACTAACCGAATACCTTCTTTTAAGATCTCTCTCTCCGACTTCTCTATGGCGATTTTTACCAGGTCTGAATAAACCTGCACCCTGGTAAACTCTTTACCATCAATAGATAATTGGAAGCCCACCTGTCGAAGGTCTTTGGATCCTATCCCTTTCAGGTTCGGACAATGGGCAAATGAGTTGAGGAGATGGGACCTATTTAAGTACGACCACTTCTTCGTTTTTTCCCACCCCTTCCCGTTTTCACCTGTTCAAAGTACAGCCACCTATTGCCTTTGTCCTCGGGTTCTAACTGTGTGGGCATACTCAGTGGTTGTCGGATATTATTTCTTACCCCTTCCTCTAATTTATTACCCTGGTTTGGCCTCTCTTTAGACCTCTCTTTAAGGGGGCTAATTATTCCAGGTGTACTTACTGTATTGGATGCTATGTGTCTTATATGCTTTCTTTGCCTCGCCTGGTAAATTTGTTTACTACTATCAGTCCCCTTTTTTACTTGGTTCTTTACTTGTTTCTCGGGACTCATCAATCGTACCTTTCTCACTCTTTCTCTCTGGATTTTAAGAGATTTTGATTTTAGGTCACACACAGCTAATCCTGGTGGTTCCTTCAATTCCCTTTTTTTCGCAGCTCTGCCTTTGCCCTTTCTTTGGTCTGCTCTTCCTACGGGTCTCCCCTGTTTTAATACGCCACCTCTAGTAAAGGCACCACCCCTTCTCTTAACCAACATCGGCCATCTCGAGATGTAAACTTCATGATTGTCGATTGGGGGTTCTGCATTCCCAGCCTCCTCCCCTACCCCAGCCGGGGCGGGAGGCTGTGGATCAGGGACAGATCTTAGCATTGATGGCATTTGGCCCCTGATACCTTGTAGCTCCCCCTCAATCTTAGAGAGATGCAAGTTCTGGATTTTTAAAATATCATGGTTTGACATTGTAACTTCCAGGAGCCCCTTAAGCGATTTCTGCAACAGTATCATAAGTTCCAACATTGAAGAAGCTGGTGTTACTGCAGAGTCTAAATTTAGCTCTGAAAATTGAGTACAGTCATTAACTGCTGGGTTCTGGGCACCATGCGAATCTTGTCTTTCTGTTTCTTTTGGACTTACAACCAAGGCTGGGGCTTCTTCCTCATCTTGCTGTGAGACCCCGCTATTTGTTTCCTGGGTAGACCGAAGTCCACACTGAGGTGACAACCTCGGGGAAGAGGACAGGCGGGGTGACATTAATAGTCCATTATAACCTGTTATGGTCAGAAGGGATTGGTTAGCCGAGTTTACAGAACCCATTATTTGTTCATCAAGGATTAAGGAGGACCCCCCTTTCCATGATTCCTCCCCTACTAATTCTACTTCGGAGGTTGGAGACTTTGCAGGTGAAAAGACCCTTTTAAAATGCTTCCCCACAAAGTCTTTTAGGGAGCTTGATGCTATACCCCCCTTACGTCCCATTTGTAATGGCTCCTTAAATATTTTCTCTTTTCTCTTCTGGACACGCTTTGATTTTTGTTTTCCCCCTGGGCACACTAAACTTTCTCCTGTAGCTTTTTGATCTGTAGGGGGCTCTCTTTGCTTCAGATTAGATCCCAGTGTGCTTTTATTCTTCCTGGGAGCCATCTTTAAACTCTTCAAGTTTATATACTACTTCTCTGAGGTCCAATGCGTGTGTCCCGCCTGACACGGCCCCCCCCTGATTTCCAACTCAGATCTTTTAGCAGGGGTGGCTACCAAGTTCTGCCTGTTGAGAGAGGAGGGAACTTTTCACTTACCTCTGTTGTGCCTTATGCGTATCCCTGCTATACGCTACGCACCACAGAGTCTGCACAGGTTCCCAATAAACACAGAGTCCTTCACCTCAGGAGCTTTCTCCAGCAAATACGGAAACAGAAAATTATTTGCGGCTCCGGCCGCAACGGGGCTTGTCTCACGGCTCCTGCCGCGTATATCTAATTGTTTCGCGGCTCCGGCCGCAGCTGAACTTGTCTCGCGGCACCTGCCGCGTTTGGCTAACTCCGGTCGCAGCTGAGCTTGTTCCGTGGCTCCTGCCGCATACAGATTGTTATTTTGCGGCACCGGCTGCTAAACTTGTCTCGCGGCTCCTGCCGCGTTTAACTAACTGTTTTGCGGCTCCGGCCGCAGCTGCCCTCGTCCCGCGGCTCCTGCCGCACACAGATAGATATTTAGCTGCTGAACTTAACTCGCGGCTCCTGCCGGGTAGACAAATCTGCCACCGCGTCTCTCATGGACTTCACTTCACTTAGGCCCACGGAGTTCCGAAGCACCGCTGCTGCCGCTCTCCTACGATACGCGCCTCTCCTCGCGCCTCTCCTCGTCTGCCACGAAAACCTGGATTCTGGATTCTATGGCTCTGTTAGTAGGAATGTACATATCTTTGTCATGATTGACATTGATTGGAAGATTAGATAAGAAAAATAAAATTATTGGTACTAACATCATTTTTATAGAATCTAATCTACCCCACCAGGATAAAAATAAAGGATGCCAACGTGAGGTGGAGTCAGTTAAAGTCTGTTGTAAATTTTTTTAATTTAATGCTACAGTATCTTTAATAGAAGGTGTGAACCATAAGCCTAGGTATTTGATCTTTGTTGGGCTCCAGTGAAAAGAGGATGACAGGAAGTCAGCATGGAAGCAGTGCTTATTTAAAGGGAGAATTTCACATTTGTCCGTGTTGAGTTTGTATCCAGAGACCAGAGCAAAGTCATTGACTTCAGAGAGAAACGATGGTATAGAGGATTGAGGATTAGAGATAAATAAAAGGATGTCATCCGCATAAGCGGAAAGCTTTAGTTGTTTATCGCCATATGGAAAACCTGTGATGTCCCTATTCAAACAGATTTTTATTAGAAAGGGTTCTAACGCCAGGATAAATAAAAGTGGAGAAAGTGGACATCCCTGGCGGACACCTCTATATAAAGGAAAAGAAGAAGAAACAAGGCCATTAGCTAAAATAAAGGATCTAGGGAAAGAGTAAAGTAATGAAACATAGGAAAGAAATTTAGGGCCAAAACCGAACCAAGCAAGTGTGGAAAAGATAAACTGCCAATTAACCCTGTCAAATGCTTTTTCAGCATCCAGCGCAACGGCCGCCAATGACTGTTTATGGGAATGAGACTTGCTAAGGACATCAAAGAAAAGCCGAGTGTTGTCAGACAAATGTCGACCTTTAACAAAGCCACTTTGTTCTTTACCGATTATCTTAGGCAAAATAATATCTAATCGGAGTGCAAGGATTTTCGCAAATATTTTATAATCAACATTAATCAAAGAAATGGGTCTATAATTTTTGCACAATGTATGATCTTTATTATCTTTAGGAAGAAGACATATTAACGCTTCTTGAAATGAGCCTTCCGATTTTTGGGATGTTATGAAATATAAAAATAACTGATGAAGCTTGGGAATAAGAAGATTAGAAAAGTGAGTGTAAAACTCTATTGTGAAACCATCGGGCCCTGGAGCTTTCCCTTCTTAAGTGATTGAATAGCTTTAAGGATTTCATTAGTATGTATATCCGCTTCGGCGGAGGAAAAATCTACACCGGGAAAAGAGGGAGCGGGAATAGAAGATAAGTATTGTGAAATGTCAGTTAATTGAGGTGAAGATTCAGGAGTATACAACTTTTGATAGAAATTGACAAATTCTGAGAGAATATCGTCATCTTTATGGATTATATTATTCGATGAAGTTTTAATAGATTCAATTTTTGTACGTTCCTTCTTAATTTTGAGATAGTTGGCAAGAATTTTACCAGATTTATTCTGGGCACTATAGTATTTAGCACTGGATTTGAGTAAGTATAAGTTTGCGGATGCAGTAGATAATTTATTAAAAGAGAGTTTGGCTTTAATAAGTTCGTTCAAATCAGACTGGGACTTTGTTAAATAATAAGCGTATTCCAGTTTTTTAATTTGTGTACTAAGTGATTGAGCAGAGTGAGAGGATGCTTTTCGTTTTCGTGATACAAATGAAATAATGAAGTCTCTAGAGGCAGCTTTGAAAGTGTCCCAAATAAGTTGAGGGGATAATTGAGGGGATTCATTTTCTACAAAAATGAGGTTGCAAAATCAAGAAATTTTGATGTAAATAAGGGGTCCATTAATAGAGAATTATTAAATCGCCACCGCTTCGTACCTTTGAAAGGAGGCAGCAAATCCAAACTCAAAGAAACTGGAGCATGGTCTGAGATTAAGATAGAGCCTATGTCTGATTGTGAAATATGTTGAATTAGAGCTTTGGAGATAAAGAGATAATCTATCCGGGATGGAGAGGAGTGAGCAGGTGAGTAATAAGTGTATTCTTGCAATGTGGGATGACAAAGTCTCCAGGAGTCTACAAGAGATCGTTGGGAGATAGTAGAGGTAAATTGAGCATGCATGGAAGATGGTGAAAATCGTGATTTAGACCTTCCATCTATAAAGGGATCTACGACCATGTTGCAATCCCCACCCAAAATTAGATATTCGTCAGTATATTGCATCAAGGAGGAGAGGAACTGGGGCCAGAACAATTTATCGTGATTAGTGGGAGCATAAACATTAACAACAGTTAAAGGAATGTTGTTAATCAATAAAGTGACTGCAACCCATCTACCATCGAAGTCATTATCTTGACTTATAAGGTGAACATTTAAACGTTTATGGCAGAGAATAGCAACACCATTATGCTTTCCCGAACCTGGTGATGCGAAAACTTGTCCCACCCATTGACGTCTTAATTTGGCTATCTCAGTAGCAGTTACATGAATTTCCTGCAGTAAAGCAATATCACCTTTTAGACTTGCAATATGTGATAAAACTCGTTGACGTTTAATTGGAGAACCCAAACCTTTAACATTCCAGGATATTATATTCAACGACATCTAAATATATGCATTAAAAGTAATAGATTTAGATCTAATAATACAACATATTTCAACCTAGTAATATGTAGAATTGTCATAGGAGAATAATAAATATGAAGAAGAAAAGATATGAGACAGAGGAAGAAGCAAAGGTAAGAAAAGAGAGAGAATATGTTAGAAGGATGTAGAAAGGACCAGTAATTGAAGAAAAATGAAAGATTAGGACTAAGAAGGAGAAAAAAGATACAAAACAAAAACAAAAGGAAAAATAAAGAGAACAGGTAGGATACATGTTGAGGATGTTGAAATGTAAGATAATAAAAGAACATACCACACAAAAACACAGAAACATGGGGATGGTGAAGCCACATAAGGAAAAGGCAGAACATCCGAGCGGGAAAACTCCACAACGGAACGGAGAAGGACGACTTCCTCCAGGCGAACAAGGTGGGATCACATACCAAGGACCACATTAAATTGCGTCTAATAAAAGAAAAGAAGAGAAAAACGGATTATATGAAATACGCTAAATACATAATAACATGCAATATAAAACCTTATAAAACAATATATTATAAGACGGGGGATATGAAAAACATTTTCTTAACAAAACATCAACATAACATCAAAACGACGAGGTGTGAGGAACTTCCATGGTGTCATCTTTGCAAGAGTCCAAAAAGAGTTGCAGACGTGCTGGATCTTCATAAGTCGCAGTCTTATTGTTGAAAGTCACTTTCATGAGGCAAGGATGAAACAGGCCATAACGAGCATTCAGATTACGAAGAGCTGGTCTCATATCTAGGAACTTCTTCCGTCGGTCAGCCGTTGCTTTTGCGTAATCTTGAGCAAAAAAGAGATTATTTCCTTGCCAAGAAATTTTTCCCTTATTTTTGGCTGCATGAAGGACTCTAAGTAAATCTGTGTATGCTAAAAAATATAGAAGAACGCCTCTTGGTTTGATGTTTGAAGACATTGATTTTGAAACCTGACCCAAGCGATGTGCTCTTTGGATATTTAATTTTGGAGATTCAGGAAAATCCAAAAGAGATGGGAGAAACGATTGAAAAAGGGGAGAGGATCCGAACCTTCAATTCCTTCCACAAGACCATAAATGCGCAAGTTATTGCGCCTATTTCTGTTTTCCAAATTTTCAACTTGTTGTTTTAGATGGGAAACTTCCAATTGTAGAGGAGGGACTTGGTTGGTAATAGCTTGGACGGCGTCAACACGTTGCGTTAGTTGAAGAGCTTGACTTTCCATCTGAGACCATTTATCTTCAAGATTTTGGAGACGACAATTCGTCTCTTCCATGTGAGGTTTAAGAGCCCGGATTTCCTGAAGCAATAACTCCATAGATAATGAGACATTGGATTCCGTAGGTGAAGGTGGGTCTTTTTTGAGACGTTTGGAAACAACAGCAACTGTAGTAGAAGGAATTTTAGATGGTTGCTTGGGGTTACCGCGAGGTATACTGGATGTTGTTTGGCTCGTATGAGACTGTCCCGAATCTGCGTCATCAATACTTTCTTGTAAGACACTGAAAGGATTATAGTCAGGCACTAAAGAATTTTCCATTGACTGAGAGCCGCTGCGGGATGGACGAGCCTTCGCCATATTTCCACACTCTTTAATTGCAGACCCACTAGGGAAACAATGAAGCCAACAGAATGTTGTTTCGTGGAGGAGAGTTATCCTTAATTCCCTCGCGTGGGCACGTCACCAAAAGATTAATGTAGCTTGGAAAATAACCCCCAAGTGGCAAAAATAGAACAGGCAGGCAACAGCCATTGTTCAGGCAACATGAAGTACATTCAGGAGTTAAGCCTGTGAGGAAGATGCAAAAACAAAATGGCGGCCGCGGAAAAACGGGCGGCAAAAAACAGCATAAACGCTCACCGTGGATGGCGCAAAGGAGCTTATTCGGTAGCGCTATGTTTCATGACCGTTTGCCGGTATTTGTGGGTCCGGGGGAGCTGAACTGATGCCAGGAGGAGACTCGGCTCCTCACGTCGTTCCGGAGCTCCGCGCCCGAGCGGCCATTTTCCTTGGCTTCCGAAGCCACGCCCCGGTTATTAAACCTCTTGTATCTGCTGGCTGCCTGCAGTGGTTGGCTGTCTGTGGGTCGTTATGAGAAAACAGAAACAAGAATCAAACACCCTTTCCCCCCTCTTATTGGCTGTCTTACATACAGTAAAAAAAACCTTTCCCAGAACTGACCTATGGGTGCCTCTCTCTTAGGGTCCATGTCAAATCTAAAGTCTGACAGGAAGGGCTGGTCACTGGCCAATGAAAGGGAAAGTGCTGTCCAGTGAATAAAAACCCAGACAAAGCCTGTGGCTTTGTAGGAACGGTCCAAGAGAGATACTGCTATTGAGTATCTCTGCTCCCCCAGCTAGCAAGAGAAAGAGGAGGAGAATCTGCAGGAAAGACTTTTAGGAACTATCAGACAATGTTGAAAAACATACAAATGCCAACAAGGGAGCTCACATGGGTACACCAAAGGGAAGTAGCAGTGGAACAGCAGGCAGGCAAGAGATGGTGACACCTTCTTTGAGATTGGTGACATGAAGGAGCTTGTGGGCACATTTTTAGACCCTCTCAAGAGCAAATATACTTCTTTACATGTATTATTTAATGTTCTACCCAAAGGGGTAATAAATGGTCAATGTTGTTTTATTCTGGACTCCTGGACACCATAGCTGGGTACGATGTATATCAATTAAAACACCTAGTTATGCCTCATTTGCCAAGCTAAGGGCGGTCTTATAAGAGTGATTCTTGATTGTGGGTTGTTAGTGTATGGCACACCAGTTGGTGTAGGTGTCTGGTTTTAACATTGTCCATTTGTTGCCCTCAGTGCTCCTGGAGGTGTAGTCGCACAGATAGAATCAAGATGGGGCAGGTATGAACTTCCCTAGGCACATGTGCACTGACATTGCTCCACTGCTGTTGTGTTGTTAGAAAGTGTAGTCAGCTGAGATCTAGGCTTTTTCCTAGAGTTCACCCAGAGTGTGCTGGCGAGTACACACTCCAATAAATTGAAATTACTTTTATTGACTCTGTCTCTATTATGCTTGACCATATATTGTGTTTAGGACCATGGGGATGATTAGTGTAGGGTTAACCAAAACCCAGAATTTTCTCCCATTCCTGCAAAAGTGTTGCATTCTTCTCCCCCAGCCAGGCTGCTCCAGGCAGCACTAATTCTGCCTCAGTGCCATATCCGATGGCTCCTATCTTTTCACTTGCTTCACATTCAGATGCTCTCTTACTGACCCCATACTGCAACAACTAAGGGCCCTATCATAGGTTTCACTTTCGACCGCCGTATTAGAATGACGGCAGTCGGAAGTGAAACCGGCCGGTCATTCCGGCTGGCATTCAACGGACTCAAGGAGCCCGTCGGCCAGACGGAAACGGCACATAATCCCTTCAAGACGGTGTTTCCATTGTCAGGATTACGCTGTTGGTTTCCCACAGGCTTTCCATGTCGGGCTTTCAGAAGGGGGCCCTAAGAGGGCCCCCTTCTCCCTGCGGCCTCTAGTTGGGGGCCGAGGGAGCACCTATGGTGCCCCCTGTTAATCCCTGCACCGTGTGGTGCCTTGTCATGCGGTGCAGGGATTAACAGAAACTCCCATTTCTCTATGGGAGCTTGTGCTGCGGCCAGTTTGCGGTGATATCGGTGTCAGGACCGCCGACCAGAGGTCGGCCGTTCCCGAGACCACAACGGTGTCGAGCGGCCATGAGTCCGCCCGACATCATAATGAGGCCCTAAGTGTGCAAATGAGTTGAACTGTGTCTGGGAAAACTTGGGGGGTGAATTATTATATGTGTGTTTATAAGAAAGCTGTGTGTGTTCCCTCAAGGCTGTTTGCCAGGCTGAAGAGCAGATCAGCCCTTCGTCCATACACCACTAAAAGCATTTCCCTTAGTGGGCCTCAGACAACTGGGTTTGTTTCCGCTTCTCCCATATCGCCAGTCCAGCATTGGCTACGAGCCCAGAGAGAAGTGGTGCCCAGTCAGCACACATCTGTCATGACTGCAGTGAGATCAGGCCAGTAGCCAGAACTATATTTGTAGGGGGTCAGGGCCCCAACAAAAGCAACAATATAAATGGTGGACTCGGATAAGGGGTCAGTGCTCTCCACTTGGAATGTTGTTTTAATAACACTGTTCAACCTGGCAACATTTTAAAGAACACATTACTTTTTCTGGCCCTTTTAGTTTATTATTATTATGCTGCTGTAGGAGGCTAGCTTAGTATATGGTGTACACTTATTTAATTGAGGCATCTTGCACTAATCCAGACAACCCTTATGGTAGTTTTGGTGGTCTTTGATAACCATAGAAAGCTTTCAAAGTGGTAGCTATGGAGAGCAGCCTTCAGGCTTATCTTGAACGAGTGTAAAGCATCTTGTTTTACCAGTTTAATCTGTAGTGTAAGTTAAACGAAAAAGAATCACACAGTGTTTATATAAAAATACTTCTATTTATTACACAACACTCACTAACACATTGGTATATCTCCTACCCGGAAATATCAACACAATACACAAGAATACTTCAAATGCAATCAGGTAAGTAGCACAAAATATAGTGGTCTCCAGGGGGAGACCAAACCATATACTAAAAAAGTGGAATGCGGACTGCAAGGGAGATTGGGACTTGGACCAGAAGATCCAGAGGAGCTGGGGACACAAGGAACCACCCAAGGTAAGTACCCAGGAAACCCTTGAAGGCTGTGTGCAGAGTGGAAACACAGCTGCGTGCCCAATGGAAGTCAATGGAGAAGTCGTGGTTGCAGTTTTGCAGAAGAAGGACCGTTCCCAGGGGACCCCGAAGAATTCCCGTGGAGGACGGAAGGTTGGAGAGCCACCCTACCTGTGGATGCCCAGGGAACCAGGTTACCTACACCAGGGAAGCCAGGTGCATAAGGGTGAAGAGACATCGAAAACCTCCGTAGACGACAGTTAAAGACTTACGAGAAAATGCCTATGGAGAAGATGGTGAGGAAGTCTGGTGGAATCCAAGGGTGGATTCTGGAAGTGAAGAACTGCAAGCAGAGGGTACAGAGTCTATGCCACTCAGAGGTGACCAGAAGACACAAAAACACAATGCCCACCAATGTTGGGAGGTCAGAAGAGTCGATGGTGATATTATCGCTGCTGCTGTGTGGACCAGACGATGGTGAAGAAGACCAGGACCCATTTACGAGCTGTCCCATGTTGGATGTCAGTGACTAGGTGGTCGGTGTCAGGTGGGAGCATCAACAAGCCGTGGTAGTCGCAACTGACGTGGAAAACAAAGAAGGAGCAATGTTGGGACCAGCAAGGTGCAAGGGACTCACCAACAGCAGGAGAGTCAGGGCAGGCCCTAAGCAAGCAGGGGAGCCCACTGAAGCAGTAGAAGACCCTCAGGAGTACCCACAGGCTGAAGGCACAGGATTCGCAAGAGGACCCCAAGCAGCTCACCAAAGATGAAGGCCTACGGTGCAGAGTATGTGGTGAGGATGCTGATCTTGGAGGGGAGAGATGCTTGAGGCTGGAGCTTATTGTAGCCTGAAGATCTCTGGAGTGCAGAGCCAACAAGCATAGGCAACGGCAAGTTATCGCGGAGCCCCGGGGTTCGGTCCTAGCAGTTCTGACAAGGAATACTGGCCTCAGATTTGCAGAGAAGGGAGGTCAGGCCTTGAGGGAGTTGCAGAACTACAACCTGTGTTGCTGAGTCTCGCAAAGTCCGTAGGACGGCAGGAGCAGCAGACCGGTAAGCTTTGTTGCAGTTCCTGCAGATGCAGGGGAGTGACTCCTTCACTCCAAGGGAGATGTCTTCAGGTGTTCTTGATGCCCACAGGTCTGTTGAAGAACCTAACCTGGAAGAAGCACAGACGATGAAGAAAACTTGAGGATCAGCAGGAATCTTCCTCGGTGCAGTCTTGGTTCCAGTCGAAGTCCAACGAAGTCCAAGTGTCCAGACGGTCGAAGAGCGACGTAGTTTCAGGCTTGAGTCTTGTCCCACGACGAATCTAGGGACCCACCCACAGGTTAGCCCTTAAGTACCCTAGGGAAAGGGTTGGAACAACTCAGGTGTCCCTCCCAGAGGAGGGGCTGGACAGAGGTAAGGATACTCCCATGTCCCTTGTCACGTTTCACACCAGAGTGGGATCCAAGGGCTCCCTGAACTGGCTCAAACTGAAGTATGCAAGGAGGGCACCAAATATGCCCTTCAAAGCAGTCTGGTGGTGCTGGCAAGTGCCCCCACCCAAGCCCAATATACTAACTCCTGTCTTGGAGGTGGTCACACCTTTCTGTGACAGTAAACCTATTTTTCTGCCTTCCCCTGCCCGAGCTTAGCTCAGCAGCAAGAGGACAGAATCATGTCTGTGGTAGGCAGCAGCACTAGCTTGCTTGCAGACCCTGAAAGGATGTTACTGGGAGTACAGGAGGTACCCAAGTGAGCCCCTCAGTACATGGGATCATACTTCCAACACTGGAATCGGTGTTGGGGTATGACTCCAACATGTTTGATACCAAACATGATCGGGTTCGGTGCACCCACTATATAGTTAGGCATCTCGTAATGACTGATGTTCACTGTATGTATTAACACTTGCAAAGCTTGGAAAATTAATTCTGGGGTTTGTAGGGGTGGCCTGCTCACGCAGGGGCACCCTCACACTCATAACCAAGCACCCTGTCTTCAGGACTGAAGAGCCTCCCATAGGGGTGACTTATAGGTTTTAAGTGTAGTGACCCCAGATATAAGGAAACGTATATCTGTTGTGAGAGGTGCAAGCACCAATTCACACCAGCTGAAATGGCAGGCCTGTAGTCACAGCTTAAGTGGACTCCGATGGGTTGCACAATACATGCTGCAGCCCATGGTAGACCCCTGGTGTGCTTGTGCCCTGGGTACCTTAGTGCCATATACTAGGGACTTATAAGGGTATTCTACTAGCCAATTGTGGAAGTACCAAAGTACTTACCAGAACCAATTTAGGGGAGAAAGCAAAGTTGCTGGGGTCCTGATCAGCAGGATCCCAGCAGGCTAGGTCAAAAACACACTGGCACCAGGCAAAAAGTGGGGGTGACCATGCTAGAAGGATCCTCCCTTCCTTCACCTGCACAGGGGAATATTTATTAAAATTGTTAGGTATTAGTGCAACTTAAAGTGCAATGGATCAGGAGCAATGGTCAACCCCAGTGATTCTCACCACAGATGTTTCTGGAAACGTATACTAGCAAATATTATATATTAAAGCACACCCCAAGAGTAGTCAAAACTTATTGGAAAATTAAGACAATGATTCAGGGAGCTTGAGGCATTTACTTCAATAACTCTTTCAAACAATAGTGTTGAATGCTGCGTTTTAAAGTATTTAAACCAGTAGCATTAATGAAAACTAATTTGAATACAATTTTACGAGGGGCTGTGGAGGCGCTCACACAAGGACATTGTTTTAAATGGCCTAAGATCTCATTTAATCAATTTCGATGAAAACTAGATTTGATTTTAGCATATTTGTATGTAGGACTAGGGGAATATCCTCCTACGGAAATACTGAAAAGTTCTGCAGGAAATGGTGTATGTTTAAATAGCCGTGAATAAAGGCATCTGTGGGAAATGGATGTGTTTTAAAAGCAGTCCTCAAGACAAGAGCAAAACGACATGGAGATAAGGAAAGAAGCATGGGTTTCTACTCATAATTAGGCAACACTTTTGATCAGATCAGATCTCAAATCTGATCTCAGATCGCCCCCTATATCTTTGTTCCTCTTTGACTACTGTGGTTGTGCTCTGGAATTTGTGTTTCAAGTATTATATCCATTATTAATGCTTCCTTTGCAGAGGATATGGAACCTATTACCCAAGCAGACAGTAATATGCTGTTGCCAAAAAGTAATGTATTATACCTGTTAGACCAGACTTTTTGCTTTTTGGCCTCCTGTTTTTGTTGGCATTATGACTCTGGGCACTATACCACTGCTCATCAGTGCTAAAGTGCATATGCTCTCCCTGTAAAGTGTGATTATGGATTGGTGTTTCCATTATTGGCTTATTTGATTTACTACTAAGTCCTTAGTATAGTGCACTGTGTGTGCCCATGGCCTGTAAATCAAATGCTGCTAGTGGGCCGGCAGCACTGATTGTGCCACCCACGCAAGCAGCCTTTTAAAAGGGTCTCAGACCTGCCACTGCAGTGTATGCGTGCAGTTTCTACTGCCATGTCGAACTGGCAAGTGCACCCACTTGCCAGGCCCTAACCTTCCCTTTTCTTACATGTGAGTCACCCCTAAGGTAGGCCCATGGTATCCCTGTGAGCAGGTTGCAGTGTATGTGAAAGATAGGACATGCCCTGATATGTGTGGCATATCCTGATAGTGAAATACTGCCAATTTCGTTTTCACTATTGAAAGCCTTTCTATCCCATAGGATAGAATGGGAGTTTATTTATAACATTTTATATATAACATCTTATAAATATAACTTCCCATTGGGACAAGATAGAAAGATGGAGTTTAGTATGCCTGAACTCAGAATATAAAAATGCATCTTTTAGGAAAGATGATTTTTATATTGTGTTTGAAAAAAACACTTTTTAGAAAGTGGCTATTTTCTTGCTTAGCCATCCTGTGTGCCTCTGCTGGTTTGTGTATTGACTGTCTGGCTTTGGAGTGACAGGGGCTGGGGATGTGCATTCTCTCAGACAGCCACCGGGGGGGGTTGATGTGTGTCCTGCCTTTCCTGAATGTGTCAGGGCTGGGCTGAATAGACCTGGGCTGCATTTAGAGTAGGGGAGGAGATGTCCTTTCACCTGAATAGGCCTGGTCTGCCTTACACAATGCTGTCTCCACCACCTGCCAGGCAGCTACACCAGAGAGGACAGAACTGGTTTTTCCTGGGCAAAGAGCTTCTCTGCCACCAGAGAACAAATTAATTTGTGCTATAAAAAGTGGGGCCCAGAACCCTGAACTTTAGATCACTTCTGGAATTGAAGAGAAACCTTTGCCAAGGAGAAGAGCTGGAGAAACTGAAGGAGAAGTACTGCCTCTTTGCTGTGTGCTGTCTGGGGTTGGCCTACAGTGGCTGTTTCTGCCAAGGAAAGGACAAGGACTTTGCTGTGTGCTGTGTCCCCTGCTTGAGGAAGATCTCCAATTGTTTAAAGTAGAGCTTGCCTCTTGTTCTGAAGTCTCAGGGACACAAAGACTTCGCCCCCAGCTCCCCTGAACTTCCTTGCTGGGAGTTCTGACCTGCCAAGAGGGGCCTGTTGCCGTTCTGGGCCTCTGGAGGTTGTTCCTGCTGTTGGGAGCTGGAAAAGTAAAGCAACGACGAGAAGCACAACGCATCCGCACATGTTTCCGACGCATCACCGAAGAAACCGACTCAGCGTCTCCCCGCCGCGGGAGAAATTGCCACACGCCGCATCGAGTGCACCAATATACAAAGTCCAATATCACCGCACCGATTCCGACGCAGGCCCTGCTGTGCAGCGGCAAGAACCAACGCATCATGGGGCCACGGCTGGAGAAACCAACGCAGCGCCATTGCCACCGCCACATTGAGAACCAACGCATCCCACACATCACACTGGGGCGCCAAGTCTACATCAATGCTGGTGCCGCAGTAAGAAACCAACACATCACCTCCCCTTCAGTAAGAAACCGACGCATCACCTCCCCTGTGTGGCAGTAAGGAACCGACGCGTCACCTTCCCTGGAGTAAGGAACCGATGCATCACGTTCCCTGTGCGTAAGGAACCGACGCATCACCTTCCCTGCGGCTGTTTTTGTTTATGATTTTGACACATCCAAGGTACTTTGTGTTGAAAGTGTTGCATCTAAAATTTGCTATGGACAGAACTGTTTCTACCTTTTAAAAGTCCTATTTTGATTACTGTATTGTGGATTTTTGTTGTTTTGGCCTTGTTTGGTTTAGATAAAGATTACTTATTTTTCTAAACTGGTGTGGTGTCCATTTGTAGTGGTTTCACTATATTACTGTATGTGTGCACAAATGCTTTTCACACTGCCTCTGAGATAAGCCTGTCTGCTCGTGCCAAGCTACCGAGGGGGTGAGCAGGGGTTATTTTAGAAATGTATCCCCCTTACCCTGACTAGGAAGAAGGGTCCCTACTTGGACAAAGGTGGAAACCTTTGCCAACTAGAGACCCCCATTTCTAACAATACCCAACAATCCTGACAATTTTAGACCTAAGGCTAAAAGCCTAAGGACTACCAGCTATCAGCAGATTTCTTTAAAAAGACGTCACCAAACAAATTTGGGACCATCAGGAAAAAACATGACATTTTGGGATTGAGGTCACATTGACAGATGTGGTAGGAAATCTGATAGAAACCATTGATAAATCAGACATTGAGATATATGTGATACTAGACCTGATGACAATGAGCTACCACACGATGCTTTAGTTACATTCAAAAATCGCTGTGTCTCATGTCCATTAAAGGGTTTGAAACAAAAAGTTTGGGAACCACTGATCCAAGTTGTTTGTGTCCTTTTGACTCAGAGACCAAGTAATACAACTTGAAAAATCCAAATATCTAAACCAGTGGTTCTTGACCTTTTGACTTCTGTGGACCCCCGGTTAATCACTACTGGAACCAGAGGACCCCCACTGAATCATTATTGAAATCCAGGAAGCCCCACTGACTCATTATTGGAAGCCAGGGTCCTTGGTCTGAGCAATTTTGATGAATTTAACTGCAAAACAGTACACAAAAATACAGAAACCAGTATTCATCAAACAAATACACAAATTATTAAATATTTTATTTAATTCACAAATATAAAAAAATCCCAAAGTCCATACTATATTCTGTTTGATGCACTTGCACTGCTTCCACGAATCAATCTGAGGATGGCAATGTATTTTTTAGTTTGGAATTTGGAATTCCTACACGTTTACAGAACGTTTAAAAGTTTTCAATTTACATTTTGCTTTCTTATTTATATACACTTTATTAATCTGTTAAGATTATTTAATTTTCGAAGCAGTCGCAGAGCCACGTGGGTAGGTTAAGAACCCCTGATCTAAATTGCTTAGTACATGTCACAATGGCCTCATCTGTCTCTAAGTCTTTTTAATATATACACCTCAGACTGCTAATGGATATCTTCCACAACCATGATCTTAAGTATTGGTCACATGCAAATTATTGCCACGTTTAATCAAGGTAGATGGGATTAATTCTAAATTGGCCATTCTAACCTCTTGTTTATAGGGGAGTCAAACATGGATGTCGAATAATTCCTTACAAACAGTAGTTAATTTGTAAAAAATAAATAAATAAGTGCAGAGTCTCTAATTTCTTCTCAGGAATCTGTTGCTGATAAGTGCTGGGGTTGCCAAATACTTAGGCTGTCTGGTCTTTCTTCCAATTCACACCTCTCATCAATCACCTTCACTTCCAGCCTCTTTAACTCACTCTTGCAGGTTCTCTTTCAATCCCTGCTTTCTCCCTATGTCAATTTTGCTAGGCCTCTCTTTCTCCTCCTTCCCCCTTTTCTACCTTTTCTCTCCTCCGCTGAGTAAATGAAAAATGCCAGTCCCCAAAAGAGAGTCCTGTTTACCACCGCCTGCAATCACCAATGCAAATTAAGCACTGCTTGCACAGAGGTACTGATAGTAGGGAAGAAAACAAACTGAACAGAGACACTTTAAATACGTTCACCCATACATTTGACCTTATCATTCATCCTAAAAATAATGTCAAACATTTTAAAGTATATTTAGACATCAGTGATACATCAGGAATGGAATACTGTAGGAAGAATTATCCTCACTTGAATTACCTGAACTACAGAATACAGTATGCTCCAACTGGGATCCGGAACATACTATTGGATTGATAGTAGGCTAGACTACGGCAATGCCATCTATCTTGGTATCTGTAAAAGCGGTGTTAGGTATACTCCAGAAAGCTCACACTATAAGGCTACACACTGGAGCTAGATTTCAAAAACTCATACCAAATGCTAGGATAGCGGGTGCTGTTCAGAGCACAAATTATACAAACACATTTACCATTTATTTAGGCGGAAGTGGGCAGTGCTCCTTTATACAGGAGCAATAAGATTCCAGCCCATACAGCACTCTATACTAAGTGTGTGAAATCTATGGATTCAGATGCACACAAAGTGAAACTGTCTTCCCAATTCTATCAGGCATGAATACAGCTTCCGGGGTTGTAAGGACAAATTCAAGATGTACCTATTTTGAATCCTCTCCATCGTGGTAATATTGGGATGACCAGTGCTGAGTAGACCACTGTTTTGTGGTTAGCATCTTTAAAATGTCCTGATAATAAGGAGAACAATCAAGAAAGCTGATATACCTTTCAAGGACAGTGCAATGCTTTGCAGCAAGTCTGTCATATATTGTTAGAAGTCGGATTTCTGGTTCGCAGAGGTATGCCCGGTTACTCACCGGTAATATTCATTACTCCGAGTCCTGGTCTTCCCGTCCCATTCCTTACAAGTGAGCAGCTAGTCTGCTCCACAGAAACCTACCACCTAGCTGAGCTTTTCGCACCTCCCCCAATATGGCGCCACCATCAGGTGACCATAAAGGGGTAAGTGCGGTACCGTAACATCCTGAGAATACCAAAGAAAACCCAGAACGAAAACAGACAATCACCCAAAAAAAACTAAGACAGGGAGGGAGGGAAGGGATCAGGAATGGGACGGGAAGACCAGGACTCGGAGTAATGAATATTACCGGTGAGTAACCGGGCATTACCTCCTCGTCCTGTCTTCCCATCCCATTCCTTACAAGTGAGCCCATACCCAAGCACACGGTGATTGTAATAAAACAGACCAGAAAATGCGAGAAAACAGGTCCATTTAATCAACAGAAAGCAGTACAAATCATAAACCATGTACAGCAGACAAAACATGCGAGCCAAAGGCAGCCGAGGCCGCCATCCCCAACTGAAGACGATAATGGGAAACAAACGTATGGGGAGAAGCCCATGTGGCAGCATTACAAATGTCTCTCAAGGAGGCCCCCTTGAACATGGCCCAGGAGGAGGAGACGCCCCTGGTCGATCTACCCTGAACAGAAGAGGGGAGAGGACAGCGGGCCGCCTCGTATGCCGAAACCACAGCACCCTTGACCCAACGAGTCAAGGTGGACAAAGACGGACGAAGACCCTGCCCAGACATGCCGTAGGTGACAAACAACGAATCAACCTTACGGAAACCAGAGGTCCGATCCAAGTAAATGCGGAGAGCCCTCAGCACATCCAAAGAATGGAGGACCAACTCCTCCGGGGACACAGGATCCGGAAAGAAAACAGGGAGAACAACATCCTCCTGACAGTGGAAAGAGGACAGCACCTTGGGCAGAAAAAACTGACTGGGACGGAGAAGGACCTTGTCCGCGCAAAACGTAAAAAGGAGGCGAAGCCATCAAGGCACCAATCTCACCGACCCTCCGCCCGAAGTAATGGCCACCAGGAAAAGAACTTTGGCAGAAAGGAATTTGAGGTCCACCGAGACCAAAGGTTCGAAGGGGGACCCGTCAAGGCCTGGAGAACAAGGGGAAGATCCCAGGCAGGCACAGGAGAGCGAGACACAGGACGCTGAATCAAAAGCTCCTCAAAAGGCGAGTCACCAAAGGGCGACAGAGGACACAGAGGAACCCCGAAAAGCAAGAATGGCAGCCCACTGTGCACGTAGGGACGAAACAGCGAGACCCAAGACGAACCCATCCCGTAAAAAGTCCAACACCCTCACAGTCTCACAGGAGGAAGAAGAGAGACCCTTCCCAAGACACCAGGAAGAGAAATTTTTCCAATGACGGTCATAGGACCTCAAGGTGGAAGGGCGCCGAGACAACTGGAGGCACTGGGCAACCTCAACCGAGCAACCCTGACCCAACAAACTCAACCTTACAAGTGCCAAACCCCCAGCCAGAGGCGGCGCAGGGAGGCAACCCTGAGAAGAGGAGCCCGCAGAGGGGAGGGACACAGGGGAAACCTCCAATGGGGGCACACAGACAAGGTCAGAAGCAGGGGAAACCAAGACTGACGAGACCATTCCGGCACCACCAGAAGAACCTCTGCATGGTCCAACCGAACCTTCTGGAGGACCCGCGGAATCAGAGCAAACGGAGGGAAGGCAAACAGAAGACCCAGCGACCAAGGGACGGAGAAAGCGTCGATCGCCCATGCCAGTCTGGAGGGCACCAGGCTGCAAAACCGAGGAAGGAGCGCAGAATCCTCCGAGGCAAAAAGATCCAACCACGGACGGCGGAACCGGAGGACAATCAGATCGAACAGATCCGGGGACAGACACATAGTCACCGAGGAGGGGAACACCCTGCTCAAAGAGTCCGCAGGCCCATTCTCCTTCCCCGGAAGATAGACCGCCGTCAGAGACAAGAGGTTCTGCTCCGCCCACAGACCAATCACCCTGGAAAGCAGAAACAGAGACCGGCACATGCCCCCTTGATGGTTGACATAAGCCCGAACAACTTGGTTGTCGGTCAGCACCGAGACCGCACGGCCCAGAAGGAGAGGAGCAAACCACTGAAGAGCCAACCAGACAGCCCTCAACTCCTTCCAGTTCGAGGACTGGAGAGACTCGAAACGGGACCACCGACCCTGAGCATTGGAGGCACCCAACACAGCCCCCAACCCACCGCACTGGCATCCGTGGACAACACAACCACCTGCAGAGGAGGAAGAAGATCGAACCCCCGGGAGAGAGACTGAGGGGACAACCACCACTGGAGATCCACCCGAATCCCAGGAGAGACGGGAATCTAGGCCTCGTAGTCCAGGGAGGCAGGATCCCAGTGCGACAGGACATGATGCAAGAGGGGATACAAATGCAGCCTGGCCCAAGGGAGGAGATGCAACGTGGACGCCATCTCCCCCTGACTTCTCAACCAGAGACGGGCGGACACCTGAGACTGGGACAGAACCCACGAAAGGTGACGAAACAAAGTCAATTGGCGCTCCTGGGAGAGGAACACCATTCCGAGATCCATGCGGAAGAGAGCCCCCAGGAACTTCAGTGTCTGGGATGGCACCAGGGAGGACTTCCGGTGATTGATGAGGAACCCAAAGGACCCCAGCAGATGACACACCTGGTCCACATCCGACAGAGCCTGAGAAAAGAAGGAGAAACAATCAACCAATCATCGAGATAGGAAAAACCTGCAGACCACGGGAATGAAGAATACCCACCAGAGGGGCCAAGAGCTTCATGAAAACTCTTGGCGCCGATGAAAGGCCGAATGGTAGCACCCTGAATTGGAAGTGCCGGGAACCCACAGCAAACCGGAGAAACTTCTGATCCTCCGCACAGATCGGGACGTGTAGATAAGCATCCATCAGATGCCAGGAAGCTCCCAGGAAGCACCAGACGCAGGATGGACAACAGAGTCACCATTTTGAAGGGACGACGAGGGATGAAGCGATTGACACGTTTCAAATCCAAGACAGGACGCAGATCCGAAGTATCCTTCTTGGAGACCAGAAAGAGGATCGAATAACAACCCTCGCCCCTTTCCTGGGCAGGAACCTCCACAATAGCCGCCTTCTCCAACAGAAGGCGCACACCTTCCAGCAAGGCCGCACGACGCAGAGGAACACGGGGCAGTGGAGTCACCAGGAAGAACGGAGGGGAGTAGAGGAGAATTCGATTCGATAACCCTCCGACACGGTCTGAATCGCCCAGGCATCCGGAACTGACAACCACTGATGCAGGAAATAGTGAAGGCGACCCCCAACCGGCAAAGGCAGACAGTCATTGCGAAGAGGAAGAAGCGGTGGCAGCAACACCGGCAGGGGCCCGGGGCTTGGCACCTCCAGGGGCCCCCGGCCACGACCCATGCCACGAAAGGGCTGCGACGCACCCGAGCCGAAGGCCCAAAGGCACGCCTGTAGCCAAAACCACGCCCCGAGTAGGAGGGCGGACCGGAGCCACCAGTTTGCGATTCTCCGCCGACTGTTTCACCATCTCCTCCAGCTGAGGACCGAACACCTTGGAACCCACAAAGGGCAGCTTAAGCAGGACCGCCTTCTGAGAAGACTCAGCCTTCCAGGAACGCATCCAGATATGACGCCGTGCAGCAATCGAAGCACCAGAAGCAGCCGCAGCGGCGCTCAAATTGTCAAATGAAAGATCAGACAAGTAACGCACCTGCAACTCCATGAGGGCCAAAAGAGAGGTAGCATCCTCCCCTCCTGCAAAAGAGAGGACAGGGCCTGAAAATCCTTGAGGAGGGACTGGACCATGTAATTTGAATAGGCCGTCGCCCTGACAGAAAAATTAGAAGCAGCATAAGAACGCTTCACCGCCCCTCAACACGCTTATCCACAGCGTCCGAAGGAAGGGCGTCATCTGACAGGACCAGACCATGAGAGGAAAGCCCTGCCATCAAATTGTCAACCTTGACAGCCTGAGGAAACCCCGCAACAAAACCCTCCAAAGGATAACGCTTGGACAAAAAGCGCGGGAAAGCAGACTTATCCACTTCCTTCCACTCATGATCCAGCACCTTGCGCACAGCACCATGCAATGGGAAGGATTCAGGAGCCGGCTGGTGATACTGCGTAAAGAAGTCATCCTCCAGGACATCCGACACAGGAGGAGAGAACCCCAAATTATCACGGACATGGGCAAACAAATCAGAGAGCTCAGCACCCTGAACAAAGCGCCCACGAACACACTCCTCATCATCCGGACCCAAATCGCCATCAGGAGCGCCCTGCGGATCCACGGATCCACGGATCCACGAGGAACCTTGGCAGGAGGCCCAGCAGACTCCCGAGCCTGAAAAGCAGCAGCCACAGCCTCATTGATCAAGAGGCGCAGGGCATCCAGAGGAGGAGTGGAGGAAGATGCACCTGAAGCCATGCCGCCAAAAATTTCACCAGCACCAAACCAGAGAACAGGCACTCAGAAGGACAGGTGCCAGCAAAAAAGGACCCCATGAAATACAACGGAAGTCCCGAGGGCCCGAGCTCACGCGGGACCAGAAAAAAAGGGGGCGGGCGCCAGAAAAAGGCAGCCGACCGCCCCAAAATCGCCCCAGGCAGTCCGAAACAAGACGGACCACACGCGCTGCCAGAAATCACCGCCGCAAACCCCCGCCCGCTAAAGCAGGGCGCCGCGGGCTCGGCAAAAACGGAAAACGGCCGCTAAAGCAGGCCGGCCCAGAAACAGGTGAGCGCAACACGAAAAACGGCCGCTAAAGCGAACCGCGACATGACAGAGGCATAACACATAAAAAAAAGGGCGGCCGCTACAGCAGGCCGCCGAACATAAGAAAAAAAGGGAAGGGAAAACTTACCCCATCCGCTCAGCCAGGCACAAAGACACTGCGTGCAGAAAAAAAGAACAGGATGTTACGGTACCGCACTTCCCCCTTTATGGTCACCTGATGGTGGCGCCATATTGGGGGAGGTGCGAAAAGCTCAGCTAGGTGGTAGGTTTCTGTGGAGCAGACTAGCTGCTCACTTGTAAGGAATGGGACGGGAAGACAGGACGAGGAGGTAATGCACCTTGTCCAAGCAGGAACCTCAATCCTAGTCAGGGTAAGTGTACTACACACTAAAAGTTTACCTGTGATCACCGTCTGGTAGCTTGGTACAGAGCAGTCAGGCTAAACTAAAGAGACAATGTGTAAAGTATTTGTGCACACACACACACAGTAACAAAAGTGAAAACACCACAAACTTACTTCACACCAGTTTTGCCAATAGCCAATAATGGTAAAATAAAATCCAAACGATATTAATACAACACACACGTCAAGTAATGAATTTTGCAAGAAAATGCCTTGCTTAGAAATCAATAGCTCCAGCTGGGGCTATCTGGTCACGCTTGACAGGAGCACATCCAAACGTTCAGTCCGACCTCGATGGAGCGTGGGCCGGATACAGAAGTCATGCATACCCACTGGCAGTATCTTGGATGCATCTAACCTCTGGGATGAAGCGTTGAGCAAAGGAGGGTAATGCGTCGCTGTCGAAGGCGATGCGTTGTCTCTGAAGTCGGTCAATGTTGTTGATGAGTCAATGTCAAAAAGCAATGTGCATCTGGTTGATGTCGAGCCGCTGGCTTGCGCCGCGATCCGGGGAAGGTGCATGGCAGATGACGACAATGCGGTGTCCGGGGCCTGGGCCAGGGCAGCAGCGGTGATGCAGAGGCACTGCATTGCAAAGTCAGGGCTACATTGTAAGTCGTTGCTTCACAATTGGCGAGCGGTGTCTGTGGCTCCGGTGCAGGCAGCAACGATGCATCGAGATCGCAGGGAAATGCGCCAGTTCTGATCTATGCTTCCGGGTCAATGCATTGGTTTCTTGGGTTGCAGCAACAAACACTCACGTCCAAGTGCCCAGGACTGGATTTGGCACAACTTGGCAGAGCAGGACTCACTGCAGAGAAGCCCAGGTGCTGGTAACAAGATGCAAGTGAAGTCTTTGGTATCCCTGAGACTTCATAAACAGGAGGTAAGCCCAAAAAGCCCTTGGAGAATCTTTAGAGATGCAGTATGTAGAGAGTCAAGTCCAGTCCTCTCACTCCCAGGCAAGAAGCGGCAGGCAGCAGGTCAACACAGCAAAAGCAGGCAGCAAAGTGTCAGTCCCTCCTGGCAGCACATTTCTTCTTTCTGGTACAGGGTCCTCAGTTCGAGAAGTGGTCTGAGTATGTGGTGTCAGAGGTCCAGTACGTGTACCCCTTTTAGCCTTTGAAGTAGGGAGACTTCAAATAAAGGTCTTTGCAGTGCACCAGACCCTGCCTTTCCCTGCCCTGGCTCCAGACACACCACAGAGGGGTATGCAACTCTTTGTGTAAGGACAGGCACAGGCTTTTTCAAGTGCAAGTGTCTGCTCCTCCCTCTCACTCTATCTCAGGAAGACCCATCAGCCTGGTGATGGGTCATCAGGATATGCAGGGCACACTACAACTCCCTTTGTGTGTGACTGTCTAGAGGGAATGCACACAGCCCAGCTGTCACCCAAAGCAGACATGTATTCCAGAGACAGGCAGAAGGCATAGAAGGGCTAAAGTAAGAAAAAGCCCACTTTCTAAAAGTGGCATTTTCAGATCTTCAATTTAAAAACCAACTTCACTAAAAGGTGTATTTTTAAATTGTGAGTCCAGAGACACCAAACGTACTCTTCCGATCTCTTCCCAATTGACAGTTGCAGTTGTAAGATGTTACAAGGCAGCTTCAATGCTAACCTGAGGGAGAGATAGGCCTTGCCGTAGTGAAATACAAATTTAAGAGCATTTCACTCACAGGACATATAAAACTGAAAGGTACATACATGTCCTACTTTTTATGTACACTGCACCCTGCCCATGGGCTGTCAAGGACCTACTCTAGGGATGACTTATGTGTCATAAAAAGGAAGATTGAGACCTGACAAGTAGGTGAACTTGTCAGGTCAAAATGGCAGTTTAAACTGCACACACTGACTCCGTAGAGGCAGGCCTGAGACATGTTTGAAGGACTACTCATGTGGGTTGCACAATCAGTGCTGCAGGCCCCCTAGTAGCATTTAATATAAAGGCGCTGGGCACATGTAGTGCGCTGTACTAGGGACTTACCAGTAAATCAGATATGTCAGTCATGGAGCAAACCAAATGCCAATACATTTTAGACACAGAGCACATGCACTTTAGCACTGGTCCGCAGTGAAAAAGTGCACAGAGTCCTAAAGCCTGCAAAAATGAAGTTCAGTACACAGTCACAACAGGAGGTCAAAAAGCAAAAAGTCTGGGGAACCACGCCAAAAGATGCAAGGTCTAACATATATGTACTGTACAGTATAGAAGGCCTGCTATATTTTTCATTGATAGTGCCAGCACTTCCCTGTAAGGCTGTCATACATTTACTGGGACAATACCAAAACTTTATGGACTTAATGGGGCATTACCACAACTTCTCAATGGGACCACTATACTTTTTATGGACAGTACCAATACTTCAAAGCAGGGCTGCTTTTCTTTTTGCGGAGAATGCAAGCACTCCTTTTCAGAGCAATCAGACTTATGCTATAGAGTACCAACAATTCTCAGTAGTAATAAAATACTTTTATTGGACAGCCCAAATTTATCAGCAGGCCAGCCTTAGCTTTGTTGGGCTATACTAACATTTCACAGCAGAGTTACCATACATTTCATGGATAGGACCAATGCTACAATAAAGGCTTCAATGAGTGCATTACAGTAATATCTTCTTAGGTGAGCTGTAATATTGCACATTGGTAGTATCTACATACATCAGCAGGGCTGCAATACATTTATCAATCTATACCAATACTTAACAGTAAATATGCTTCACCTTTACATGAAAGTACACATGCTTCTGATCAGATCTGCTATACATTTTATGTAACAATGCAGCACTTCTTAGCTGTCTGCTATATTGGATTTTGCACCACTTGGCAGGGCAAGCCTCACAGCAGAGTAGCCCAGGTGCTGGTAGCAAGATGCAGGTGAAGTATTTGATGTCCCTAAGACTTCAGTAACAGGAGGCAAGCTCAGTCAAGCCCTTGGAGAGCCCTAGAAAGCAGGATACATAGAGTAAAGTCCAGTCATCTCACTCCCATGCAAAAAGCAGCAGGCAGCAGTCCAACAGAGCAAAGCAAGCAGGAAAGTGGAAGTCCCTCCTGGCAGCACAACAGCTCTTCTTCATGGCAGAATGTCATCAGACCAGAAGTGTTCTGAGTATATGGTGTCAGAGGTCCAGTACTTATACCCATTTTAGTCTTTGTATTGCACAAGACCCTGCCCTTCCTGGCCCTGGCTCCAGACACACTGCATGAGGGTATGCAGCTCTTTGTGTAGGGGCCCTATTCATGTGCAAGTGTGAACTCCTCCCACTACTCTAGCTCAGGAAGACTCATCAGTCTGGTGATGGGCCATCAGGATATGCAGGGCACACCTCAGCTCCCTTTGTGTGTGACTGTCTAGATTGAATTTACTAAGCCCAACTGCCATCCAACCCAGACGTGTATTCTAGGGACAGGCAGAGGCACAGAATGGTTAAGTAAGAAAATGCCAACTTTCTAAAAGTGGAATTTTCAGATCTGCAATTTAAAACCAACTTCACTAAAAGATGTGTTTGTAAATTGTAAGTCCAGAGACACCAAACTCCAATTTTCTATCTGCTCCCAATTGGAAGTTACACTTGTAAAGTGTTACAAGGCAGCTCCAATGTCAACCTATGGGAGAGATAGGCCTTGCTGTAGAGAAAAACTAATTTAGCAGTTTTTCACTACCAGGACATGTAAAACTCAAAAGCACATATCCTATCTTTTAAATACACTGCACCCTGCCCATGGGGCTACCTTGGTCCTACCTAAGGCGTGCCTTGCATGTAATAAAAGGCAAGGTTTGGGCCTGGCAAGTAGGTGAACTTGCCAGGTCGATATGGCAGTTTAAGACTGCACACACAGGCTCTGCAGTGGCAGGCCTGACACGTTTGAAGGGCTATTCGTGTGGGTGGCACAATCAGTGCTGCAGACCCACAAGTAGCATTTAATTTGCAGGCGCTGAGCACACTTGTGCACTGTACTAGGGACGTATTAGTAAATCAAATATGCCAATTATGGAGAAACCAATTGCCATTAATTTTAGACACGGAGCACATGCACTTTAGCAGTGGTCAGCACTAGTCCTAAAACCAGCAAAAACGATGGCAAAAACAGAGAAGGAAGAAGGCAAAAAGTTTAAGGCAAACCCACAAAAAGGGCCATTACCAACAGCTGGCAAGGAAGGTGGGCAAGGGAGATCCTGTGAATTGCTCAATTAGCAAATGCGTAAATGTGTACCAAAACCTGGATGAATTTTACATTGGAGAAGAATAGCTCGAGCACTGAGGAAAAGCACATTTTCACCTCCCTCAGAAAATGTCAACTGTTCATGGTCTGTGGCTACTAGGAACTGCTTTCTATTCTGTTCATGTTTTCACTGCTATCTTAATTTGACTTTGTTTTCCAGTAGTACCACAGGCAAGGGAGCTAGCTATGCAGTACAGCAGCAGCTGGGCTCCAGTTGTATGTTTTGCTCTGCCTACTTAGTTGATTTATTCCACTATCAACCAGCACATCAAGAGGCTCACTGGCCAGGCTCCCTTTCCTGCAAGCGGTTCATTTAATGAGGATGACCAGATTTTGAGAAGCAAAATGGGGGACAGGCCAAACATAGAAGTAGGGCTAGAGTCTGACTGATCAAGGCATATATGACAGTGACTGTTAAACACTATAAAAACATTCTAGCACTCTTGTTGTTCTGAACGCTTCTTTGACAAGGCTATCTTTGCATAACATTAGCTGTGGCAGGACCGCCACCCTTTTTCACCAAGCAAGCAAGCAGCTGTGAGCGCAGCAATAGTGCGCATGTTCGTTTTTGGGCATGGTCATTTTTACGACCAGCCCGAACATGCGCACTACTAGTAGCTGCTGCCTTCCCCTTAGAGCGAGGGACCGAGGGTTGCTTGCTGCTTCATGCAGCAGCCCCCGGCCCCCCGTCTCCTAATGGGCGGGGAGCATCTCTGCTCTAGCCAATCTTGGCGCTGCTAATGCAGCGTCTAGATTGGCTGAAAGTGTCAGAGACACCGCGCAGTGACTGCTAGTCTGAGGGCTGGCTTTATCATTGGGTGCCGCGCGTGGGTGGCACAGCACTGAAGCGTATATGGCCAATCACTGTGTGGCTTATGTGAAGCCATGCACAGTGATTGGCCATGACACCCACGTCATCGCAGCAGACCGTCACCGCGCCACACGACTCGTGGGTGCACTGCCTACTGGCTACTGCTCGTCGCGGCTCGGATCACAGTCCACCTCGCCGCTACTAGTCTCAGCCTTGGTTGGTGGTCCGACGTTCAGATCTGATGATCATCGTTCGATCGTGACGTTGACTCAGATGATTGTTGAGAATCAGTCACTCAGAAGTCTACATGTGAAAAAAGTAAGGATCCGCACTCGCAGTGTAAATACGTCATTCATCATTGCACGTTTGGCCAGGCCTATGTGAATGATGAAACATAAATGATGTGTTTCTGTTTCAGTGAAGTCATGTAATGGTTAACCTAAACGGGTTTAGGTTAACCTTTACATGACTGAAACAGAAACACATCATTTATGTATCATTCATCATAGATAGTAAACCCCGTTTGTTGATTTTTTCAGCGCTGCCAGTGCCGCGGCTTCCCTGGCCCAGAGTAGAGAGAGTGCGCAAGCAGCCCGGGCCGGCCCGGCGGGCCCTGTGGCACACATTTGTGGGCTTGTGTTAGGTGAGAACTTGATTAAGCGAAGTTCAGAGACGTGTCTGTGAAGTTCAGAGACATGTCCGATTGCCAAGTGTGGTTTCTTGGCATTCCCAATAATTGCGATGGCGAATTCCATGAGCGGAGGGCTAAAAGAGGGCGGCAGCGGAGTAGGGCAGGGAGGCGTAATGCAGGAACTTTGCCCAGCATCCGCCTCACTAGAGCCCTTGCTGCTCGCATGTCCCCAAGCGCAGGGTGAGCTTTGGGGACACAGTTTGCACTTCGCTGTGCAGAAGGAACACAAGTTTGTTCTTCAGCTTCAAAGTCGTTTTCTTTGCCTAGACTGCCAGTCTATAATCCATCACCACCTACTCTGTCTTTTCACACTTTCTTTCTAGTACCACTACCTCCTTTCTCCTGGCTTTCCTCTTCTCTGTCTCTTCCGGCACTTATGTTAGCCAATTTCACCTATGGCCCCCAGCATTCAGAGATAACCTTCCAGCCACAAACACCTTTCACTCTTCGTGACCCCCTCTGGGCTAATAAGTTTCCGGCATTTGAGACTGCCCTAAAAATCAGGTATTGAGAAGGAGAGAGATATACATTACTGAAAAGGTGTCCATATTGTATTTAGCAGAGCCAGACAAAAATATGAACAAACAGATTTGTTTACTTTTTAAATTCTATGTTTAGCATGGCAGATACTGAGCAGGGTTGATTTTTTCCGTCTGATGGGTGGCTGCACCCGTGCAAAAATGATTTTCTACACTTCCATCTACCATTCTATACATCCATCATTCTCTATCTGACTGATCTTACATCTGGGGCACAGTTCCCTCGATCAACTGCATGTTGGTTGAGGATGGGCTGCGGGTTGGAGTCCACAACCTGCAAGGTGCCTTGAGCGTATGACCTGTATCACTGGCATCTTCAGCTTCTACCCAAAGGCCGAGACTTAAATTTTGCAATCGGCCTCATTGGAAACAGCACCGGCCGAAAGCAGATAGAATTCACCAGGCTTACTCAAAGCGGGCCTCCCTCCTCTCTCAGCATCTAGACCAGAGGTTTTCAAACCTTTTGTGTCGGCCCTACCCAAGTAAAGTGTTTTCAGGTCGCTTCCCCTTCAAAACTTATGGTCGGGCAAAGGGGGTGGGTAGGAGGGTTATTAAATCAGCGGTATTTTTATGTTGAACATGGTAAACGATTATGTAGAGCAGGGACAGTCAGTATTTTTCTCTTTTAAATATAAACTCAAAACAGGTGAAACAAGACACAATTACTTCAGAAGCATTTTAGAGCTCTCTAATGTTTTCCCAAATAGCTTTAACTAAAAACGTTTTTGTATGGCCCTTCATACCATATTGACAATTTCCAAGCGCAGTAAGCAACAGGTGTTATCACTCAGTAATTTAATGTTCGGGATACATCCTCCTGTGGATGTTGGAGTAGGGTGGGTGGTAGGTGGAGCTGCAGGGGCACTAGTGTTGTTGAGGTGTGCATTGATGGGAGTATTGTGCAAGTAGAAGGTGGGCCTGTTGGAGTCAGCGTACGTGGTATCATGGAGCTGTAAAGAAACGGGGGTGTGAGGGGCAATATGCAAATGTCTCATTACATTTTTTGTTTGCTTTTACGTGCTGTGCTTTATTTGCAAGTCAAATGTAACATGGTCTTGCAGGTCAATTCAGGGTATGTCAGCCTTTATCCCATGATTTGACTTTAGTTCATCTCTAGTGGCAGGCAAGGTGTGGTGCATGATGTGCATGTCGAGCTCTGACATTTTCAAGGAAATGAGCTTTGTCCTGGGGGGGACCCAAGGCCTTCTCCCACATCTCTGGGCAGATACTGACTTTTGACACTCTGTAGCCTAGTATTCTTCCCCCTACGGTATCAGGATTGGTATCTGCTGAAGTGCAACAACATGGCGGTCTATAGCTTGGTCCCTGTAGGTGTTTGCGAGGGCTGCATTATCGGCCTGTGCAGTACTTTTGTCTCACCTGTGTGAAGGTTGTGTTCAGGTTTTCGTCATTGTGATCATCCTGGCATTCTTGTTAATTTTTGAGTTTGCAAAAAAACTCTTTTTGTGGACTAATCACATTAGGAAAATGTATTTGGCTGTTTCTTTCATGAATGCAAACATTTACCACCTGCTGTTAAGAGGAGGGATTGCTCTGGGAACATTCTGCCGATTCAGCAGTAGACCATACTACCTGTGATGGCTGTTACTGCCTGGGATGCTGGGGGATGCAGATTTACAGTATGGTTTTAACACATGCTAAAATTGCTTTTGAAATGACTGATAATCAGGTCTGGGGATTTCACGGATGATTTACAGCTGGGAAACCAGTGTGAAAGCATGAGGGAGGGAGGTAAAGAGGAGCCAGGCTGGAGAACTTCCTGTTCTTTTGCTGGGTGCTGCAAATGCTGTTCCTCATGCCTGCAGGAGCACGTGCCTGGCTTATTTTGTGGGAATCTGCCGCCTGCTGTTCTTTGGAGAGTGAGGCTCACTGTCTGGCCTGACATTTCCTGCTTTTTATCTTATTTGTTATTCTGTTTTGTAATTTTTTTCTGCCCGCTATGTTTTCTCTGCTGCTGCAATGTTCCGTCTTAGGACAGCTTGAGTTGATGGAGGGGTTTTCGTGGTTGTTTGTGGATGAAGTCACGATTACCTTTGGTACCTCCTCACTCATGTAAGGACTGTGACAAGAATGTAATCCACGGACTACTTGCCAATAAGCTTCATTACTCCGATTACCTTTCCTAGTCTATAGTACTTACAACAACCTCCTTCCCTGCTTATTGTCATGACCTTGATCCCAGAACTTAACGGTGATACAAAGTTCTCTGAGTTTGCTCTTCGTTTATGGTCCATTCGGAAGGTGGTGCCTGAGGACGAATAAGAATGAATAAGCAGCTACCTATGTTTTATGACATCTCTTTATTAATGTAATAACTGCACTTTCACAATTGCTTATTAACCTTCCTGCTTTCTCAAATTTGCTTGAAAATGCACCATTTTTCCACTCTTTTTTCAAAAAAAATTCTGGGGGAAAACCCCCCCCAAAACCCCATTAGGTTGTTCAGGCTCGCTCGCTACGCTTGCTCACTACGGTGCAGTATGACAATCATTTTACGCCTCACCACTTTGAAATGTCACCATCCGCCACTGATGTCTTTACCTTTGTCCCAAAAACTGGGACATGTATACAAAACTGAGAATCGCGTCCTCTGAAAACCTGGGCATCTGGTGACCCTATCATTTATGACGTTGTAGCACGTTCACGCACCGCGTGCCAAAGGCACGACCGGATTGGGCTCTGCGCCACACATATGGACATTTTTAGTTAAACTGTTCTAAAAAATGCATCGCTGTGCCACAATTTGAAAGTTTTCTTCAGAGGGAGAACACCCCTGGTGAAGGACAGGCTTGCTTGGCATATACAGAAGGCATTGGGCTATATCATGAATGTTCTTTCAGAAACTATGTAGCTTTTTAGCACGTTTTGAAACAAATGATGCTTAGAAGTGCTCTGTTTGAGCCCATTTTTAAATGCTATAACTAGCTGCAAAGACCCTTTTTACTCCAGACATCACTGACGCAATCATGCCTCGCTCGATTCAATCTCTCGGTTTGTGCAGTGTGTATGTGGTATTTACCCTACACCACTGATAGACTTTTCCAGCCATCACTGCGCACTGCCTCCTTTGACATTACCACCCTTTGACAGCGGAACAGCCATGATTGAGACCCCGCTGACACAAAGACCTGCCCCACCACTGAAGTGAAGGTTGCTAATGTTTTGTTTTTCACCCACCACAAGTTGGTTTTTGATTAGGGCTCCCGGTTTTATGGTATTTTTTTTTCATTTCCGTCTGTATTTACCCATATTTATTTTTTGTCAACTTTATTTGTATTTATCCATATTTATTGTGGGTTTTGTGGAAAAAAATAAAGCTGAAACTGGTATATTTCCACATTTATTTAACCAATAAATATGCAGTCATGCTTGAATGTCTGCCAGGTTTCAGGGATATGAACAACCGCAGAAGATAAATCAATGCACTTATATGAAAATATGAATATTTTGGTATTAGCCTTGTGCATATCTACTGCTGTTTCAGCCTCTTTACTAAAATTCCACACAGTTAGTGGCCTGGCCGTCATGGCAAAGTGTATTTAGAATCACTCAAAAAGCACCAAATTTCCGTTTTTATCCACATTTAAATATAAATACAGACAAGAAAATAAATGTTTTTCTGTCTGTATCTTTAAAAATCAGTAAAAACGGAAACCAAGGAACCTTATTTTTGATTAACTCAGGTGCTCCTGCCCTAAAAGCTTGACATGAGTCCACTAGAGGGCAGCACATCATAAGTTAACGCCGTCAATCAATGACACTGCAGCATCGCTGTGCTGTGTGTTAACTTAATGAGACAGAACAAATTTATGACCTCTGCCAACGGAAGGCATCTGCATCTGCTTGCAGGACTGTAAAATCCAGCGTTCTTTAATGTCTGGTAAGAGCCGCTGAGGCCAGGGGTGTACTTGTTCGTCATATTCAGCAGATATATGATAGAGCACCAGGCAAAGTGAACAAATGGATCAACAAAATGTGTTACTCGTAAAAGAGCAGACACTTCCGTTAATGGGTGAAAGATGTCGCAAGACTTTATTAAGTAGGTGCATTGCGTTTGTATCTGCATCACAGCGCTCCCTCAAAGTGTGGCTTCAGCACACGTTATACAATAAGGAGATTGTCGGCATCCCCCATACGTTATGGGCCATAACCCCTCTGAAAGGCTGCAAGGTCGGGGTGGAGCCAGAGAGTTATGGGTCAGGCAAGCTTGACTTATGTGTGGCTCATGCTCAGCCCTGCTAACCTGCAGCTGACCAGCACAGCCAATGACTGCCTCTGCCCCAACCCTTCCTACCTAAAGGGGTTGAGAGGAATGTGCAGACTGAAACATGTCCCCCTAGCAAGGAAGTTGGGACGAGGGTTGTGTGAAAGCTGTATCTGTCATTTGTTGTATATCCATCCTGTCCAGAACATAGCATAACAAATCGACCATTAGTCTGATTTCAGACCGGTGCTGGTTCCCGTATGTCATCAAAGGAGGAACAAGTTAAATATTAATGAGGTGGACTGAAGGGAAATATTTAATATTGTACCCTTACACAAGTTTAATTCAAGAAGATCAAATAATGAACTCTTCTCATCTAGGTGCGTGCAGTGTGCCCAGTGTAGGTTGTCCGCATTCATCAGGACAAGTTCCAATGAAACGTTATTCCCCTGTGTTTACCCTGCGCGTTGTAGCGGCCATATAGGGAATGGATACGTAGAGTGACCTTGCAGTCACATAACCCTCATGAATCCTGGTGCTGCTGCTACTAGATCTGTGCAGGCGGCTGTACTCAATTATTGCTTCTACTGATCAGCAGATGGGACCTGCAGGTCAGAACTCTCGCTGCAGCCTTATCCCGCACAGGAGGGTATCCGAGGGCCTCTTAGGCACACACTGACACACTCACAACACTCCCTACGTCAACAGAGTTCTTGACATTTACCGGAAGGTGCCCCGGTGCCAGGCGGGATGAACCCCATGATCAATCATGCCACAGTATGTAGGTGAGGGTTTAACTTTCTGTGTTATGTTCTAGGCAGGATCATGTGTCTCTTGCCCTCACATTAGCCTCTTCATGGACAGCAATGTGAAGAACTGCATAAGCAATTGTGAGTGTACCTAGAATTGTAGAGTGCGCTCCACCTTCGCAGCCCATCTTCACGCATTGGTAGTCCAATCCAGGCTTAAATGAAGAGTGGTAAACGATAAATATGGTTTGTTCAACGGTAATCAGTCATTGCTCTGGTGTTCATACCTTCAAGCCACCTTGCTGGTCCAGAGACTGTTTAACTTCAGCTCCAGCTGGGTGTCCTACAACCTCGGCTGCCTGCACCCCACCATGCTGTCGGTCAGTGACTTGGCCACACCACCCACACGTCCATTTCTGCTGCTGTGCTGCTGCACCAGCGCTGAAGAGTCGCCGACAAGCTTGATATATATTCCATTTAGTGACCAACCACTACATGTTGTGCAGAAAACAACCTCGTTGCTTTCTCGATGCTGCGACTTAACGTCTCCAGCACGCCCAGTCTTCAACAAAGGCCCGAGAGCACTGCCCCGTCACACAACATCAAGCGTGGCAAAAGGCGTCAACGTTTCTGGGTAAGCGTCATGTTCACTAATGTCTTTTTACAAACTGCCTATTTATTACAGGCATTACATGTTGCCTGTTCCATGCAAACTTGGCTATCTATCTGCTTGGCCTGATGCCTGGACCGAGGCGGTGCAGGGCGACCTGCAGAACCGCAGACTTGCGGGTGCTGCTCGCTAAGAGAGACATTGCAGTGCACTGGAAATCCATTAGCACCCACCCCACCTCCAAACACACCAGTACTGGCACGAATCACAGACGTGGGCCCACGCTGAGAGTGAAATACACCATTGTCTCTGCAACTGAGGTGAAGAAAGTGACGTCTCTACTGACTGGGATATGATCCTGATGGGTCTAACAGAGAAAACCGATGAGAGACACCAGAAAATGTAATACGATAACATAATATTAAGTTATTATTACCCTGACCACTCACAGCATTTGTACTGCCAACAAGCATGAAACACTCAATAAGCAATCAATCACCGGCTTCAAGAAGCCAAACAAATATATGATGGTCTCCCATCCATTTGTCTGAGGATTATACTTGAGGTCATCTTGGTCTGATTCCAGGTTCGTGGTTGGTTCATGGGACCTGCCGGGTTCACTGTATCCTGTAATGCGTGCCACAGATACCATTGATGAGTACTGTAATAGTGCACCTCAGCCCCGATCACTAGCCTGTAACAGTTCGTTTCTGTCAAATGTTATTTCTTTTTGACAAGTCCATAGCTTACATTTGAGTGAAATAATGATAAAGTATTGAACTCATGTTTGTCTGACTCTTAGGTGTTAATGTCCATAAACAATACATTTAATAGCAATGTTTCCAGTGCTTCCAGAGTGGACATTCAGGATGGATATTTTGGACATCGGACCAAAAAGGCGACTTTGCATATGAGTAAATGATCCCATATCCCCCAAGTAGGCAGAGTAAAGATAAGTAGTATTCGTTGCTGGTTGTACGTACTTGCACCAGTAGTGTATGATTGTTTATGGTTATTTGTGGTGTGAGGTAAAAAGCCCGGGCGTTGTCTGCTCTCTTGCACATCCCCTGCCCTAGCTCTGCCCGAGCGCAGGTCCCCTCTCACTCAGGGTAGTTTGTATTCACCGGGTGGGCACACGCACACCTACACACCGAGGTCTGGGTCGCTGTTCCCAAAACTCTCCTGGGCACACCTTTATTCTGCACAGCAGTTCCCAAACTCGAACCCGGGGCCCGAAGTCTTCTCTGGCCCTCTACCACATCTGTGGTGCTCCTGCCATGGTTTGGGCATTCCAGTGAATGTACTCGAGTGCAGTCAGAGAAGCTGGAGGGTTTTTGTACCTCCACTCTGGAAGACAGGATAAAGCAATAGACAAGAAAAGGCTGATGTCATTTAAAAGCCTCCATTCGTTCGACGTTTTTTGGGAGCCAAGTTTTCCAATTCCAGCGCAAGACTGAGGCCCTAGTCCAGAAGGCGCATCTCTCCTTCATCCCAGTAGCCTCCCTTTAGTGCTGGCTAATTAATGATGGTGCCGTTCCTGGCAGCGTGTTCTGCCGAAGACCAGCGGATGGCACGGCTCCGTGGTGGCCTGATGTACACCGCCATGTCCTGATTAATTGTTCTGTTAGAAGACACTAGTGACAAGAGGATTCATTTTCTGCGGATATTCTGGAGACCGGAGCAAGAGGCTCGAGGGAAGGGCTAATTTGTTTGGGGTGTTTCAGACTGGAAGCATGATAGCCCGCCGCCATCTTGGTAGATAGATACCCACTGTGCAAGAACCACAGTATCTACAGGCTTTCGGACCCCTCTATTGGTGTCTGTCAACATTTTCACGCCGCACTCCTGTCATTGCTCAGTTCTGTGTCAGAACAGGTCTCTGCTTCACTCAGCAGTTCTGTTGCGTTCTGTGCATCACACTCGCTTGTTTTCACCTGCCATGCTACATGTGCTGTACATACGCCCACCACACACTTTCTTATGTTGGGTTACATACATATCAGACGCTATGAAAGTTTCTCAACTGTACTTGTTTGCCTGACCCGTTCTATGGAAGTACCAACCTCTGAGCAGCGCAGAAGCATAAAATAACAGGTCCATGGAGACTTCTCATATGGCAAAGATGGCCTTCTAACAACACACACTGTTAAGGTGACCATGTTCATAAAAAGGCCCGGATGTACGAGCTCAGGGCCAGTTACACCCATGTACTATTTGTGTCCTTGTCAGTTATTATCTATCATACTACATAACATTGGTAACGAGGTGGTCGAATTCCACCTGTCACCGAGATCATGGCCGGCTATGATAACAGCTGCTGCCCTCGCTATATCAGGGCACCCGACTTTTGTCCTGGTGAGGAGAGAGATAGGAGCTTTCACGTCAATGAGGAGCAAGCCAAGAGCTTGTCCCGCGACGTGTGAGAACACTATGCAGAAAATAGCGCTGCAAGTATTGCAGCTCTGCGGTGAGGAGGCGGTGTGTGCGGAAGCCGCCACAACAGCTGAGTAACCTGCCTGGCATCTGCAGGAGCCAGTGGAACTACTCCAGGATTTTGACCAGGAGTAATTCATGTTTGGGGCCTGTTAAGTGCACCCAGAGGATATGCAGCACTGGAGCACAGCCAGCCCATAGAATGCAGATGCAGACTTCCGCTTCTTGCGGACTGTTCCAGAGCCGACCGCACTCACGGAAAAAGAAAGTGGAAGAGGCTGGGCTGCGTCCAAAGCCGACCGCTAGAGGACGCATTCCTCACTTAACAAAAAGGCAAAGAAAGAAAAAGAAGAAGGGGCGGACACCACCAGAGGGGGCCATTTGATACCTCTTGAACCGCACCACACCTTGAAGTGGTTGCAAGTATTCAAGGAAAGAGGGGAGTTGACAGACAAAAAAAGCCTCATGCTGGACCCGGGCTGTGATTGGCAACAGCCCGGGCCTCAGAGCCTGCCTGCTCTGAACCCAACCCGCTCTCAGCACTTACCAAGGGTTCCGCACTGGCACAGCCTTTCAACAGAAGTTCCTACCGGTCGTGTCGCTTCCCCCACTGTGAGCAGCAGTGCTGCACCAGTTTATCGCTTCCCTAAAGACATCTGCTCACCTCATCTACACCCTGATGCTGTTGTCTGTAGCACGCTTTGACAATGACCTATCTACCCTTGTGGTTGCATCAGTGACTAGGCAGTGGCTCCTCAGCGGTCTTGCAGTGGCCCACACTTTGCACACATGCACTCCCGGCGCAGACCACACGTATTCCTGTTGGCAACACTCTAAGGGGCCTCCGCAAGCGAGAGATGGACTTAATGCTGCTTCACCAACGGATATTAGGAGGTGGAGGGGTCTCAGAGGAAGACCTCAGAAAGTTATTGCTGAATCTCCAAGTCCCCACAAGACTGTCAGCCACTGGCGTAGCAAGGGGGGGGCGGAGGGGGCGGCACGCCCCGGGCGGCACGAGATTTCGGGGCGGCAGGTAAATTTATCGCCAGCACCCCCCCCCCCGCTCTTAGGCGCTCGGCGGCAAAAGGCAGGGACCGCCACGGGCGGCAGAGTGCCTAGCTACGCCACTGCTGTCAGCGGAGAGTCAAGCAACACCGGAAGAGCAACTTTTGCAACGGACTTAAGTAGCTCTCCTGATGCACCCATTTTAAACGTTTGACACTAATCATAAACTATCCTGAGCACCAGCAGAGTGAACCAACTCTGTACTCTGTTGACAAGACTCCAGAAGATGTGCTGCCCGAAGATCTCAGACTTATTTGCACCACTGTTCATGTCGTGTCTCACACCAAGTTAAATTATGAAGGTGAGCAGAGATGTGCTGTGGCAGCCAGTCTCATACGTCTGTGTGTCTACTGATGCCCTGCTATGTGACTCTAGAGACTGATAGAGTCCGTGGTATGCAATTTTGTTTTTGGTTCCACAGTTTAGACTTGTAGTTCTTTCTTTTGATTTTTGGGAGAAATGTTGTGTCCCAATGGACATGTCTTGAAGCATCCCCTCACTGGGGGCTTGTACGTGACACCCAGCCCACACCCATCCATCACAGGCGGCACTGGTCAGGTGACATTTTTAATAAAAAGGCCTCGGTGCACGAACCCGGGGCCAGCTACACACAAATACTATCTGTGTCATTTATTATCTATCATGGGGGCCTAGGGCCTACAACATAACAGCCTGGTGCTGTCATTGCAGTGCATCAGCGCACATGCATTAATCGATCTTTGATTGAGGAGCTCGTTATGATATGGATCTGTTCCTGTTTATGCCTCTAGGGAGCCCAGCCGAGGTTTTTCAGCCTTGCAAGTCTGCCTGCCATTACATGAGAATAGCGTGTCTATGAATTATTTGTTTACTATAAATGCTTGTTTGCTCAAACATTCAGTTACCTACTAATTATTACAGGCATTTGTCTTCCGGCAGCTTTCTGTGACATGACTTGTTTTAAGTGTTTTGGTGCTGCCCAGGGTTGGATTGGGATCACAATTCGGCCGGGGCACCCCCAAAAAGTGGCCCGGATCACGCCTGTTTGTGAGACAGCATTTAGCTCGTCTCATTGGGCTCATTTTTTGCAAAATGTTTGAAAAATTATGGGGCACATTTACAACCCCCTATCACCATAGGAACATCACTTTTATTTACGTTCCTGTGGCGATAGGAACTTCACCTTATTCACAAGGCGGCATTTAAAAAATGACAAGTTGCAACTTCTATGCACATAGAAGTTACAAATCTCCATATATGATTGTTTATGTGCAGGAAGGGACACCGTCCTGCACATAAACAATAATTTCCCACAACGCAGGCACCCTTGCACTACGGTGCAAGGGTGCCTGCGTTGGCGCTAGGCAGCTAAATTTAGTGCCAGCGCAGGTAGAAACGCAAGGCTGCACCGTATTGTTGTAAATACGGGTCAGCCCTGTGTTTCTAAAGTGATGGAGTGCGGCGTTAGCCTTTTTGACTTAACGCCGCGCTCCGCCACTTTAGTTGTAAATATGCCCCTATGTATTTTAAAGCTGATAGTGCCAGAAACATTGGTGAAAACTAGAAGGACTACATTTTAGCTGGATGAGCTTGGTGAAATAAAGTGGCCCAAAGGCCACACAAATCCTAATCTTGCTGTTTGGCACCGGCCTGTTTATGTAACCGTACGAAAATTACTAACTTTACGTTTTTGACATAAGTTAGTTCTGTGATTCAGGCCCATTAAGTCATCTGAGGGACCTGACAGTTCTACTTACTTTGCCGGAAAAGTCAGGTCTTGAGACTTTTGTGGAAACTCGCTTCTGAAGGGTCGAGTCTCAAATCCAATGGCATTGAGTTTCAGAGTTTGACTGCACACTCTGGGGATTACGGTCAAAGCCGCTTCACAAGACCTAAGATGTCTGAAGGGGGTATAAGCTTGAATCAGAGGATACAAATTTATTTATTTATTTTATTTGAAAAGTTTTATAAAGCATGAACATGACCCATATGGGTATCAGAACGCTGTACAAAGTGGCGAAAGCATGAATAAAAGCAACACAATGGTACAAATGATGTAGTAAGTCAACACACTGTCAAACAAAGGGGGAAAACAAACAAGGTCAGGGGACGGAGAGTCAGCCCGACAGGAGGGAACAGTACAGTATCAGAAGGCCATAGAGCGAGATAACAAATTAACAGACAAGCATAAAATAAATTGAGACAACGGTGTAAAATAAGAATCAAATCTGTGGACAGGTGGGGCTAGAGAAGGGGTACAGGTTGATGCTGTTAATGTTCACTCAAGAATAGCCATTTGACCTGTTTCTTGAAAGATGCAGTGGAAGGATTGGATCTGATCTCAGTAAGAAGAGCGTTCCAAATTCTTGGAGCAAGACCGGAGAATGCACGATTGTAAGTTCTTTTCTTTTTGAATTTGGGAGGTTTCAAAAGTAGGGTGGACCTACTTCTTAAGTTACGACATGAGCCAGATAGTTCAAGCTTTTTGCCAAGTAAACCGGGGTGTTGTAATGTATGGCTTTATGCGTCAAGCAAACTATCTTGAAACGTATCCTAGCTTCGATAGACAGGCAATTTAGTTGCAAAAGGTCAGGGGTGATGCAGTCATGCTTTCTGGAGCCTGTGATGAGCCTGGCCGAAGCTTTTAGAGTGGCTCTGAGCAGTGCCAAGCTAGCATTAGGAAGCCCAGCCAGGGTCACCAAACCATATTCCAGTCGAGAGATAACTAGGGATTGTACTGCAGGCCGGATGTCTTTAGGCGGCAGGAAAGGCTTGATTTTCCTCAGGGTGTTGAGTTGAAAATTGGCTCCCCTAATAGTTGCACTGATGTGAGCTTGCATATTTAGGTATTTGTCCAAGGTAATGCCTAAGGATTTAGCGGAGTCAACCACATGAGGGGTGCAGTTAAGAGCAGTGAGTTGATTAGGCCAGTCTAGGGTAGCTGCAGAGTGGTTGCGTGGGGCAATCAGAAGGAATTAGGTTTTGAGTGTATTTAACAAAAGATGGTTCTGGGCTAACCATTGTTGAGTTTGTGAGAGTGCATCATTTAAAGTTTTTATGTCCTCTGGAGAGGAGATCTTCAAGTACAGTTGCGTGTCATCCGCATACATGTGGTAATGAATTTTAGAACGGTTCATAATGACGGTGAGTGGTTCCATAAAGAGGTTGAAAAGAGTGGGCGAGAGTGCGGATCCTTGAGGAACTCCAATCATGACAGGGGTACTGGTTGCAAGGGAATGGTTAGCTTTGATTCTTTGTGTGCGGTTATATAAGAAAGAGGCAAACCAATTTAAGACCGGGCCCGAGATACCCATCCTATTTTGAAGAAGAGCAATCAAGTTTTCATGTTTGATGGTGTCAAATGCAGAAGACAGGTCAAGAAGGATCAGAAGACAAGGGACATTTTGATCCAGGGATCTCAGGGCGTCATCCACAATGTGAGTTAGGGCTGTTTCAGTGCTGTGCCCTGCTCTGAAACCCAACTGGTAGAGGTCAAGGAGTTGAAATTTCTCAATGTGGTTGCATAACTACGTGTGGTCGCATTTCTCGAGCAATTTAGCTAGAGTCATTATCCTGGTGATAGGCCGGAAGTTGTTAGGATCAGATAAATCAGTGTTGGGCTTCTTAGGGATGGGAGTGACTTGGCCAATCTTGAGGCAATCAGGGATCCTCCCCAGCAGGAGAGATTCATGAATGATCCGGGACCAAAGGGGGAGAATGGCCGAATTGAGATCTTTAAAAAACTTAGCAGGTAGTGGATCGCTGAAATGATCGGAAGGTTTTAAGGACGCCCTAGCGTGGGGCAGCTCTGTGACATCTGGAAGGAAAAAGGAATTCCAAGAGGCGTCATTTTTGGGAGAACAACCAATGTGAAAGGACACTGCCGAAGGTTCCGCAGGCTCAGCTGATGATGCGGTGAAGTTCAGAGGCTGAAAAATGAGAGTGTCAGGTTGCAGCTCCAGTACAACTTTTCTTGTTTTTTCAGAGAAGTGCACTGAGAAGTCCTCCCCACTAGGAAGCGAGGTCATGGGTGTCGAGATAGGGTTGGAAGAGTGGTTAGCTTGTTGCTTGATGATTTCAAAGAGCTTCTTGGGTAATAATAATAACTTGGACACCTCCGATTCAGTATCCTATGCGTGAAACAGAGTGCTTTAAACGAGGCTGTGCTTAATGGGGAGCCAATGTAGTTCAGCAAGACCCGGGCTAATGGCAAGCCGTTTCGGAATGTTTAGTAGCATATGGGCTGCTGCATTTTGTACTCTCTGAAGCATTCCCAACCTACCCTTAGAGACCCCAGATAGAGTACATTACAATTATCAAGCGTGGATACCAGAAGTGTTTGAATTACTGTCTTTTTTGCTGAGTCCAGTAGAAGCCCTAGAATTTTTCTTAGCAACTTTAACATTTCAAAATAAGTGCCAGCCATGGACTTGATCTGGCTCTCAAAAGATAACTGCACATCAAAAAGGGTGTCCAGATTTTTGACTCTCACAGAGCTGCTGCTGCTCAATGGCCACATCACCTGCCCTCAGCCAGGGCTCAATACCCAGCCTCAGTTTAACAGCACAGCAGGGGAGTTGGACAATGCTTCTGGGCATCTGTGCCGGCCCCAATGGGTGGGGGCCTGGGGGGTCAAGACTAAGTCTGCAGCGGCCAGAACAATATTGGCCTAGCAACACTGTGGGAAACTACTTCCTCGGAGCCTGTCTGCCCATGAGGCTGTACCCACATTACAATGGCATGGTGGGGATGACAGAACGGCTCTGTGGCCCGGTTTGTCGTGTAGTTCCTATAAACCTATATAGGATCTGCGCGTTTAGACAACATAGACTGTGGGATTGGTGTCCAGACTGATTCCAGACACCCCCACCGGGTATGTAGCTCACAGTGCCACTAGAAACCCCTCTTACCAAGGAGAGAATAGTTCTTGGCAACTATCGAACATGACAACCCTGTCCCATCAGGGATCGTGGAAACAGTGCGATACTTTTCACTCAGTCACTCGTGCTCACTTTGTCTCAGAGAGATACACAGAATAAATGGTGGGGACGTTTTCAATAAGTATTTATTGAACCAGCGTCATTCTAGTCTAAAATAGGTGTGCTGAAACAACCATTAGACAGAAACAGATATAAATGATTATAAGCACTAACAGAGTAAAAGGATGGTAGATTTCTGCCATAGTGCTAAAACGATGAATACAGGCAGGTATAAAAATACATAACAATAAAATGCGTACTCCTACGATGCGACCCTAACTAGATGTACCTAAGTGTACCTAGCATGTTTGTAGGTGTAAAGCCAAGACTCCCTCTAAGATAAAGTCAACCCCATTACCTGAAGTGAGAGACTGTGGGACCCCGTCTTGATCTCGAGATGGACACCCCACGATGGATGTCAGACCACTGCGAGCTGGAGTGTCTGCGTGCAGGAACCTCAGCGTCTCACGTCAGTGTGTCAGCATGGAAGTCCTTTTTCTCCTCTCCCTGCCTCAGCAAAGATATTGTGTTTATATACCCAAAGTGGTACCCTCAGGGAATCTACCTTGCTGTGTCATGTCGGACTTAGGATGATGGAAGGAATTACCCTTATACATAGTTATTATGCAGGAGATGTTAGTCCTGCTGAGTTTCCAAGAATCCTCATGCATAATGAATGAGGCTAGCTTTCAGGGAAAACCCCACGTCCTGTAAGCAGTACTGTAATTAGGTAAAAGGTCAGTCCCAAGAACCGTTATGTAGTGTAATGGCAGGGGAAAATATAGGTGCAAGGTTAGGTTGCTTCCTGAGCCTATATTGGGGTACCTATATGAAACATAACACCCACTCCTCATCCGACTGGATGACATACTAACATTTTAATGTACTTCTAGGCATTTGTATGCAAATAACTAATTAGTCCAAAACAATAGTGTTAAAAAAAAAAAAAAATTTAAATGCAAAAATCATATTTTAAGCGGTAGAAGTCTTGCTAAAATATGTTCATATATATAGTTTGAGCAACTATGAGTGTCTGAAAGCCATGCAGTTCAGCAAGAAAAAGTGTCTATTGTTTAAAAATTCCAAATTTGGTTGTTTTGAAAAAGGCCAAATTTTTCCCAGCACACAATGAGCCAAATGTTTATGTGTCCTGGCTGGGAGACGCAACATCACTGTTGCTTGTCATCGCAGATGACGGTCCCTGCAACACCTCACAGATCAGGTCAATCGAGCACAGATGATCTTCTGTATTATCCACAGCCGATGCTGGGGAATCCTGTGTGACATCCAAGGCCTGAGTGTTTGTAGAGAAGCTGGTATCCATTCCAACAGGAGCTGAAGCATCCTGTGGTGGCTCTAAGAATGCAGACATCAACATGGGAATACGCTGAGGACACAGCAGTACATGGGCTATTATCGGGCGCAACCGATGGAAGTGTTAGACAGAGATCCAACATGCATTCTTGTCCGCAGAACAGGCATTGGAGGACAGGCAGAACACAGTCAATCCAGATTGGTCTAAATGACAGGAACCAAGACTCGCTCAGTTCACGAAGGCGAGGTGTGCCAAGATGGAGTACCATGCGATCACGGTATCTGCGCTCCAAGAGCGTTTTTTTAATCTCTTTGGTGACTGGGACGTCCATTGCGTAGCAGAAAAATTACAATCAGGATTCCTTCTATTAGGAACAGGATCAGCGGAAGTCCTCCAAAAATGCTTCAGAATACGTGTGTATGAAGTTCGGAATCACTCCGAAGACTGTCTGAAAGGTGCTTAACAGTCCAGAACCTATGGTCTTAAATAGGTGTAATATACCCATCGTATCAGACATGTTAAAGATACGTTGTACCATTTCTGTGAAATGGAAAGGGCAGTTTGTTCGTACTAGTGCCAGTATCTCAGCTGAGGACCTTGCGGCCTGGAGATCAAAAGTCCCTCGGGCGGAGGTTAAGGGCACGGTTTTCTGTAAAAGCATGGCTATCATTCGGCTCAGAGGATCAAACCGTATAAAGAAAACATTCAACGAAGGCCATAACGGCACCTCCCTGACTGTGTGGGCCAGTGGAAACAATACTTCCCTACAACAAGTAACCCTGGAGTCTACAGTGTCAAGATATGTGATGCCCGGAAGCATCCCACAACAACCTTGATCATTCAGCATCAAGTAACTCCCATTTGAGAGCAACTTGAACACCGGATTAATCAGGGCAGCCGGGGACCCTTTCAAATGACAGGATAAGTTTGCAACTGAACCATTACAGGCCCTGTGAAGCATGATATCCTTGCATATGAGAGACACACTTAAAGAGTTCTCACAGTTTGTACCGCTTAGAAACACTTCCATGTCCCCACTCCTGCATCAAAATCTGTATGGCAATTCCCAAGATTCCTTGATGAATTCCCTACCCATCGCTTCATATCTTCCTGCCTGTTGTTATTCTAGGCAATACTGAAACTGGAAAGTTGTGACCGGTAATGTTATATGGCCATGGATTAACCATTCTGTGGAGGGTGACTGCCACAGTGAAAGGTAATTGGTCCAGTTTTTCAATACGCAGCATTGTATATTTTGCTCCCCTTTGTGCCATAGTTATCTGTTTTTTAGTTAGATTGTATGTAGAGAACAAGGACGTACTGTTAATAAATCGCCACAGCGCATAACCAACGTGCAATGATTGGAGCATCCAGCTTAATAACATAATAGAACGTAGCTGAGACTGTCCGTGCTGTAGTATGGACAAATCCTGTTCTAGTATATCTATAGCAGAAGATACAATGTTGCCCAGTGAATAAATCCTGGATGTTAATGTAGTCATACCATTATCGACTACAGCTAATGCTTTTTCTAGGTTAATTCTATAAATTTCACTGAGTCTCTCCACGGCTTCTTCTTGAGAGTTTTTCCAGATTTCATTATAAACGGCATATAAGAAATGTTCATGACGTGGCTTTCGGGGGCCCAATAAAAAGTCCCTTAGATCCATGTCTTCTGATCGTAAGGATAAGTGTTGTTTCACCTGTGATAGTGTTGAGGTTTTTAGCCAGTCGAGGCATAACTTCCCAACACTGTATGATGTCACCAGCCCAGATGTTCTCTTTGTACATAGCGTTGGTCCGGCCTATGGATACTAAACGCTTCGAAAGTACCTCTGAATCTTGTCTGGCATCTATTTGTGTCTGTAGGCCAAATTAACCATCCCTTCCAATTGGGGTCTGATGAATTATAATGTATGATGTCATCTGTTGTATCCCCTCCACGTGTTGTAAAGTTTTGCCACCCCTCAAAGTGTGATGGTGAGGGAATCCGAGGTGTGTTCAAATCCTTGTTCTTGGCTAATCCAAGACAGGAAGTCTGTTGCACAGTGTCATTCAGAAATATTATCTGCTGTGGAATGAGGCATGCTCGAAATAGTGTTTCTGTTCCCTGAACTTGCCATTCCTTTGAACCCCATACTGATTTTATGTCTATAGTGTCCTTCCATAAGTCGAAACCCTGTTCAGACAGTTAATGAAGGATGCAGAGTAAATCTGTTTGGTGTTTGTTAGCATATTTTTCTGTGCAGTTGTAGGTGCAACCTTATAATAATATGAGGTCGGGTCAGAAGTGTTAAACCTTGAAAAATAAGAAAATGTCTGTGCAAACGTTCTCGAACTACCTTTTGGTGGTTTTGGGCAATGTTCCCATTGGTGGTATGCAAAAACATTACTTGGGATACTGGATTTATGTAAAAAATGATGACCATAATGTTGGTAACAGTACATTGTGTCATAATCAGTTGTGTCCTCAAACATTTCAATGCTTGAAAATGCAGTGGATTGTTCTAAATCAGACAACATATTATTTACAGTTTCAAAGTCCCAATCGTCAGAAAATGTACTGGAGGTAATGATATCATTTAAAGAAATTTTAAATACATGTGGTATTTTCAAAAGTTCAGTGGGACCAAATACATCATATGAAAATCTGTCCCAAACTATACCATCAGGAATTGGAACAGCTGTAATGTTCACGAAGGACAGGTCTCTTTGTTCATGATTAGATGAAGTATGAGGTTTCAGGACCAAGTTCACATTTGATACTGCTGAGCGTTCTGGGAGATAGTTTCCGTTCATGAGCAAGCAAAAGACAGTCACTAGGCCAATACAGAATAGAAAAAACAATATTCCAGTTATTATCCAGAGCTATAGCCATGGTGAAACTAGGTAAGTCTTTTTCAGAAAAATGTAGAAGTCATGAAGTTGTTGTTTACAGGAAACTTGAGCTGGCATTGTTCAGGTTCACTGGGATCCAGAGCGAATGTATCAAAATCGATAAAGTAGCCAGATGCAGTCCGATCTAGTTTTGGAAGATCAGCAGGTTTTGTTAAACTGGCAATCGTCTCTTTTGGAGGCATATTGATGTAAATATCGGTGTTAGGCCAAATTGATATTTGTCTTTCATTTCTGCTTTGATGTTCTGTTTGAAAAAGGAACGAGTTCCATTTCACTATTGGTAAGCACATTACTTTGTATTGGTGACTCTTCGAATGTTATGAGTCTTTCTGTCTGAACTTCCTGTATGGTAGCGAGAGGAGAGCGTCGGCTACGCAGGAGCCAACGAGGCCTACTATTCAGTATCGGCCACATAGTGTGGTTTGATCAGATCAATGGAGACAAATCTCTTTTCTTTCTTTCCGGCAGGAGGCAGAAGAAGTACTGTTCTTGTACCTTCGAAAGCCAGGACAGGTACAGACTTTCTGTATGAAGGCCCAAATTCTTTCTTGTCCACAATCTTTTCTCTGACCAGATCCCCGACTTTTGGGATCCAGGCAGGTCTTGCCGTGACTGATTTGACTTTGCCAGTGGCGGTGCGTTTTACTTCCAAGTTGCTTTGTAGTGCCCGGAATTCATTGAGATCCTGTAAAATAGGCAAATGTTTATTGATGTCAAATGGTTTTTCATCCGCCACTGTGCTTTCAAAATCAAGATCAGGTACCCACATTCTCGTTCCAAATAGGACTTCGTAAGGAGTGACACCTCCTAGGGAACTTCTTGGCATATTATTGAGTGCCCGCTGGACCCCATGTAAGTGATTGACCCAACTACCACCCAAACCTAATACTCTTGCGGTTAAAGATTGCTTTAAGTCTCGGTTTTTTCTCTCCGCGACCGAATTTCCCTCAGGATGGTACAGAAAGGAGTACCGCTGTGCAACAACCAAACTTCCCATAGCTTCCTTGTAAGCCCTAGAGCTAAAGGTGGGGCCACGGTCAGAATGTAATGTGCCAACTGCGTATGTCCCTATGAAGACTCGCAAATCTTTTATAACAGTTTGAGTGTCAGCTGAGCGCTGAGGCCAAACCCACAAGAATCTGGAGCATGAATCCACTGCCACCAAGATATACTTGTAAGCCCCATCTGATTGTAGGGGGCCGCAGTGGTCCAAATAGACACAAGCGAGTGGTCTGTCTGATATAAGTAATGGTGTCTGCGCTGGACGTGCCACGGTGGAACCCTTCATCTGCTGACAGATGTCGCATTTTAAGACAAAATTCTTTGTTTGTTTAGTTAGTCCTGGCCACAAATAGCGTTATTTCAATAAAGAAACCGTTGCGGTAATCCCTGTGTGTGCAGAACCTAGACCCTCGTGTGCAGCTAGAATTAAACCTAATCTGCGATCTATGTTTGGTATTAATCTATTGGTATTATTGTTGTTTGCAATTTCTTAGTTTTTCTTGTCAAGTCACATTGTTGATTGATGTTATCTTGTTTATTTACGTTTAGTAACATGCATTGCTATAATGTGTACTAATTTATACGTATCCACTTGTGCCTGACTTAAGTACTAATGTGGATTTAAGTCTTTAAAAAAAAAAGTGAATGACACAGCAAATAAATGCTTAAAGTCCAGACTAATTGAGTTAATGGACTGCAGTATGTTAAACTACTTTAACAGCATCTGAATGTGACGGCTTGGACACACTTTTTCTGTACTATTATTGGGCCCTGTCCAGCCGCCTTGGGCCAAACCCCTTCATTGCTATAACTTTCTCTCACAACAGCAGTCTGTACTGCTGTCAGAATTGTTTCTGTACAAGAAAAACGCATTTCAGCATTTGTGTACAAGTGTGATTTGTATGCAATGGGTACTGTTTCGCCTTCATTGAAGGTTAGGTAAGTATACCCAGATTGACACGCTATAGCATGGATCACCAAATTTGTGGTGTTTGCACGTGTGTGTAGGTGTTTTGAAGCTATCATGTCAGGTTGTAAGGAATGAAGGATATCTGTGTGTTCCTGTGTCCAATGTTTAACTGAAAAATCAGGTCTTATTAGGTCGTAGAAAGGTTTTACTTTTTCTGCGTAATCTAAAATGTAAGTTCTGCCAAAATGTAAGAATCCTAATATGGATTGTAAATTTTTCAACGATTTAGGAGGTTGGAGCAGCGCACACTTTTCTAAAAAGTTAGCTGCCAGGCTTTTCCCTTCACTTGATAACTTGTATCCCAAAAATAGGACATTGAGGTGAGCTATTTTCGATTTTTTAAAGTTGAATTTGTAGCCCTCCGAGGCAAACCCCAAAATTTTGTTGCTCACCCTGGTCAAGTGATCCTTTAAATCATCATCCGTCAGATAAATATCATCTACATAGGATAATGCCTCTTCACCAAATTCTGAAGTAACTCTGTTACCCTAGCAGAGAACAACGCTGAGAATGCTGTCAAATATCTGCTTTGAGGCGCTATATTTTGGCATAAAAATCCATTTGAGATATCTAATGTTTTTTTGTATTTTTTCCGTACAATGTTATTCATTAATGCGGCACTGTGTGCATTCTGTTCTGCAAATGTTTTAGTGCATGTGATCAGATGTCTGTAGTCTAAAACCAGACGGTATGAATTATCGGGTTTCATTACAGGAAACAAAGGATTATTCATTGAAGAGGTGCAAGTTTCAATTACACCCTGGTATTCAAGTTGATCTAAGATCTCCCTGACCTGTTTTTTCGCTTCTTGTTTTATTGGGTACTGTCTCTGTGGAGTGGGAGTCGTTTTTACTGAGATTTCATGGTGAGGTGACTCAACATCCCACCCAACATGGTTGCGATATAATGCTGGAGCAAGTTCAACCCCCCATTCCTGCGCGTATGTATGTTTTAAGTATATTGGAACGAGGTTGGAAAAAGCCAGTAAAATTACCGTTTCTCCCTTTGGGAAATCCATAACAATTTCAGGCGGCCAATCTTTTTCAGTTAAAACGATGTCATATCCATAAGTCAGATTCTCCCAAAAGAGACCTTTAATTTGTCTGGGTTTGTCCCCCTCCATTTGGAGTGTTATTTCATGTAACTTATGTGGGACACTTACCCTTGTATCAGGTGTCTCCACTGTGATATGTTCATTCAACTCTGCTGTCACCAGAAATTCCATCAGGTTCTGGCGAGCTATTGTTACTTCTGCTGCGCTGTCTAGCATCGTCAGAGCCCATTCCCCATTCAGAAGTTGAGTCCTCAGAATTCTGGGCATGTCTAACTTTAAAACCTGCTACCTTCTTCATTTTAAATTAAGGTTTTGATTTTGGTTTCTCTTCTTTTTTAGAAGCATAGTCTGAAGCGCATTGCATGTCTCTGGACTTTGTACGCTCTTCTTGTCTGTGTTCTGACCGTCCTTCCCTCTCAGAGTTTTTTGATGAACCCTGAAAGGAACGAGAGGAACCTGTATCAGTATCCTGATACCTGTCATGTTTTTTAATGTTATCCTGATTCCTGAGGTTGTACCTCCTTTCGGAGGGCTCCTGTTGAGGAGACCCACCCCTGGATTGTAATCTATTCTCTCTAATTTCTTGTTTTTTTATTGTTATCCCATTTCTTCTTGGAAGAATCAGGTGCTTGTTTGGTGTTCTCTTTTTCAGGACCACCCATGAGTTGAGGTTTTGTTGCTCTAGCTCCCAAATTATCTCTAACTAATTCGGCATAGGTGTCTTTGATAATTTTAGGTAATTCACGTTCCTGTTGTGAAGGAGTGAAATCCCTCAGGCGTTGGCGTATTGCCACTGCTGCTGCCTCCCCTTTTATGTTTGCTAATATAATAGCTGATACCTGGGCAAAAGTTCCTAACAATTTCATCCCTAAGCTCAGAGCAGGTTCTGCTCCATACTCATTCTGTATTTGTCTTAATACATCTGGTATTACTGCTATTGAAGGGATACCATGAGTTCTGGTATATATGTCAGCGAAAACTGTACCCCAAGAGGTACAATCCTCTATCTGGGGAGCTATCCCCATTGGCAAGCAGATTGTTAGCATTCTGTATTTTTCTTGAGGGCTTGTGTGTGGAAATACTGCCTCTAGCTGTGTTGTTTTTTTAAGCTATCCAGAATGGCATTTGCTCACGTCTAGTGGGCATTTTACCCATAACTGCGTTTAGCGTTTGTGGAGTTATTTTAGTTGTAGATCCCTGAATTTGTCCTACTGGCGTAGCCCTTGCTGGCTGAAGTGTGAGTGTTCTCATCATGAACTGTGTCAGGTTTCTGTAAAGTTTTATTATTTCTTTATGAAGTGGACGTAAGTCTGCTACTGGCATTGTGTCAATGTCTGGATGCGGTGTGCAAGCCGCTAGGACTGGCCAAGTGGCTCCATCTCTTCCGAGCGGACCAAGTCTCACTTTTTCTTTTGTGTGTGGGAGGGCGCCTTTAAACCAGTTGATGTGCTCCTGGTAGGTGAGCAGAATTTCAATGTCCTCATACGGACAGTATTCATCTGGTGTTTCATTTTTAGTATAAGAATGAAATGTATGTGTTTGTGCATCTGCTTGTGGGAAATTAACCCATGAATAGAATACCTCTGTTCTGTATGATTCGTGTGCCTCAATCACGAATGTGACTGTCCCACCCCTAGCTGTGACTCCATAGTCTGCTAGTTTTAAAGTAAGGGCAGTTCAGACATTTTCTGAAATGTTTATTTCACCTTCTTGTTCTTCCTCCCTTGCTGAAGTCGTACGTTGTGCTGGTGCAGCGGTGTCTTCGTCAGCCATTATTTTGAAGAAGGAAAAAGTTTCAAGGAAACTGAGATAAAGTTTTATGCACAATAGGAACTATTTGTCCTTCAAGCTTGATAAACCTACAGCCAATACATAGGATATACCTCCTCAGCTGTGGCGAATAGTTCCCTTCCCACTCCAGACGTCTCTGGGAAAATGTGAGTAGGGGTCTCTGAGAACAGCACAACTGAACTACTCAGATTTGACCGTTAAATAAGTACCAAACCAACGTTGGCAGCGCCATGTCGTGTAGTTCCTATGAACCTATACAGGATCTGCACGTTTAGACAAGATAGACTGTGGGATTGGTGTCCAGACTGATTCCAGACACCCCCACCGGGTATGTTTGAATGTATACCAGCTAGCTCACAGTGCCACTAGAAACCCCTCTTACCAAGGAGAGAATAGTTCTTGTCAACTATCGAACATGACAACCCTGTCCCATCAGGGATCGTGGAAACAGTGCAATACTTTTCGCACAGTCACTAGTGCTCACTTTGTCTCAGAGTGATACACAGAATAAACAGTGGGGGCGTTTTCAATAAGCATTTATTAAACCAGTGTCATTCTAGTGTAAAATAGGTGTGCTGAAACAACCATTAGACAGAAACAGATATAAATGATTATAAGCACCAACAGAGTAAAAGGATGGTAGATTTCTGCCATAGTGCTAAAACGATGAATACAGGCAGGTATAAAAATAAATGACAATAAAATACGTACGATGCAACCCTGACTAGATGTACCTAGCATGTTTGTAGGTGTAAAGCCAAGAATCCCTCTAGGATAAAGTCAACCCCATTACCTGAAGTGAGAGACTGTGGGACCCTGTCTTGGTCTCGAGATGGACACCCCGCGAGGGATGTCAGACCACTGCAAGCTGGAGTGTCTGCGTGCAGGAACCTCAGCGTCTCGCTTCAGTATGTCAGCATGAAAGTCCTTTTTCTCCTCTCCCTTCCTCAGCAAAGATATGGTGTTTATATACCCAAAGTGGTACCCTCAGGGAATCTACCTTGCTGTGTCATGTCGGACTTAGGATGACAGAAGGAATGACCCTTATACATAGTTGTTATGCAGGAGATGGTAGTCCTGCTGAGTTTCCAAGAATCCTCATGCATAATGAATGAGGCTAGCTTTCAGGGAAAACCCCACGTCCTGTAAGCAGTACTGTAACTAGGCAAAAGGTCAGTCTCAAGAACCGTTATGTAGTGTAATGGCAGGGGAAAATATAGGTGAAAGGTTGGGTTGCTACCTGAGCCTATATTGGGGTACCTATATGAAACATAACAGGTTGACAGAGCTCCTAACAAAATCTGGCCCACAGGTGACCCTTAGGCACCGGCCAATCGCCCAATGCCCGCCTTTCCAATCCGATGCTGGCTGCCACATGTCAGTGGGGTTGCTACTACTTTATGCCATGCCATCGAGGCATGATGTTCCCAGATTTGAGTTTCCTTTTACAAATTGTTGTCATCAGGTGTGTTTGTTTGATTATTTCAAATGAAGACTACAACTCCCAGAATGCACCGAATTTCTAGATGAAAGCCTACAACTGGAAACATGGTGTTGTTCCGACCTGAAGTGATCTGTCCACTGAAACCGTGAGCAAAGCATGAAGATAAGAAGGTGTCGTGTAGGTCTGGATAGAAGTGCATTAACAGAACAGGATCCGTCCTATTGTTAGCAAACAGTGATGGCTGAGCCCAAAGGCGCAGGAGACACAAAATTTCTAGGAGGGACTCAGACAGCCTTGGGGAAAGCTGACCCAAGGACCTAGCTTGGCTCCAAAAGCCAAAGCACGAGCCTAGCCATCAAAAAATATAAATCAGGCAACAGATGTCGTAAAAATAAGATGAAAACTAATATTTTTTAACATTTCTCAGTGTCTCAATCAAGTACATATGATTGTGTGACAGAACTGAGTGACGTTTATTGAACGTAGAAATGTATCATTAAAAAATACGAAGACAGCGTGGCCATCAGTTACCCAAAATGTGTCAATTTGTCATGGTCTCTATTTATACAGTATATATTGTTAATAAATGTGAAGCAAGATTATGTTATGCTAACCATATGTAAGTGAGGTTTGTGTAGAGTACAGATCCTTTACTGAATTATTTTTATGTGCTCTAGAACTGGATTGTTAAGGAAATTTATACATAACGAATTAAAAAAATGGGCTGTGAACCACACAATTTGGTTAAGTGGGGAAGTAGGCATTTGAGTTCAGGGTTGCATATTGTACAGTTCAGAGACCCTAAGGCTACATCCTTCTTTCTTCTGTTTATGCAAAAGGTCAGTGCTTTGTGTTCAGTTATCTAATTATTATTTAATTAGTGTTAGTATGGGAGTTAAATAAATACATTTATACACTTGTCACATCTTAAATACAACGGAGACTGTATATCTACATATATATATATTTTTTAAAGTTCACTGAAAAAAACAAAGGTAAAAGTAACGTTATAATTAGGTGAATATGTCACTGACAACATTAACCCATAGATTTTAACCAGTTAAGGTTAGCAGAGCTAACTATAACCTACACCCTCACCATGCACTGCTTATGATCTCACATATTACATCACTCATGACATGCTTCATGACATCATTTATGACATCACTGATGACATCTCAAATGACAACATTGATGACATCACTGATGATGTCACCAATGACATCATCCAATGAGTGTGTTAGTTTGTTTTATACTTTACAAAGTGGCTACCATATTACCTTTCTACCTAGTATTGTACAGCCTGCGTCAAACTAATGGGTATAAGTGTTTACAAAACACATGTGCTCATAATGCATCATAGGTGTGTAAAGGTATTGAACATGTTATAAATCTTTGCATTGAAGAGTAACTCTGTGTGCAGGTGACAGTTGACGACTTGTGTTCAGCATGTTCGACACAAGTTTATGTGCTACATACTAAGATTTGTAAGCAGCTTTGAATTATTTGACAGAATTGTTACAGCATGACAATGTCTACAATGACATAGACGACTATGTGCCCCAGGTACTAACCTACTAACCTATGTACATATGCTTCTTTTGCCTCAGAAGATGAGCTATCTTTAAAGTTTTCTCCACATTATGATGGCTGCAGGTAGTATAATCTTTAACACCTTCAGACCTTGGTTATTTTAAACGAATAGTGTCTTTTTTTTTACAAGTGTTGCATAGAGTGTACGCTGCTCTAAGTAGATACTTTTTTTAATACTCTGCAGTGTATTTCCAATTAGAGTTTCACTGTCTGCAAACAGTGTGGTATGGAGTAAACACTGTGTATGGTACCCACTTTTCTACTCATAGCAACTTCATTTCTCAATGTAGGTTTGGTGACTGTGAGGGGTTTGATACAGATAAAAGCTGTCCGTAGTAGGGCATTGATTTTGAAAAAGACGTTGGGTATCTTGAGGAACTTGGCTTTCTCTGAACAGTTGTATACATATTGAACACCGTGTGCAATGAGAGTTTCCCATATATCTGTGGATGATTGTTAATGTGAACTAAACTACCCGTGAAGTGGTTGGTATAGGGTCAATGTTGCTTGCATGATTTCTACACCTAAGAGAGTTGTGTTTGTTATGGCATTAATGATGCTTCATATTATTCTGAGCAATTTTGTACTTACTTTCAGGCCTCTAATGCCATACTACTTTATAGAATAATGTGTAGAAAAGAAGCTTGGATAATGTCATCAGTAATTTCATCAATGGTGTCATTTGAGATGTCCCCAGTGATGTCATAAATGATGTCATAGAACATGTTATGAGTAATGTAATATGTGAAGTCATAAGCAGTGCATGGCAGGGGTGCAAGTTATTGTTAGGTCTGCTAACTATAACCGGTGGATTTCTGTGTTGTTTTAAGTTCAAAACGTTAAGGTTGTCATTGACATATTCATCTAACTATAACGTTACTTTAATCTTTGCTTTTTTCAGTGAATTTCTAGTTTTTTCTAACCTAAAGTAATATTTTATCACCATACATAAAGCCACCCCTCCCCCCCGCCACGCACCGCTTTCAGCTGAGCGCACAGAGGGTTGTCTGCAGGGCCTGGCCGGGCCTTTGGCCGTGCACAGGAGGTTGGCAATAGGGCCTGGCTGACCAACCCACCGGAGGCAGCATCGTTTCTTACTACTAAAATGGAAGGGGCTGGGCCAAATGGGTGGAGCTTGTAGATGATTCAGTGCCTTCGCATACTCAGCAACAATTAAGAGGGAGAACCGTGGACTCTGCTCTTAGACCAGGAGACGACAAGAAAAAAACCTACTCATCTTGGACAGACGCTACAGAAGAGATAGTGCTCCGTTAAATCAAAGATGCAGTCACCTCAATCAAGGATTCCAGATCGTTTTTCAACGTGCAATTGTTGAGAAAACACTCTGTCCATTTCTAAAAGGGTATGGGGGCCACGCGGCCCCCCTCTCCCACACCATTATGCCCTGTGGAACCCATCCCCCTGGACCGTGTTTGTTTCAAAGGGGAGGATGGGTGTACGGCCCCCCTCCTCGAGCCTATTTGTTGCCAGGTTCCATCCTCCAGGGCATGAATTTGTGTGTAAAATGGAAAAGTTTCCATAGACACTGAAGATTAAACACAGTCACAGGACTTGTCTGCCTAAAATGCTCCAGGCCCTGTGATTTTACTAATTATTTAATTGTGGTCATTGAGGTGTTGAGCCTCTGCAAAAACATTTCATTCTCAAGTTAGCAGATCCAGAAATAACATAAAAGAGTATGTTCTGCCTACTCTTACTCTGCTGACTCCTCAGTTGCCACAGTTAGATAATTAACAAAAGAAAAATGTCATAGAGACCACCACTGTTTAAAATTAGCTTCCACTTAAAAATCTGGGGAATATTGTCCTCTGCATCCCCTCCACCCTAAAATCTGGGGGTGCTGGAGTAAAACATAGCCCCTCGGTCCCAGCGATTCCTTCACTGACACTAAAGCCTCCGCAGGACAGGCTGGTAATGCAGTGAGGGTTCTTCCGATCAAGAAAGGCACATACCTTCCAGTGTTACTATGAACAGGTTTGATTCCCTTCAGGAGTGAGTGCGGTGGCACGTCCCTGGAAACCTTGTGTTCAATCCCGTGATTACATTGAATACATTCAGGGGAGGCTCCTCCATTTGAGCGGAGGAGCGGCGCCCCACTAGCCCCAGAGCTGAAAAATAAAATGGTAATAAACCTTATTACCATTTTATTTTTCAGGAACCTATCCCGAACTAAGTGTCAGGATGGGGCAGGGCCAGCACTGCCGAGTGGCAGCAGCAGTGAGCTGTGCGCTTTAAAATGTGCATGTCTCTTTGGCTGGCCATCTTGGGACGGCCAGCCAGACATGCGCATTTTAAAGTTCTGTAACCTAGCTGTCTTAGACAGCTGGGTTAGAGAAAGCGCAGGCCTCCAGTGCTCTTACGAGCACTGAGAGAGCCTGCTCTTTCCAATCCTGGGGCTGCTCTCATGCTGTGAGAGCAGCACCAGGATTGGGTAGTGCAGTTTCCTGCGTCTGGAGCTTCATGAAGACACCTGAGGGAGGAGGACGTTGCGCTACAAAGGTAAGTCAATTTCTTTCATTTTTTTTGTGCCTCGCCCCACCACCCTCGGTACAAGCTAGCCACCACTGAATAAATTACTCCATTCTGTGCTTACCAACAGCCCTAGCACATCCGGGCTATTACAGTGTTCAGCGAGGAGAGCACGGTTACGTGGTGGTGTGAAAGAAATATTCTGAACTGAAGAAATCAAGAGAGGACAAGGCGAGGACTATTAGGCAGAGTCCCAGGGGAAGAAACTAAGAAGCACTGGGGGGCATGTCCTTGGTACGTGTTAGTATGAAAATACCAATATATTTAAGAAAAGGACTAACACACCTCAAAGCATTTATTTTCAAAAGGAAAACTGACTGGAGAAGTCGTTGTGTACTATTTTCAAATCTATCTAATTATGTCAAGGTTGCCTCTGATCAGAAATGAGGTGCACCTGAGGAGTGTGAAGCTGTCGAGGTGCACAATATTGTTGATTTGTGCTTCTTGCTACTCCTGAGGTGTATCATTAGAGCACTGCATGGGACACAATGCGCCTTCTTCAGGTCACGAGGGAGGGGCTCCGATGGAGCTGTTGAGGTATGCAGTGTGCTCCTGGTTACCTTTAGATACATTGATAGATGTGTCTTAGGATTCAATATTAGTGCAACAAGATCTCAGTCTCGTCACTGTTAAGTTGCCTCAGTGGACCAATCAGAGGACACAATGTTAGCATGATGAGGTCTGCTTCTGATTAGGACTGAGGTCCATCTATAGAGCTGTGATATGCTATTGACTGTTAAAATGAGGTCCATCCATGGAGCAGTATGTGAATCCACTGTTAATAGTAATGTCACTCCTGGTCAGGATTGATCTTTCTGAGAGCATGCAGCTATTGTACCCTGGAATGCTCCATTTCACAAGTGAGTTGCATCAAACAGAGCTATTTCGACATGTAATGTGAATAGTTTTATGGAACAACCACACATGCCAAAACCACGCATGCCTTAACCATGCGGTCTTTACAAGGAACACGTCTTTACTACGCATGCCTTTAAAATGAATTTTGTTACAAAACCATGATTAGTGAAAGCATATGTGTGGTACAGATCCCACCGAGCCCTAAAATTCAGCCCTACTGTGCTGTAATCTACCCACCCCAGCTCTATTAACTTCCCGACCCCCTACCCTGAGCCCTAAAACCCGATCTTAGCCCAAAAAAACTACCCCAACCCCAGCACCTCTGCCCTGAGCCCTAAAAACTGCTCCCAGCCCTGAAAACTGTCCCTTCCCCCCTGCCATGAGCCCTAAAATTCAGCCCCCTGCTCTATAAAATGACCCAAAACCCAGCCCCCTGCCCTAAAACCAGCCCCCACCCCTAAAACCTACCCCAACCCCCCCCCGGCCCCTGCCCAACTTACCAAGCCACGTCCTGGTCCTTCTTCCTGCTGCAATCTTTCTGGTTCCTCTCCCCCCCAGCCCATCCACTCTGACAGCTAGAACACCAACTGGTTTAGCCATGCATATGCGTGGTTAAGGCAAGAGGTGTTCCGCTTGTGGGGAAATGGCACGTGTGCTTAAGCCCGCATTGTAAAGGCCATTTCCCAATGTGAATATAATAAGGTCTGCTTCTGGTCAAACGTAGGATGCATGAGTAGACCTTGTTATTTTTCATATAGGTACCCCAATATAGACCAGGGTCACATCCCAACCTTTCACCTATATTCGTCCCTACACTACATACATAACAGGCTGCTAGGACTGACCCTTTAACTAGTTACAGTACTGCTTACAGAACGTGGGGTTTTCCCTGAACACTAGCCTCATACATTATGCATGAGGATCCTTGGATTCTTGGAAACTGAGCGGGACTACCATCTCCTGAATAATACCTATGTACAAGGTTTATTCCCGACGTCATCCTAAGTCCGACAGTGGCACAGCAAGGTAGAACCCCTGGGGATACCTTCGCGTATACAAACATCACATCTTGCTGAGATAGTTAGAGGAGATCACGACTTCCATGCCGACACACTGACGCGAGACGCTGAGATTCCTGCATGCAGATACTCCAGCTCGCAGTGGTCTAACATCCCTTGAGGGGGGTCCAACTCGAGACCAAGACAGGGCCCCACAGTCTCTCATTTCAGGTAATGGGGTTGACTTTATCCTAGAGGGATTCTTGGCTTAACACCTACACACATGCTAGGTACACTTAGATACATCCAGTTAGGGTAGCATCGTAGGAGTACGCATTTTATTGTCATGTATTTTATGTACTTGCTTGTATTCATGATTATAGCAAGATGGTAGAAATCTACCATCCTTTTACTTTCTTAGTGCTTCTAATCATCTATATCTGTTACTGTCTAATGATTGTTTCAGCACACCTATTTTACACTAGAATAACGACTGTTCAATAAATACTTATTGGAAAACGTCCCTACCGTTTATTCTGTGTAACTCTCGGAGACTAAGTGAGCATGAGTGACTGAGCGAAAAGTAGTACACAGTTTCCACGATTCTGAGGGATCAGGGTTGTTATGTTCGATAGTTGCCAAGAACTATTCTCTCCTTGGTAAGAGGAGTTTCTAGTGGTACTGTGAGCTAGCTGGTATACAGGCCAACATACCTGGTGGTGGTGTCTGGAATCAATCTGGACACCAAGCCAGCAGTGTGTGTTGTCTAAACGTGCAGAACCTGTATAGGTTTTATAGGAACTACACGACATGGCGCCCAACGTTGGTTGGGTACTTATTTAACAGTGAAATCTGAGTAGTTCAGTCGTGATATTCTCAGAGACCCCTACTCACATTTCCCCAGAGACGTCTGGAGTGGGAGGGAATAGAATCTGCCGCAGCTGAGTAGGGAAAATCCTAGGTATTGGCTGTTGGTTTAATCAAGCTTGAAGGACACATTGTTCCTATTGTGCAGAACACCTTATCTCAGTTCCCTTGAAAGGCTCTTCTTAGTAAAACAATGACTGTACAGGACGATCCTGTGGTTATATTAAACCTCTCAGGAGGAGAAGAAGATGCAGATGCAATACACATTGCGGAAAATGTTAGAAATGCCATCACCCTAAAACTAGTAGCATACAGTGTTACAGCTAGGGGTGGGTTAGTAACATTTGTGATTGAAGCACACAAATCATTTAGAACAGAGGTATTCTATTCATGGGTTACATTCCCACAGGCGAATGCACTAACAAAGACATTTCATTACTACACAGAAGATGAAATACCGAACGAATATTGTCCATACGAGGACATTGAAATTCCACTTACATACTAGGAAAATTTATACTGGTTTAAAGGCGCCCTACCCCATACAAGAAATAGAATAAGACTCGGTCCGCTCGGAAGAGATGGAGCAACATGGCCAGTATTAGCGGCCTACACACCACATCCTGACATTGACACAATGCCAGGAGGAGACTTACTTGCACAGCATAAAGAATTAATAAAACTTTACAGAAACATGACACAGTTTGTGATGAGAACACTCACATTTCAGCCAACACCGGCTACACAACCAGGACCAGTCCAAACTTCTACAACTAAAATTACACCACAAACGTTACACGCAGTGATGGGTAAAATGCCCACTAAACGTGAACAATTGCCATTCTGGATAGCTCAAAAAATAACACAGCTGGAGGCAGTATTTCCACACACTGGTCCACACGAAAAGCATAGAATGCTACCAATTTGCTTGCCGATGGGGATAGCTCCCCTGATAGAGGATTGTACCTCATGGGGTACAGTTTTCGCTGCAATATATACCAGAACTCATGGTATCCCTTCATTAGCAGTAATACCGGCTGTATTAAGACAAATACAGAACGAGGGGGCAATAGCCCTTGCTCCTGCATTATATTGGGTGGGATGAAGAATGAACTCACCACGTGATCCACTAAAATCTACTCCAACTCCACAGAGACAGTATCCAATAAAACAGGAAGCGAAAAAACAGGTCAGCGAGATCTTAGATCAACTTGAATACCAATGTGTGATTGAAACTTGCACCTCTTCAATGAATAATCCTTTGTTACCCGTAATGAAACCCGATAATTCATATTGTCTAGTTTTAGATTACAGACATCTGAACTCGTGCACAAAAACATTTGCAGTACAAAATGCACATAGTGCCGCATTAATGAATAACATTGTGCGGAAAAAATACAAAAGAAAACTACATATCTCAAATGGATTTTTCTGGCAAAATATAGCGCCTGAGAGCAGATACTTGGCGGCATTCTCAGTGCTGGGGTCCCAGCGGCAATTTTGTTGACTCCCCCAGGGGTATAAGAACAGCCCGGGGTTGTTTTCCACCAGGGTAACTGAGTTACTTCAGAATATGGATGAGGAGGCATTGTCCTATGTAGATGATATTTATCTGATGGACGATGACCTGGAGGAACACTTGACCAGGGTGAGCACCATAATTTTGGGATTCGCCTCTGAGGGCTACAAATTCAACTTCAGAAAATAAAAAATAGCCCACCTCAATGTCCTATTTTTGGGATATGAGCTTTCAAGTGAAAAAAAAAGCCTGGCAGCCAATTTTTTAGAAAAATGTGCGCTGCTCCAACCTCCAAAGTCATTCAAAAATTTACAATCCATACTGGGATTCCTAAATTTCGGCAGAACATACATTTTGGATTACGCAGAAAGGGTTAAACCTTTCTACGACCTCATAAGACCTGATTTTTCAGTTAGGCACTGGACTCAGGAACACACAGATACCCTTTGTTCCCTACAAGCTGACATGATAGCATCTAAACATTTACAAAAATGCGTAAATGTCCGCAACCTGGTGATCCAGATAGTTGCGGGTCAATCTGGGTACACCTACTTAACATACAATGAAGGTGAAACTGTCCCAATAGCATACAAATCACACTTGTACACAAACGCTGAGATGCGTTTTGCATCTACAGAAAAAATTCTGACAACCGTACAGACTGCTGTAGTAAGAGAAAGAGCACTGGCTCAGGGGAAACAAATTATTGTTGTGACTCCAGTACCGGCCTTAGAGGCTGCTACAAAGGCAAGCGTTCCAAATGCTAAAACTTTACATCCACGATGGATACAATGGGCTAATTCTCTCACTGCATCAGATGTAGAATACGGGTACGACCCAAGTCTAAAAACACGAGCATTTTTTGCAAAGCGAACAAGAATATCCTCTCCCGAATGAAATAATGCCTCTAGATCAGTATGAATACATAATTTACACAGACGGATCTGCTCAACCGGCCATAGGAAGTAAACAACAATACAGCGCCGTGTGTGCGATAGTAAAAGGTCGTATGCGAGATGGTAAGTTCCATCCAAGCTGTACAAAGACTCAGTCTCTAGGAGACTGCACGGCTCAGTTGGCAGAACTAAAAGCTCTTATACTGGCACTGATTAATACGGATCGAGAATTCCCCACACTAATTGTGTGTGATTCCTTTTACTGTGTCCACTCATACAATGAATATCTACACTATTGGGGACAAAATGTGTTTAAAGACTCAAAAGATGGCGCAATAAAGTGCAAAATGCTATGGGAACAGGTAGCGGAATTGAAAAACGAGTCACCAAGAGCTCACGTGATACACACGCTGAGTCATCAACGTGATGGCGTTCATGTTGAAGGGAATTCATTGGCTGATGAAGCCTCGAAGGGGGCAGTGCGAACTGCGTCCGTAGCTGCAATCACTCGTTCAAAAACGAGAATAGACAGACAGATAATGGTAGCTGTCATTGCTTCACGCAAAGACAACAAATCACTTCCGAAAGGTTTTCCACTCAAGTACTCCTAGAAGTTAAATGCAAATAACGTTCCATTTGCTCAGATTCCAGGAGTGGGGGATAGAGTAATACCAAACATGGATCGCAGATCAGGCTTAATTTTAGCTGCACATGAGGGTCTAGGTTCTGCGCACGCAGGAGTTACGGCGACAGTTTCTTTACTGAAACAACGCTATTGGTGGCCAGGATTAACAAAGCAGACCAAAGACTATGTCTTACAGTGCAACATCTGTCAACAGATGAAGGGCTCCACCATAACACGTCCAGCGCAGACACCATTGTTGATATCAGACAGACCTCTTGCGTGTGTCCATTTGGACCACTGCGGCCCCTTACAATCTGATGGGGCTTACAAGTACATAATGGTTGCAATGGATTCCTGCTCGAGATTCCTATGGGTATGGCCTCAGCTCTCGGCTGACGCTCAAACTGTTATCAAAGATTCGCGAGTCTTTATAGGGACATACGCAGTTGGCACATTGCATTCTGACCGCGGCCCCGCGTTTAGCTCTAGGGCTTACAAGGAGGCCATGGGAGGTTTGGGTGTAGCATTGCGGTACTCCTCTCCATACCATCCCGAGCGAAATTGGGTCGTGGAGAGGAAAAACCGGGACTTAAAGCAATCATTAACAGTTAGAGTATTAGGTGCGGGTGGTAGTTGGGTCAATCACTTATATGGGGTCCAGAGGGCCTTAAACCACATGCCAAGAAGCTCTCGAGGGGGGGTCACTCCTTATAAGGGCCTATTTGGGGCGTGAATGTGGTTATCTGACCTAGATTGTGAAGGCACAGTGGCGGATGAAAAACCTTTTGACATCAATAAACATTTGGCTGTTTTACAGGAAGTGAATGAATCACGGGCTCTACAGAGAAATGTCCAAGTGAAAAGGTTCGCCACTGGGGAAGTCAAGTCAGTCATGGCAAGACCTGTCTGGATTCCTAAAGTCGGGCATCTGGTCAGGGAAAAGATAACGGACAAAAAAGAATTTGGGCCATCATACAGAAAGGCTGTACCTGTCCTGGCAGTTGAAGGAACAAGAACTGTACTTCTGCCACCTCTTGCCGGAAAAAAGGAGAAAAGATTTATCTCCATTGATCTGATAAAACCACACTATGTAGCCGATACTGAATAGTAGGCCTTGTGGGCTCCTGGGTAGCCGACGCCCTCCTCTCGCTACCATACAGGAAGTCCAGACGGAAAGGGTCATCACGTTTGAAGAGTCTCCCATACGGAATGATGAACTATGCAACAATGCCATGGAACTCGTTCCTCTTGATACAGAACATCAAAATCAAAATGAAACACAAATTTCAATTCGACCTAACACTGATGTCTATATAAACATGCCTCAACAAGAGCCATTTACAAGTTCAACAAAACCTGCTGAGCTACCAAAAATAGATCAAACTGCATCTGGCTATTTCATCGACTTTGATACATTCTCATTGGATCCGAGTGAACCTGAAACAACACCAGCCCCAATTTCTCGTAAACAACAAATCAAAGACTTCTTCACCTTTCTTAAAAAGACTTATCTGTTGTCACCTTGGATAGAACTTTGGATAATACCGGGATACTTTTCTTTCTCTTCTGGTTAGGCTTAGTAGTTGTTTTCTGCTTACTCGTTAATGGAACTTACCTTCGCCAAAGCTCTGCAGCATCAAAAGTGAACTTGCTCCTGAAACCTCATGTTTCCTCACATCGTGAACAAAGAGACTTGTCATCAGTGAACATTACAGCAGTTCCTATACCCGATGGTATAGTATGGGACAAAGTTGATTATGATATATTCGGACCGACAGAACTTTTAAAAATACCACATTTGTTTAAAATCTCCTTGAATGATATCATTACCTCCAGTACATTTTCCGATGATTGGGATTTTGAAACTGTAAACAATATGTTGTTTGATTTAGAACAATCTGCTGCATTTTCTAGCAATGAAATGTTAGAAGACACATCTGACTTTAACACAATGTATTGTTATCAACATTATGGTCATCATTTTCTACACAAAGCTAGTAACCCTAGAAATGTTTACACATATCACCAATGGGAACATTGCCCAACACCGCCGAAAAGTAGTTCGAAAACTTTTGCACAAAAATGTTCATATTTTTCAGGGTTTAATATTTCAGACCTGACCTCATATTACTGTAAGGTTGCATCTACACCTGCACAGAAAACTATGTTGATTAACACAAAACAGATTTACTCTGCTTCCTTTATTACCCAACTGTCTGAACAGGGTTTCGACTTATGGAAAGACATTATAGACTTAAAATCAGTCTGGGGTTCTAGAGACTGGCAAGTCCAGGGAACAGAAGCGCTATTTAGAGCATGCCTCATTCCTCAGCAGATTATATTTTTAAATGAAACCGTGCAACAGACTTCCTGTCCTGGGATAGCCAAGAACAAGGCTTTGAACACACCTCGAATTCCAACACCATCACAGGCCGAGGGTAATTTTACATCGTTGAAAGGGGCAACATTAGATGACATCTTACAATACAATAGATCAAACCCCAATTGGAAGGGATGGTTGGTTTGGCCCACAGACACTAGTAGATGTCAGGAAAGATTCAGGGGTACAACCGAAGGGTACGGTATCCATAGGCCAGACCCACGCTATGTACAAAGAGAACATCCGGGGGTGGTGACATCATACAGTGTTGGGAAGTTATGCCTCGATTGGGTAAGAACCTCAACACTAACACAGGTGAAACAACACTTATCCTTACTCACAGAGGATGTGGACCTACAGGACTTTTTATTAGGCCCTAAGAAACCACATAAAAAACATTTCTATTATGCTGTCTATAATGAAATTTGGAAAATCTCCCAAAAAGAAGCAGCGGACAGACTACGAGAAATAGATAGGATTAATTTTAAAAAGGCGTTAGCCATAGTTGACAATGGTAGAACTACGTTAACATCCAGGATTTATTCACTGGGCAACATCGTATCTTCTGCTATTGATGTACTAGAACAAGATTTGTCCATACTACAGCACGGACAATCACAATTACGTTATATTATACTATTAAGCTGGACGCTGCAATCATTGTGCGCAGGTTATGTGCCTTGGCGTTTTATCAACAGTACGTCACTATTTTCTGCATACAATCTAACGGAAAAACAGATGAAAATGGCACAGCGGGGAGCAAAATATACAATGCTGCGTATTGAAAAACTGGACAGATTAGCCTTTACTGTGGCAGGCTCACCGTCCACAGAATGGTTGATCCATGGCCATGTAACATTACCGGTCACAACTTTCCAGTTTCAGTATTGCCAAGAACAACAACAGGCAGACAGATATGAAGAAATGGGTAGGGAATTCATCAATGAATCTTGGGAATTACCGTACAGATTTCGATGCAGGAGTATGGATCGCGAAGTGTTTCTAAGCGGTACAAACTGCAAGAGCGATTTGAGTGGATCTCTCATATGCCAGGATATTATGTTGCACGGGGCCTGCAATGGTTCGGTAGCAAACCTGTCCTGTCATTTGAGGGGTACCCCAGCAGCTGTGATTACTCCGGTATTCAGGCTACTTTCGAATGGAAGTTACTTGATGCTGAACGATCAAGGTTGTTGTGGCATGCTTCCGGGCATCGCATATCTAGTAACCGTGAGCTCCAGGGTTACTTGCTGTATGCAAGTATTGTTTCCACCGACACATGCAGTCAGGGAGGCGCCGTTATGGCCTTCACTAAATGTTTCTCTTATACGGTTTGATACTCTAAGCAGAATGAAAGCCATGCTTTTACAGAAAACCGTGCCCTTAACCTCCGCCCGGGAGACTTTTGATCTCCAGATCGCAAGGCACTCATACGTACGAACTGCCCCTTCCATTTAGCAGAAATGGTAAATCGTATCTTTGACATGTCTGATACGACGGGTATAGTACACCTATTTAAGACCATAGGTTCAGGACTGTTAAGCAGCTTTCAGACGGTCCTCGGAGTTATACCAAACTTTATACACTCCATATTCTGAAGCATTTTTGGAGGACTTCCGCTGATCCTGTTTCTAATAGCAGGCATCCTGATTGTAATTTTTCCGCTACGCAATGGACGTCCTAGTCACCAAGGAGATGGAAAAAGCACCCCAGGAGCGCAAATACCGTGATCGCATGGTACAACATCTGGGCACACCTCGCCCACGAGACCTGAGTGCATCTTGGTTCCTGTCATTTAGACCAGTCTGGATGGACTGCATCTTACCTGTTCTCCGATGCCTGTTCTGCGGAGAAGAATGTGTGTTGGATCTCTGTCTGACACTTCCATCAGTTGCGCAACCGGACGTTGATGCTTTACTGGACCTGATAACGGCCCATGTTCTGCAGTGTCCCCAGCGTATTCCTATGCTGATAGCGGCATTCTGAGAGCCTACACAGGAACTCTTTGCTCATGTTGGAATGGATACCGGCTCCTCCACTTACACCCGGGCCTTGGATGGCGCACAGGCTGCCCCAGCATCGGCTGCAGGCAGTACGGCAGCTCATCTGTGCTCGATTGACGTAATCTGCGAGGTGTTACAGGGATCGTCGTCTGCGAAAACAGGCAACAGCAATGTTGCGTCTACCAGCCAGGACACAAACATTTGGCTCGTCGTGTGTTGGGAAAAATGCGTTTTTTTTTTTTTACAAACTCCAAATTGGAACTCCTAAACAAATTGACACTTTTTACGACCTGCATGGCTTTCCGATGCTTGTAGTTGTTCGAACTATATATACGGACACAGTAGAGCTATTGCTTGAGTGACAATTCTTCTGTTCTAGCATTTTTAGACTTTTTAAAACATTTTTTAGCAGAACTATGGTTTTTACTACATATGTTTGCGTATCAGTACCTAGACAGGTAGTACGTTAGAATTAGATTATGTCGTCGAGTCGAATGAGGAGTGGGTGTTATATTCCATATAGGTACCCCAATATAGGCCAGGGTAACATCCCAACCTTTCACCTATATTCGTCCCTACACTACATACATAACAGGCTGCTAGGACTGACCCTTGACCTAGTTACAGTACTGCTTACAGAACGTGGGGTTTTCCCTGAACACTAGCCTCATACATTATTCATGAGGATCCTTGGATTCTTGGAAACTCAGCGGGACTACCATCTCCTGCTTTATAACTATGTACAAGTTTCATTCCGGATGTCATCATAAGTCCAACAGTGGCACAGCAAGGTAGAACCCCTGGGGATACCTTCGGGCATATAAACATCACATCTTGCTGAGATAGTTAGAGGAGATCATGACTTCCATGCCGACACACTGACGTGAGACACTGAGATTCCTGCATGCAGATACTCCAGCTCGCAGGTGTCTAACATCCCTTGCGGGGTGTCCAACTCGAGACCAAGACGGGGTCCCACAGCCTCCCACTTCAGGTAATGGGGTTGACTTTATCCTAGAGGGATTCTTGGCTTAACACCTACACACATGCTAGGTGCACTTAGGTACATCCAGTTAGGGTAGCATCGTAGGAGTACGCATTTTATTCAGGCCTGGGCGTAGTTCGTCGAGTTTTCCTGAGCGGAACTCCGCGAAGTTACATACAAACTCTGCAAAGTTCCGCAAGTGGCGGAGTGCAGCACGAACTGCCGTTCGCGCTGGTCTTCCTGCCGCTCGGGTAGAAAATCTACCCAAGTGGCAGCTCGTGCTCGCGTACTTACCGCTCGCGATCGCGAACTTACCGTTCGGCGAGCTGGGAAAAAACTCTGCTGCACTACGTAAAGCGGAGTTTTCTGCACTCCGTGAGCTCTGCGGAGTGCGGAGTTCAGAAAACTCTGCAAACTCCGCGAACGGAGCGGAGTTCATCGCCCAGGCCTAATTTTATTGTCATGTATTTTATGTACTTGCTTGTATTCATGATTATAGCAAGATGGTGGAAATCTATCATCCTTTTACTTTCTTAGTGCTTCTAATCATCTGTATCTGTTACTGTCTAATGATTGTTTCAGCACACCTATTTTACACTAGAATAGCGACTGTTCAATAAATACTTATTGGAAAACGTCCCTACCGTTTATTCTGTGTAACTCTCGGAGACTAAGTGAGCACGAGTGACTGAGCCAAAAGTAGTACACTGTTTCCATGATTCTGAGGGATCAGGGTTGTCATGTTCGATAGTTGCCAAGAACTATTCTCTCCTTGGTAAGAGGAGTTTCTAGTGGCACTGTGAGCTAGCTGGTATACAGGCCAACATACCTGGTGCGGGTGTCTGGAATCAGTCTGGACACCAAGCCCGCAGTGTGTGTTGTCTAAACGCGCAGATCCTGTATAGGTTTTATAGGAACTACACGACAACCTGTCTAGGAACCACAGTTTTAAATTAACAAAATGTGCTTCTTTTCAGGATTAGGGAATATTAGTAGACTTGTCTAAGGACCTAATTGTATTATTTCATTTAATTATTATTTATTTAAAATGTTTAGGTTAGCATGGACCTAGACACAGTGCAACAGAGTGCTTTACAAGTAACAGTGAACAAGGCCAACCACAAAGGAACTGTGAGGCTTCGGTGTACTGCAGTAAGCATAGTGTATGGGTGTACAGATCAAAATGATTTATAGTAACAGTGGATTAAGGCATTCCAAAAGAACATTGGTAGGAGTTATACTTGCATCAACCAGCACAGTAATGTCTGACAGGCAGGTTTTTAAGTCTTTCTTGAAAGGGGAAGTTTGTAGAGTTTTATTCTCCTGACTTATGTAGTCTTCTAAAGAGTTTCACCGCCTTGTAGGTAGAAATGAACAGGCATGCTTCATTATTTTGGTTCCTTAGCTTTGGGAATTTTAAGAACTTGACGATTTCTGCCTCTAATTTTTCGATAACATCCCACAGATTGAGTTTATTGTTCAGACAGAGAAGAGCACTGAGAATTAATGTATGCATGGTGCACACAATCTTGAAATCGACACTTGGTTTGAGAGGTAGCCACTGGAGCGTAGTTCCATTTTTGCAGCTGGAGGAGTGGAACCGGGGCTAAAATCCCTGAGGGACCCACTGAGCCCTGATAATTGCTGTATTTTACTACCACAACAGCAGTCAATGGGACAATTGTCTTTGTTGCTGCCAGGGCCCATGACATCCGTGCTACACTCCTGGAAATTCAGTGAAGGCACTCTAAAATATGGGAGAAGTGATCAGATCATGACAAGGCGGGTTTCAGATTGTGTATGGTTGCAGTGATAATGTCACAAGGTGCACTTGTCAAGACTGAGGCACATTAATGGTGTAGATTCGAGCAGCTGTGCCAATAATAATAATGTCATCTACTATGGCACAAAATGGGCCTTTAAGCTCTGCAGTTACTTGTTACCCAACACAACAGAGTCCAGTAAAAGACTACTTTAGTCCAGGCAATTCGATACAGTAATCTTCTGATTATCCACAGGTCTCTACATTAAATGCATTAATCCTGTCAACTGACTTACCCGCTCTTGAAGAGTGGACCCATGTGTGCGTCATGCATGTCTCCAAATATTGGTCACATTCTTTTGGGTCAGATAATCTGTTCGATGAATGGTGTGGAGACTGCAGATCTTTTCCCGCCCTCCTAGTTGGGTGTAGTTCTTTATTAGACCATTTGGGAGCTTAGAACACTATACGGTTCTTATGCTTAGTCCCAAACATTTTTTCCCCACGCCATAATTTTCTTGGGTAACTCTCTTGCAAGATTAGCTTGAAACAAAATTAAGGTCACCTCCCTTTTCAATCATTTTTTTCCTTTCCGTCACAGTCTCATTCAGAGGGCCACGAGGTAACCAGAGGATGCTGGCCCAACCGTGAGGATTGAGGCCTTTAAACCCTGATGTCCCAGGGCCCGGCCCACTTTGGATCCTGAGCGGCTTGGCCAAGTACCTCTTCAGCACTTGACTCTCAGGAATAGTGTGGGCAGAGCAGTCCAAGGCTTCTTGAGGGGTAGTAGATACAGGGGGTGGTGAACACAGGCTCACACCTCAAAATACACGCAGCAGCATCAATTAATGATTGTCCAGTCAAAAACTTCCTTTTATGCAAAAAAGAAGTATTTATTTTACAGCTACCACCACAAAGGGATATACTGCATTCACAAACAACTTCCACAGTCCCCTGAGGTCAGGGCTCTAGTGTTTCTTAGGCAATTGCCTGAGTCCCGCTCCCTCATAGTTCTAGCGATAGTGATTATTTCCCCTTTCACTATAGGCGACATTCAGGTGAAGACCCACTAGTAGTCTGAGTCTCAGAAGTTTCATTCTGACTTTGTACTAAAGGCAAAAGTGTTATAGCACCACAGCGCTAAGTGGTGAGTAGGTTTCCCCTGGGCCGACTGACCTAAATCAATCTTACCTGCATCCACAGGATCGGAGCGACCAGAGTCCCTGAGCCCACTCCCTCTGTGCGTGCTGGAGCTGTAGCCACTGTCTCCGGTAAGCTCTGTGCACCCTCCTAGGCGGGATGCGCTCAGTGTTCCTCAAGTTCCTCACACACAGTTGTGCAACTGCAGCAACTGAAGGTTCTTTGTGGCTCTTCCAAGCTGGGTCAGTTCTTTTGGTCCTTCCCACGGTGAGTGGGGAGGGAGTAGTGTGAATGTCCTGACGCTGATCCTTAGTCATGGTGCAGGTCCCCATGGTGGCCTCTCTCCTCCAGTGGCAATCCCAACCAAGTCTCACTTTTTGCTGGGTCCCAGTGGCCCCATTTGGCATAAGAGGGTCATCGTCTTTCCACAGCAAATGGGTTATGACCTGATTGGCCCAGCAGATTTCCTCACGGCTGCCCCTCCTGGCATACGGGGTAACCAGCTCACTACCGCACATGGGCTACGGCCCACTCAGCATAGCAATCTCTCCACTGCGGCCCCTCCTGGCATACGGGGTTGCCGGCTTTACACCACACAAGGGCTATCGCTCTCTCAGTATGGCAATCTCTTCACAACAGTCCCTCCTGGCATACAGGTCACCAGCTCCTCTCTGTATAAGGGCGATGATCCGTTCAGCAGAGCCACATTCATGGTTCACTACGCGGTGGCTCCTCTCTGGCATGCAAGAGTCTCTGATTTTCCATGGACACAGGCAACGACTCAATCAGTGCAGCACCTTGCTAAGGGAATTGATTCGACAGGATTCCTCACTGGACTTTGCTCCCTCCAAAACTTTCCTCTCCCTCACAGGGAACACTGCTCTTGGGAAGCAGACAGGCACTGTTGTTCCATGCTCCATGGCAGCTGGTCTTGGATTCCGTGGCTGATGTCTCTTCACCCAGCTTGGAGAAAAGCAGGCCTTGTCCCCCAGTTCTGGTCACAGGCAGAGGTTTTGCAGAGCTTCTCTTCCTCATACAGACTGACTGGCTGCTTGACAGTTGACAGGTTTCGTGGTCTCAAATTCCCCTTCTTACAGTCCACTTCAAGACACTAAATGTGAATTAGAGTCTGAGTTTTTGTAATTTACGTTGGGAGTCTGCTTCCTTTTGAAGTGACAACTCCACTGTCCTTTCTTCCTCCAGAAAATTGTCTGTCACAGCAGGAACGACTTCAAAGCTGATAGCACTACAACACAGGCCATGGGAGTGACTCGGAGTTCACACCTGGATGTCAGCCTTTGATATGTGTATCAAAAGGTTAGCCCAGGGCCTCAGCCTTACTTTTTATGATTTTTATATCAGAACCATCTTGTCCCAGAGATGTGCCCAGGCCCCTTCCTTGTGACCTCTCTCTGAATCAAAGAGCACCATTTGAAGTGTACTGGGGGAGCCTAGCTCTCCCTTGTTCCAGTGTGTCCCACCCAGCTTACAGAAATGCAGCAATACACAAATCTGTCTGGGGGCGGGGGGATTATTTTACTACCTCTCCTCAAGTTTCACCATACAGCCCCGGCTCTCCTGAAATGGAACTCAGAGTCAGCCATGTACTGTACCACTCACATGCGCACATACACCCAACGTATGCATATAACATACACACACTGTACAGTGCTACATCCTCCCCATATTGTGCCATTCACAGTCACACATACACCCAGCACATGTGCACAACATACACGCACTGAGCAGCACTACACACCAAACAGATGTAGGCCAAGGATGATTTAAGCACATAGCAGTGGAACGTTAAATGAGTGAGTCTGTTGGCTTCACGCCAGTTTCACATTTAACAAGCATTAGCATAGCCAATAGGTCTCGCCTTTGGGACCTTATACGTTTATAACCATGCAGCACATTATCCTGGGTACTGTGCCGCCAGGGATTGAAAAGATATACAGTTACTACACACTGGGTCATGCAGTTTGATTCAAGAATGCATGCTTGCCTCAGGAAACATTTATGGACACCTTCCAAGGCTTTTTAACGCACAGGCAGAAAGACAAGTGCCTCGATGCAAGTCAAAAGCACTATAACATTCTGTGTGCGATTGCATCACTAGAGTATTGAGCAGCCTATGAAAAAAGTTGTGAAGTACTTTCCAATGCGGAGACGTCAAATCCCTCCTCCCCCAGGCCTCTAATCACCAGACGCCCTTCTCCAGAGTTTTCCATTCAAAACACTGCTTGCACCATCCGTTTACCAGCAAGCCCCACCCCTCCCTCTGTCCCAGCCCCCTGGGTATAGGAGCACTGGACACAGCAACAACAGCAAAATGCTCCCATTTATCAGATAGAGGGGAAATAATGAATAAACAGGGACGACGTCGGCATCACTTAATCTTCGCGCACCTGAAAACAAAAAATTAACCTGACCTTGTATAATGTAACTTGTGCTTTTGTAAAGTGCTCCAATGCCTTCGGGTCAGTCGAGTTTGCGCTCTATAAAAATGCCCCCAAAAATTAATCTGACCTTGTGCAATGTAACTAGCGCACATGTAAAGCACTCTATCACCTTTGGGTTGCTCGAGTTCACATTATATAATTAAAAATGTCTCACAGTCCCTGGGGAGCTGCTGAAAATGTCCTTTGAAATTAGAGCTCTGAGAGGAAGAGGACGACAGGAAGAGGCAATGGGGCAGGCATGCAGCGACATGGGGGGAATGCTGCTCCCATTTGTCAGGTAGAGGGGAAATAATGAATAAACAGGGACGGCATTGGCATTCCTTAGTCTCCACGCACCTAAAGCCAAAGAAATGAACCTGACCTTGTGTAATCTAACTGCCACTTTTATAAAGTGATCTAATACATTTGGGTCAGTCGGGTTCGCACTCTATAAAAATGCCCCAAAAAATGAATCTGACCTTGTGTAATGTAGCTACAACTCACGTAAAGTGCTCCAACACCTTCAGGTTGCTCAAGTTCACATTATATAATTGTGACACTCTATGGAAATGACCCATAGATATACTGTGGCATTGTTGTTTTTTTCTCTTATGCTCATTTTATTTTAATTTAAATGAGGATTATAGTCTGAGTCAATACCTTTTCCTTTCTCCTAGGGTCTTCTGTTTGATCTTCTTCTGGGTTCTTCCTAGCCACGGAGAAGAAGAAAGACTCAGGTAAGTGGTTTTGTCTTTTCCTTCTTATTGTCAATTTAAGTGAGGGGAGTGGGGGAGAAAACTGATAGTCACACAAACGATCCTCCACCAGTGACCGAGTGAAAGTAAAAAATAAAGAAAATGTAATATTAAAAAAAAATGGGCTACAAATGTCTCTGTTCCCGCCCCTCCCCAGTATCAGACTCCTCTGTCGTCAGAGGTTTTCCTCCCCAAGGCATCCATGTACCTGGGAAAGCCACGTTCCTCTGGAAATGTGGCAGGTCAATTTGTGGTGTTGCTCTCCTCTCCCGTCTTCTCTCTCCTCCGAGATTGGTTCCGCGACATAGACCGCTGTCCCTGGTGCATCTGAGTCTCCTGGTTCCTCCATCTCTGAAAAACTCAGCTCGCCGTAAAACCTCCTCTAGCAGTACTCTGATTTCGAGTCTTCCCTGTGGCTCAGGACGCTAACGCGGACGTTCTCTTCCAAAAGTTGGGGCTTCAAAAGGTCCGCGCTTTGTGCCTCAGCTGTGATTCGTGCTTGTGATTTGATGACATGACCACGCCTGGAGTTTAGAAAGTCATCTTCCTTAAAGGGGCTGTCTTCTTCCACCAGATAGCCGGTGTCACGGTAGGCAGTATGTGTGGGGTGGTGGGGGGCTGAAAACAGAGGAGAGGAGAAATATAAGAGGGAAATGCGTTGTCTTCCTCTTCCCTCTCCTCAACTGTCTCTCTGTTTCTGTCACTTTGTGACAATAATAAAAAAGTGTCTCACAGTTCCTGGGGAGCTGCGGTGAATATGCTTTGAAATTAGAGTTCTGAGAGGAGGTGAACAACAGAAAGAGGCAGCGGTCAGGCATGTAGCGACATGGGAGGAGGTGGGAGAAACGAATTCTGCTTCCATTTGTCAGGTAGAGGGGAAATAATGAATAAACAGGGGTGGCGTCAGCATCACCTAATCCCCGCGCACCTAAAAACAAAAAAATTAACCTGACGTTATGTAATGTAACTGGTGCTTTTGTAAGCGCTATAATACCTTTGGATCAGTCGAGTTCATGCGCTACAAAAATGCCCCCAAAAATTAATCTGACATTGTGTAATGTAACTAGTGCTCATGTAAAGCGCTCCAACACCTTCAGGTCACTTGAGTTCACATTATATTAACAAGCGTCTGAGGAAATGCGACAGCAGTTGCCCAAGCCTTGCCCTTAACTGTGCTGCAAGGTTGTGCTCCTGAAGGTCAGGTGATCGAGGCTCGCTAAAGAAACAAACAGTGAAGTGGGAGGGGTTTAGGAGAAATCCTCACACTCTGAATCAGAGAAAATTAATGAGGCGCCCTCGAAAACAGCGTCTGAAGTGCCTGACATGTCACCGCAGTATTTGAACGGGATGGGGAAATTAAGTGACAGGTGCTGAAGCTGAACCAACGAAGACGGGCAAACAGTGACACAAGAAGGAATCAAAGAACAAAATTGTCCCTCAAACGAACACATAAACACAGAAGTGTAAGGTTAGCAGTAATTAGGCTGTTCTCTGTGGGAGGAAATCAAACACAAAAGCACAAAAACGAGGGACAAAGAGGAAGGATTAACCACTAGCAAGCAAGCCTTTTTGAACAACAATGGAAGGGATGAATAAAAAGGCAAGGGGAGGGCTGTAAGCCCACCGAGTGAATACAGCATGTCTTAAAGAGACAGCGCATGCACTGCCTAGGCTCGACCTAAAAAGCATCTGTTCACTCCTACTGATCACAACACGGTATGCTGCCACCACTGCACTCGTGCTGCTTAACTCCTGGTAAAGGCAGTAGCCTTTCATAACTATAAGGGTAGCACTTTGGGTGCCCCTCCTGGTCCAACAAGAGCCCAATCTGTGGGACAGGCCTATGTCATGAAGCACACGCATGATTGTGTTTGCCTATGACAACAAAAATCAGCTTTAGGGATTCAGGAATAAGTACAGTTAGGGCACTCAGGGCTGTGGTGCACGTCCATTACCATGCAGAGGACTTTTCCGCCTCAACACTTGTCACAAAAATATTTTTATTTTTTTCTCACGAAACTCTGAATGCGAATGTGTATTCTTGGAAATATGCAATTTTACTTCAGTTTAAAAGGATGCTAGATAGTAGCAAGCTTTACTGTACCGGTAGTATACCACTTCTAAACATCTTTCAGAATGAATGCAACTGTAAACCATCATTTGTTTCTCTCTGTTCAACTCATGTTGATTGCAAAAAAACGTATTTTATTTTTCAATATATTTTTTCGGAGGCAGGGAAGTTTTATGCTAAGAGTGGGAGGAGGTTGCGCTGGCATCGTTGTGGACTTACCTTGAAGTTGGTCACATGAAGCAGGCGAGGAGTCTGTGGCTAGGAGGGGGGACACTCAATATATTTTTTGTGTGATTTTTGGGCATCATAAATGTAGTTGGTAACATGTGGCCGGTGGTTTGCCGTAGCAGAGCGTGAGAACTGGTCTGATTGCCCGAGGTAATTTTCTGCAGGTGGTGACATGAAGCAGTGGAAGAGGGGTGTGTGGTAGTTTGAGTGGTCTTCAATGTTTATTTATTTATTATCAATTTGCTGTAGTGTGCACTAGACCCAGCAGATGAGAGAGAGCTTTACAAGAGATCGTGGTGCCCGATATTCTGATAGCTGTTGCAAACCAGCATGTGCACAACTGGACACCAAGCATTTGTGAACATGGATCGTTCAAACCACAAATTGGCACACACATCGAGTCACGGAACTACTTGCCTAATGAATCATAATTGGGCAGGTCATTATTTAGGACCCTTTTCCTTTAGCTGGGAATACAGTGATGGGGCCTACAAGGGATCGGTGGGAAATTTCCATCCCTGCGTTTGCATTGCCAAACAGGAAACTTTTTTTTTTAAAACAAGCCCATTAAAGTGGCAGGTGCTGCTTTCAAATAGAGTTGATAAAAGTGTTTCCCGTTTCGAAAGGTATCAGAGGGTCCGTGGTCATGGCCTGCTTCCCCACTTGGCCACCCTATTCAGGCATTTTACGAGTCAGAAATGCCTTTTCAATTCCGAAAACTTTTTGGAGACGTCACATCATGAATTTTGCTATTGCAAAGCCTCTGATTTTATGAATCACCGGTTTTGTGGCTACAAGATTCAATGATACAACAAGTCCTACCTTAATAATCTTAGGTTTCAATATGAATGAATGAAATTCTTGACCTCCCAGTCTGGCTTTAGCCAAGCATACTACAGCCAGCAGAGACGATGAGCTAGACCTAAGAGAACATAAGGACACATTTCTAAATAACATCTTCTGGAAAAAGGTGGACTTTTTTCGTAAAATGCTTTTCGACAGTAGAACAGTGCATTAAATTGAGTTCACCTTTCAACCATGAGCCAGCGGAGAGTTCTTTGAGCTTGTCATACTACTGAAAGTAGTGCGCTAACCTAACCCGCTATGTTCTGTGCCCTTTTCAACCTTTGTATTGAGGCGAACAGACATTAAAATAGGCCAGTGTATAATAATTAGCTGCATTCACTGCGAGAGCTCTCAAATGAGAAGAAATAAAAGGCATGATTTTCTTGACATTTCTCCTTTGGACGATGCAGGAGGAAGAGGCTGCAATAGTTTGAGATTTGAGATGGAGAGTACGCAAAAAACCTGGACAAAAATGGGCAAATTAAAGTATCATATAATAAAGCTGGTTTCATGTTCTGCAGTAAGGTGCTGCAGACAGTGTTGTTACATAAGCAAAGGCCAGAGTGATGCTCTGACCCAAACTAAAGACAGAGTATAATCATATGGGACTAAGGGCCTGATTAGGATGTCCGCCTGCCGCCCTAACGGAGATTGGGACCGCCCGACATAGTGTTGGGGGTCCCACATGCCCAATTACAATGCGACCGCCACTGTGGCGGTCACATTCTACATGTTTTCCATTGCGGCGGATGCTGCTGGTTGCAGCACCTGCCGCAATGGAAAAAATGCCGGTTTTGCATTTCCCTGCACAACGTGGCAGGCACCTTGCAGGGAAATGTAGGGGGGCACCATAGGTGCAAAGCCAAAGTGCCCCTGGTCAAGGGGGGCCCGCAACGGGTCCCCAAAGTACATCCCCACCAGCCTTTCAATGGCGGTTGAACCGCCATAGACAGGCTGGCGGGGATGCAGCATCTTAATCTGGCGGACGCTGCCTGCTAGCACCGCCAACATATTGAGGATGCGGGGCGGGTCCGACAGGCAATCGTAATGATTACCTCCGTCGGACCCGTGACGGACAGGCTTTCCGCCTGCCAGGCACACCTCCCGCCATCCTTATCTGGCGGGCGGTAATTGGCCGCACGATGGCGGTGAACCCCCCAAGTTAATCATCAGACTCATAACCAAATTGTCACTGTCGTGGGTTCTTCAGGTTGTGAGAGGGTGCTGAAGCAACAGATATTTTAATTCCTCTTTAAAATTAGAGAATAAGAAGATTATAAGAAGAGTATGAAATACTATAAGTAGATAATAAGAAGATTATGTACGCAGGAAGCTCCTAACCTTGGGGTGCTCCAGGAAAGAATAACTTTGAAGTTTTTGTCTTTTTGAAGGCAGGGGTTTCAAGAAGGTGGCAGCTGGATACCCAGAGGTGGCATTGGGTGCCTGGGATTATCAATTTGTGGACTACATGTAATTAGGGCCCACAATGGAGAGTTTTATGGGTAATACAGGCTAGCTTTCTGAAGCTTCTTCCTCAATGGATAGTCCGGTTAAAGACATATGTCAAATTTTTTTGTGGCAGTGGCCACCCTCTCTGCTGCATGGTATGCCTCTTTGCAAGAGGTGGAGTTTGGAACATTCTACTCATATTGAGTTAACACGGTCTAGCCTCATATTAGCTCCAGAGCCGGTATCCTTTGTTTAAAATGATTGTCTGGGATGAAAGGCTTAATGTCTATAAGGAGCCTGATCTGAATCTTATTTGTTTATTTATTTATAAAGTTTTTTATAGCACGAACATGACCTGTGAGAGTATCATAGAACTGCTGTGCTCCTTTAGCTGAAGAGCTGATGTACATTTGAGTTTGCTGTCTGTGAATAAACCTGGTAATTTCACACATTCAACAAAGGCAGGTGGGTAGTTCAGCACTTATCACACATTGAACAAAGCTTGAGCCGGTATGGGGCAGTTTGTGGGGAAGATCAGGAGGAATTCTGTTTTGTGGGTCAGTTTGGGGCGATGTTTAACATCCAAGAGTGAATGTCATCTAGGACTTGCGCTTCAATTTTAATTTATTTGTGGCAGAGTTTTTCCCAAATATAATGAGGTGTCATCAGCACAAAAGTGATACACAAAGTTTGAGGAAGTAGCAAATTGTTTCCTGTAGAAGTTGGAATGTGTGTGACACAGGATGAACCCTCATTGGATTATTTGTTGGAACACTAATGGGTTGGAGAGAGAACTATTCCGTTTTACATGTGGATACCAGTTCTCAAGGTGTGACAAGAACAACTGAGAACTGCTCCCCTCGAACCCATTCTATCTATAAGAATTTATTGTAGAATGGAGTAATTGAGTTTGATAAATGGTACCAATAGTTCTAAATGCATGAAGAAGCAAAAGTGGGCTCCCTACCAGTGCAGGCTGCTCAATTGCACCCAGAATGAGCCTCAGAGCTTGATTCTGAAGGATCTAGTTATGACTTGACAAGTAATCAGGAAGGACAAAATATAGTGAGTTGGCAAAATACAGCCTGAAGGTAAAGATAGCTGATACAACAATTGTTTTCCTTCGTCAATGAGATATGGTAAAAGGTTCTGTAGGTCTCATATGTGGAATGAGCAAAACTTAAGACACAAGGCACAACCTGATGCTGTCATCATGCTGAGGTACCTGCAGTGGTGGAGAGCCCATTTCACTTGGCCAATAAATGTCTAGCCAAAGGTGCGCTCTACCGTTCACCATCAATAACTCAGTTTTATCACTGTTGAGCTTAAACTAATTATTTGCCATCCATTCTCATATACACCTCATGTGATGCTGAAAATGTGTGCATGTCGAGAAATACCCAGACCACATTACCAGGAAGTAGGTCTCGTCAAGGTACAGATACATGTAGCAGTAAACCCCCAGAATGGATGAGCTTAGCAAGCGGTGCAACATGCGGATTAAGGAGAATTGGAGAAAGGGCGGAACCTCATGGTGAGCATGTGGAAGATCAGTGGCATCAAAGTGCGGTATCTTCACCAACTGGGCTCGACCAGTCACAAATTAAATAAATAACCATGCCAAAGCAGAGCAGGTAATCCCAGCTGATGATACAAGTCATTTTACAAAGAAGAAATAGCTGATAGCGTTAAGTGTAAAAAATAGAATAAAAATAAATGTGCACTGGCACTTCCGCCTGCTGCAGCCATCCTAAGATCATTAATGTCTGAAAGTAGGAACAATCCAAAAACGTAAGCTGGATATAAGCCTACCTGGATGGAACAACATTTATCAGCAGATCGAATCCAGCCACATAGCTGTTTCACAAAATAACCTTTTAATGTCTTGCCAGCTGCTGGTGAGAATGATTGTTAGAAATGGGGTTTCTGGTTGGCTAGGGTATGCACTTAAGTCAGGCAGAACCCACCACTCTAGTCAGGGTAAGGGAGTTACACACCCAAAATAACCCCTGCTCACCCCTTTGGTAGCTTGGCTGAGCAGTCAGACTTATCCCAGAGGCAATGTGTAAAGCGTTTGAGCAGCACACTCACACAGCAGCGACACACTAGGCACACCACAAAAGAAACTCCACACAAGGTTGTATAAAAATAGCCTTTGTATTATCCATAAAAACACATTAGCACACAATCACATATATTACACTGTGGCACCAGGCTGTTGTCATGACTTCACAGGGATTACATAAATCACTTGGCCAATCGGGCCATTGTCATAATCATCACAATTAGGGACCAGTAGCTACTGGTAGGGTCGCACTTAGCACAACACGCTATGCATAGACAACATCAGCAGTGCACTATAGTAAAATAAACCTGCAAAGTGCACAGATTAGAAACACATCCCCACTGTGAATATCCCTTCAATAGGCAACATTACATCAGGGCACAAGACATGTGAATTACCAGGGTGCACACTTTAGAAAACCATTAGGTATAAATCACATCAACCGTGCACTATAATAAACACCTATAGAGTGCACACAACACCTAATTACATCATGCCCACCTTAGGCATATGCAGATCACCATTACGATACCTAGGATGCAGCCCAGACACTGTAACCGTAATTACATAAGATCCTTAATGGCAATGTCAAGGTACCCTTCCCTTAGGGCACAACCCAGGCACATTACCCGTTAGGCCACAACTGTCTCACCCTGCGTAGGCTTCGGGGTAACCTGCCCGCCTACCACAGGGGATGCGTGAATGTCGGCTATGGGGCCTCCGTCGAGGTCTCACCCCGGCCTAACTCCACAAAGAATGGCCCCAGTGCCTAGCACACCAAATCCGGTGAGGGGGTGCAACACGCTACTCCTTTCCCTTGCCTGAGGCGCCTCCTCTGAGCGCGTCCACCCAAGCGACCTCCTCGTGGTGCAGCTGTACCGGACCCAAATGGGCTCTCTTCCCGACGCGGTCCTCCTGGCTAGGGCCAGTGACTGGCCCTCTTTCTCCTTGTTTACCCAGGGATGGTTTCACGTGGCCCGTGAGGCTCTTTGTTCGCCCCACGCCTCCAGGAGCTCACTATGCCCAGCAGAACCTCCCTCGCTGGGGAGGTGGGGCTGGCCTCTCTCCACGGAGCGAGGTCTCCGTCGGCCTGGCTCTTCCCCGCTCAACCGCTCAAGGCAGTGGCCCCCGCCCACAACCAAACTTAGACCCTGCCTGACTTCTGGTGGCTGCGGAGCTTCCCCTTGACGGCCTCTCCTCACGGCGTGATTACTCTCTATGCGCCTGCCGTACTTGGGAGATTGAGCTCACTTCTTGGGCTCAGTTAATAACGTTGCACACGCCCGCTGTGCGATTATGTAACACAAGCCCACGTCAGAGGCTCAAATACACCAGGCACAGAAATCCACTCCACGGAGCGAGGTCTCCGTCGGCCTGGCTCTACCCCGCTCAACCGCTCAAGGCAGTGGCCCCCGCCCACAACCAAACTTAGACCCTGCCTGACTTCTGGTGGCTGCGGGAGCTTCCCCTTGACGGCCTCTCCTCACGGCGTGATTACTCTCTATGCGCCTGCCGTACTTGGGAGATTGAGCTCACTTCTTGGGCTCAGTTAATAACGTTGCACGCGCCCGCCGTGCGATAATGCAACACAAGCCCACGTCAGAGGCTCAAATAAACCAGGCACAGAAATCCTGGAGTGCTCCACGCGCTGCTCCGGGCACAATGCCCCCCCCCCCAGGCACCTCAGGGCATCAGAAGTAGAGCGCTCACCACACGCTTGATTGTAGGTGCACCGACACGTGCACCGGTTGCTTCCTGTTCCTCCCCTCAAGGAAATACGGCACCCACCATGCGCTTTGGGAATGAATCAAGCACTCTTCATGAGCTGAGGGAGGGGGACTTCCACTGAGTCCCCAGAGAGGACTAGGGCAGAGAACAGGGCACAGGCAGGCCAGCACACGAGGCCACCCCACAGAAAGTCAATCCTCTTAGTCACCCAGCAGGTCAGTCCCAAATGGCGGTTCCTCCTGGCCACAGCAGTCCTCTTCTTCCAGTACAGTTCCAAGCAGTTCCAATGACATGGGGTCAGAGCCCCAATACTTATAGTCCATATGTCTTTCTTCTTCTGCCTGGCACAGGGCTCTGAGCCCGGTCCAAACCAGTTCTGGGGGCACTTTAGAATATCTTTACAAGTGCACCACCACCTCCATTCTTAGTGTAAGCCTGGCTCCAGACACACCACAGGGGGGCGGAGCCATCATTGTGGGAGGCAGGCACAGCCCTATTCAGGTGCAAGTGCTACTCCTCCCACCAATCTAAATGCAGACCAGGCCTATTCAGCCTTGCGCTGAGTTACCCAGGCAGGGCAGGACACACCTCCACTTCCCCAGACACTGGCTGGAGTGAATGCACATCCCCTTTCAGTCAGAACCAGACGGTCAATACACATCAGGCAGGCAAAAAGACACATAGCACACAGAAATGCCCACTTCTAAAAGTGGCATTTCTAAAATAGAAATAATCGATCCGCTTTCACCAATAAGCAGGATTTATCACTACTATTCCAAACATACCAAACTTGATCACGCTACCCCTCTCAGATCAGGAATTACCACTGAAGCATGTAGCAGTGGCAGAGGCCCGAGACAGGTTTGAAAGGCTACCTTGGTGGGTGGCGCAAGCAGCGCTGCAAGCCCACCAGTAGCATTTAATTTACAGGCCCTGGGTATATGGGATACCACTGTACAAGGGACTTACAGGTAAATTAAATATGCCAAACAGGTGTAGACCAATCTTACCAAGTTTACCATAGAGAGCACATGCACTTTAGCACTGAACAGCAGTGATAAAGTGCCCAGAGTCATAAAACCACCAACAACAGGTCAGAAAAAATACAGGAGGAAGGCAAAAAAGTTCTGGGATGACCCTGCATATTGGGCCAAGTCCAACAATGATATAGGCTAATGGTTCTTCATGTCTGCTTTTTCATTATTGGAGAGCTCACAGGTGATATAAACTTATCTGGGATCCTACTGGCCTCCAGAGATAGGTTGAGAATTGGTCTCAGCGGAATCAGAGTTGAGGCCTGGAGTTATTTAAACAGGGAGACTGGAATGGGATCTACAGGAGCACAACATTGGAGCTGGTTAGGGGCATGCACCAACTCTCTGGCAGAGAGAGGACCTAGAGGGCTTTTTCGGAGACTGGCAAATGCTTTAGTGAAGGGACAATAGTAGTGGAGGTGGCTGAGTGGTCAGACAGTTCTCTTAAGGTCTAAAACATATGTTTGTTTTCGTGCTTTATGGGCAGTAAATATTCTGTCGTTATGAAAAGATTTCTTTCTAACCATTATCACAACTTCATATTTTACTATAGCCTTTTCATATGCCAATTTAGATTGTTCATCATAAGAACGATGCCAATATTGCTCTGCTGGACGCAAGACTGTTTTTACCATGGCGGTATGGTTTTTGAGCCAAGGGGCTGGTTTCCTACGCTTTTGCACTAACGTGGTTCTCAAAGGGGTAAATTTGTCAAAGGCTGTGATGATCCAGTTGGAATAGACTGAATACTGATCAGTCAGAGAACTTGCGTCTATGAGATCGTTATATGATGTGTAGTTGTAAAGTGCCTCGTCGCCCCCAAAGGGAATCTTGGCACGGAATAGCAGATGTTTATTGTTACTCAACTTGATGGTGCTCACTTCATCAATGTCAGAAAGATGAAAGGCTGAGTACACCTGCTACGATTTGAACCTGTGACCATGAGGTCAAACACAGATCCTTGTGGTTCATGCATTAGTCCACTGAGCCAGCAGCTCTCGATCTGTAGTGTTGCCATTCAGACGAGCCCAATCCCGCTAACATTTAAGAACCTCTCTGGTTGTGACTTGGAGCAAAAAAACTGATTGGAAAAACTAACGAGGATATGATGTTCTGCAAAGACACCAGGTGTAAATGTTCCACAAAATCAACTAATGTCCTCAAATAATCTACTGTTTGATCTTTTATGGGGGAGATCAGGATCAGCATTATTGAGATGTAAGCTAAGTGAAGTGAGATGATTAAAAAAATCCTTTGAATTACCACCAACGGAGGCATTAGGCCAACAGTTAAAGTCACCTACTATCAGTAATTTAGCTGCGGCCACTAATGAGAAGTCTACCATCTCAATATTACCAGTGTGAAGGTAACTATATATGCCAGAAGTGGACCACTGTGAAAGTGAGCTGTGATCATCACTGTGCTGAACGGGTCATTATCCGGGTGCAGTGAGTAAGCGGCAACCCGTATGCCATGAGAGGCTGCCATGAAGAGATTACCATATGGAGTGGGCCGTCACACATGTACAATGGAGAGCCGGTGACCCAGTATGCCAGGTGGGGTCACATTGAGGAAATCTGTTGTGACTATCAGGTCGGAGCCTGTGTGCAGTGAAGAGATGGTAACTTCGTATGCCAGAGGGGGTCACCGGGACCAAGCAAGAAATGTGACCTGGTCGGAATCATCACTGAATTAGAGAGGCTGTCACAGGAGCCCCCTACAGACCTGCGCCATTGGGACCTTTGCACTATACCCTCCCACTTGCTGTGTGAAGAACCAAAGAACTTACTTAGTTTGGAGGAGCCACAAAGTACCTTCGGTTGCTGTTGCCTCACAACCGTGTGTGAGGAACTTGAGGACTGCCGAGCGCAGCACGTCTATGCCTTATGCAGAGAACTTCCCGGAGACAGCCGCTGCAGCTCCTCCGCCCACGGCTCAGAGACTCTGGTCACGCCGATCCTGCAGGTGCGGGTAAGACTGATTTTGGGCGAGTCAACCCCAGGGGAACTTGTTTGCCACATAGCGCTTCAACGCTGGAACATTTTTAACTTCAATAGAGTCGGAGTTGAACTCCTGAGACTCATACTACTGGTGAGGCTTCACCTGAATGCCACCCTTAGTGATTGGGGAATAACCAGAGGAGGGAGCAAGGAGGGAGGGAGACTCAGGGAACTTTGGGGAGAGGAGTTGACCTCAAATCTGGGGAACCATGTTCGTGTCTCGGCAAGGATGCGCAACATCCTGTGATTCGGGCAAATCACTTAATCTCCCCGTGCCGAACAAAAATGAATGTGCCCTTATGTAACGCAACTGGTGCTTGTGTAAAGCGCTCTGATACCAGATACCTTCGGGTCAAGTTCGCGCTATATAAAACTCCATTAAAAAAAACAACAAAAAAACACTAGCGCCCTGACCTCATGGGACTCTGGAAGCTGTTTGTGAATGTCATATTACCCTTTATGTTATTAGTTGTAAAATAAAATACGTCTTTTTTTTAATAAAAACTAATATTTGGCTGGACAATCATTTATTTGTGCTGTTCGTATTTTGAGTTGTGAGCCTGTGTTTACTCCCTGTATCCACCACCCCCCAAGAAGACTTGGACTGCTCAATACACACTATTACTGAGAGTCATGTGCTGAAGGGGTACTTGGCCCAGCTGCAAGGATCCGTAGTAGGCCGGGACCCAGGACACCAGGAGTAAAAGGCCTCACCCCCCACGGCTGGGCCCAGTCACTCCTGCTTGCCCCGTGGCCTGTTGAAAGGGGTTCTGACACCGCTGGGTCTGCACTTGTAATGTCAAGCAGGAGAGAATACGATTCGGCACATCACAGCCGACAGCGAATGCACTCACTATATATTACATTTTCTGTAAAAAAAATAAAACGCCTTCTTTCATCATCAGCAGGTGCAGTACGAGGCAAGGCCACTGGTTCAACATACTTAAGCCCCCAATGTCGATAAACAGATTGCCTCGGGTCTTTCTATTTATTGCTACTCTGCAAGTAAAATATGTATTTTTGAAGTCTAGACTCGCATTATAGCTAGGAAAGTACAAAGTCAGCAAACTTGCAACTTTGCATTGTGTTTTTTTCAAACATCGCAAGCTTTGCGAAGTGGAAAGCACCTGAAGTTAAGCTAAAAAAACAAGCATTGGCATAGCCAATAGGTCTCGCCTTTGGGACCTTATAAGTGTTTAGCCATGCAACAGTTAATGTTGTTGCAGTAAGGATATTGTGCTGCATAACTAAATACTTATAAGGTCCCAAAGGTGAGACCTATTGGCTATGCCAATGCTTGTTTTTCCTATTGAAGTCAGTGGAGTGAAACTCCTCCACTTTAGCTTAGGAGCCCTCACTGAAAACAAAGGACCTGGCTGCAGCCCTAAATAATTATCAGTGACAGAGATTAATTCAAGCATTCCAACTCACACTTTTTTGATTACTTCATATTAAATATTCAGTTATGTACAAGCGAACATCATACTCCATTTACGCAAAACGATCTCAAAAAATGACAAACAGAAATATATTTCTTCAAATAATGTATTGGAATGAACTATTAAAATTCAGATATTGAAAAACATTGTTAAAACGTTCTGAAATGCGTTTTATTTTGCTTTGCCAAAAACCGTATGAACGAACATCAACTGAATGCGCTTCTGGGAAGCATTTTTGGACCGACTGCTACCGTACAGATGACGCATCTCTTTTAAAATTATCATTAAAATGTATTGATTTTGTAATCTTTGTTTACAAAGCTCTCTGTGCGGTTGCCACGGCTCCGGCTCTCGAGTCAAAGCCTTGCAGCAGCACAAGCACAGGAGACATGAGTCGGAAGTGAAGAGGGGGAGGCGGACTCGCGCTGAACGTGGCTGGCATTTTCAGGCTGTAATGGTTTGCGTGTGAAGTCTTAGCCAGTAAATCACCTGGTTGCAAACACGAGCACGCGAGTGGTGCGCGCACACGCTCGTGCACAACGGCCTTTTCCGTGCGATTACCCGCACGGCCGCCATGTTTTTTTAATTATCGCGCCCGTGTCTGGGCACGATAATTCAAAACATATGGCGGCCGTGCGGGTAACCGCACGGAAAAGGCCATTGTGCACGAGCGTGTGGTCAGCTTTTAAAACCACCTACATAAAGTCTCGCAGAGCAGCGCATGCGCGCTACTCTAGGCTCGACCTAAAAAGGGGGCAGCTTTAGAAGCCCTTCATGGCAGTGGGAAAGTATTCCCTCAGATATTTAGGATATCCGAAGGATTGGCACTGCTGATCAGCCATGCCAACCGCTGCTCTAAGCCCCCAACAGATCAGGCAAAGTTCTGTCTTATTGGCTGCCGCTGCCCTTCTCAGGGCATCTTGTACCCAGGAGACTGTGGGAAGCTTGTAGGCTCAGACACAATTTCCTGGCACTGTATATCCCAACCAAAGGGCATTCTGGGTCAGAAAATTACCACCTGAAGCAGGTCAGGCAGGATAAGCCTTGTGTCGCTGAAGTCAGGAAATTTCACCTGGCATCACCCAACTTGGGCATGAAGATTCAAACTTTGCCCCCTTCTGATTATGGCATTAGGAGCAATTATGTCACCTGGACAATAATCGTTTGGTGTCCATGTTGGCAGCAGCTGGTTCTTCTGCATACAAAGCATTGACTGTTGCTGAAAGAGAAGATGAAGCAGGATCAGCACAACAGTTATCTCATCATCAAGCCCCAGCATGTATGGAACATGGAAATAGCGCTGAAATGTAAATCGCTGTCTGCTGCTTCACAGCCCTGACTGCAACCCCTAAAAGCTCAACACATTCATAGCATTTAACTGTGGCTTGTTGTAGAAAATAAGTCACTATCAAAGATGTTCTCAATAATGACATTCAATACACTCTTAAACATCATACAACCGATTTAAAAGATAGAGTCTCTCTGGAATGTTCTCCTTGACTTCTTTCATATTCTTTGGTGGAAAGTTTCAATGAATTTGTGGCAACACTTTGTCCAAAGTGGAAGACACTAATCTGCACATAGTTCTTCAATTCACAGCAAATGCACCTGGGTTTCTCAGCTTAAGTAAAATTTGTTGCAAATGTAGTGACAAGGCCAGAGAGGGCATATCATTTTCCCGACCATGGACATTCAGAGCAGCGGGCAGGCGAGCGGCTTTGTGCGCTTCACCTCACACTGACCTGCTTTCCAAAGACCTGACCCAGGCCACCCTCTACCTCCACTGCTGTACAGGGTTTCTGCTATTTCTGTGTTCAGCATGAAGAAACCATACACAGATGCTAGCCCCTGATGAGATTCAATGCTGAAGTATTTGAATGAGTCACAGGCGGCTTTGACCAATGGCTTTGTTGCGTCTGACAATGGCTAAAAGCTTGTAAGTGCACTACAGGATGGCAAACGCACCTGCGCTCCCAAATCTACTCATTGTCTGACCCTTATCGTGCAGTCCGACAAGAAATGATCTAAATGTTCCTGACATACTGGCCATCTGTCATAACATTTGCTGCCAATGTGGCCCCTGTTCATTCCCAGAAAGAATTAAGTAGGCTGTACCGAGATAATTGCCTTGAACTGCATGGCCTCTCAGATGAGATTCAACCTGATGGAATTCTCCTCTTTGTCACATAAAGCTAGCAATGGCTTTGTGCTTCAGGACAGAGGAAGTGCAAAACCATACATATCTCCGATCCCACAAAAATATAGGGTACTAAAGTGGATCACCAGATGTCCACTCCTTTTGACTGTGCTCGATGGTTCAGTGAGCAACAACAATACGAGCTGTGCTATCCTCTGGTTGTTTGCACCATAACCAGAGGTTGAAGATGGCAACAGAATTCAAAGGATGTAAGAAAAACAAAACCCTGGATCTAACCAAAACACTTCTTGATTGCTTGGTTTACATCCAGAGGAGCTCAGAAGGACATATTGACCACCCAGATATATGTATCTGTCTTTATTTTGGATCCGCAAAACAAATTTGCACTTTTCGTCCTTTCAATCTAGAACATTCATCAAAATTACAACAGGGAAATGAGGCAAAAAATCTGCTAGTTCAAGGACAACAAACTCTTGAAGTGCACTGTCCCTCCACAAACATGTAGAGCAGTGCAGGTACTGATGGCCCAGCACTGCGAGAAAACTATATTCCTAGCAGCAGTCACGAGTCTTTTCAACCACTGCTTGTCAGCACGCATCACAGGTTCATGCCAATTCTGAATTCATATCAACTGGCAGCAAACTGGACAATGCCCTCAACATCCAGAAGGCTACCAAAGAAAAGTATGCTGTAGTTTCTAGTTGAAGATCTCCATGTGGGTTTGGATCAAGAGCCATTTCCATACGGGTAAGAGGAAGGTGGAACAGTGGCAAGTAATGAGCAGACTGGCAACCAAATATTTGTTATGTCCTGCCACCAATATGTCCATTGAAAGTTTCACTAATTACAGCTGAAGCAGTCATTGGCAACAGAAGAACGCGCCGGAAGATTGTATATGTTGCGATGCTAACTGTGCTGAATAAGAACATACATTCGCTACCCCAGGTTTGTAATGTTCAATAAAACCTGAAATCCACTTTTACTGTTCCACAAATCTAACTAACAAATACATGTTTTATTCAAAATGATCAATAATTTGCCCAAAAGCGCAAGACTTTCTTCCCATTTCAAATTTTGAGCATCTCTGACATTGTAACTGCTTGTGATTAGGCGGCTATTTGGAGTTGAGAAGGAATGAAAACAGAAATGTTGTCATGGGGAACCTTAAAAGACATAAGATGATGGTGGTGTGCACGACACTATTCCAAAGAGAGAACCAAAGCAAGCCTGCCCACCAGAGCTTAGTCACAAGGTGAGCATTGGTATGTCTGTCAGAACATGGAGCATTGAAGTCTGAAGGAATCAATTTGAGACGAGCAAAACCTTAGAGGTATTACCACACTGACAAATAAGCCGCACTTTGTAGAGGGCAATCAGTTTACGCTGGTCCAATTGTGACTGTGTGTGTGTGTGCTTGTGCTTACACAGACCCTAGATGTCCAGTTTAGCATAAGCCTAAACTATTTCAGAAGGTAAACAACCTACAACTTTAAAAAGGGAGCAGAGTTCTACTTATTTGCATCAAGCTTTCTACCATTAATGTGACAAGATCCATATTTGGTCGGTTTTATCTCCGCCTTTATACACTTTTAACTGCTTCAGTCCTGAGCAGGTGTTTTGCAGTAAGGGGGAGCAGCAATCAATGGCTGTCTTGTAATGGCTTTGTGAAAAAAATCCGATGCCTGAGGAAAATTAATCAGTTCAGTTGCAGTGTAATAGGGTTTTTCAAAACTTTTCGAAGGAACAGAAGTGTACACATTGTTTTCTAAATAGCTGCAACAATCTTGCCCACTTACATTTTCATTTTAAATAACTGCTATTTGAGTCCCTGAATCTCCCTGGAGGACTTAATGGAAGCGCTATCCCTCGGAAAGGGCTTATCAAGATGATATGAATGAAACAGAACATCTTTCTGTATTAACAAGTATTCTGCTGAAACCACCGAGATTCATCAGGACTGAGATGGATCAGAATAAGAAATATATGTATTCCCCAAAATCTAAGGACTGAATTTACTAAAGTAAATTACCTTTTCTGTTCTTATGTTCGGCTGTTTTCTGCATTTGCTAAACTCTCCTTAGAAAACTGGAGTAACTTGCAACTGTCGCAGGGAACATCTTTAGGTATATTGGATTTACTAAAGATAACACTTACACACACCAGTTTTCCTAAACTTAACTCTGTTTTTCTAGCGCTAAATCTGACTATTTAATGCAGTTGAGTAAAGTCGAACAGTTTAGAGTTAAAATATGGTCGTTTTTATTATTTTCTTCAGAAAACCTTTCATCTCTCAGTTGGAAGTTTTTTCCCTAAGATTTAATTCATTTCTACATCAGCTATGTGAAAACACATTTTGCACACTTTCTGCATCATTTCCATCCGAAACTTCCAGTTGTAATTTAAATGTTATGTTAAATTGTTATGTTAAATTATTTATAAAGCGCATGGCTGCCCCAACAACGGGAGAAAGGAATCACCATGTGGTTAATGGTTGGGGAAAAGCCAGGTCTTCACCAAGCGTCTGAAGGTCAGGTGGTCAGGGTTGCTACGGATAGGCAGGGGTAGAGAATTCCACAGAGCGGGGGCCCTCGCCTTAAAGGAGCGGCCACCCGCTCTAGCCTTCCGTATCCAGGGGACTCTGGCAAAGTGTTGATCTGCAGAGCGCAAGGCGCGTGGGGGGACATAGTGGGAACAAAGATCGCTCAAGATTCCTGGGCCGGTGAGCAGAAGTATCATATAAATGATGCAGAGGGCCTTAAAGTGGATTCTCTGTTCCACAGGCAGCCAGTGAAGCCATCGGAGGAGGTTGGAGACATGGCAGTGTTTCGGGGGAGCAAACAGAGTGCGAGCGGCCGCATTCTGGATGCGTTGAAGCCTCTTGGTCACGTATTTGTTGGCTCCCAGGAGTAGCACATTACAGTACTCCAGTCTGGCCATAATGGAGGATTGGATAATCAGCTGTCGAGATCCAGAATCAAAAAGACCTAGAATAGGTTTTAGGCCACATAGCAGTCCGAAGCATTGACCTGCTACTGATTTGGTCTGGTCTTCAAAGGTGAGATCCTTGTCTACCAGAAATCCCAGGTTCTTCACCACAGATTTGGGCCTGGGGGGGACACACATAGAGCGGGCGGCCACCAGTGGTGGCCCCATAAATGTACGTCCTTCCCTACCAGAAGGATCTCGGATTTCGCCGAGTTTAGTTGCAAGTGGTTGGTTGCCATCCAATCCGAAATGGTCGCTAGGTCCGCTTTGAATTTAGCAGAGTCCAGGCTAAGATTGTTGGAAAAGGTGATCACCAGCTGGGTGTCATCTGCGTATGATACCAGAGAGATGCCCCGGATTTTGGCTATCAGAGCCAGTGGTCTGATGTAGATGTTAAATAACGTCGGGCTTAGTAATGACCCCTGAGGGACGCCACAGCATAAAGGGTGAACACCTGAAGAGAAAGGAGAGGCACTTACTTGGAAGGTCCGATCAGCTAGAAAGGACAAGAACCATGCGAGGGCCTTGTTACCAACACCGATCTCGGCCAAGCGGGGTAGCAGTATCTCATGAGAGACCATGTCGAAGGCCGCACTCAGGTCTAGCAAAACCAAAGCCGTGGTTCTGCCCTCATCCAGGGAGGTCCGTAACTGTTCCGTTACCGCCAACAGAGCAGTTTCAGTGCTATGCCATGGCTTGAATCCGTTCTGTGATGAGTCCAGTATAGAATTTGCTTCCAGATATTGAGTAAGAAGCATGTTTACATAAGATTCCATGATTTTGGATAGAAATGGAAGCAGTGAGATGGGTCAAAAGTTTTCGGGCTTGGACACGTCTAGTGTTGGCTTTTTCAATGTGCAAGTAATTCCAGGAAAAGCAGTCATACATATTCGTAAATTAATAACAAAGTGATACCTGAGTGTGTGGCCTCTACTTTGACAAAGAATATCCATGCCTACTCCTCAGACATACCTCTAGTGATGCCCACGAATGAAACGTAAGGGAACAAATCAGAGAGAGATTTTACCCACACATCCGTAAGTTACCCACTTACACCAGTTCTTCTACCATGGTGAATATGGTGTAACCTACACACACATAAGCACTATTATTTACTGTCGTAAAACAGCCAGGCGTATAGAAATCCACTATGTAAGTTGATCAGACTAAGAAGCGTCAGCAAAGGCCGAAACTGTAAATGTCATTCAGAGTTATAGTAATATTACATTTATAAATGTTACTGCAGTTGTCAATAGAATGGCAGGTAAGGAGACACACATAATGAGTGTGGTAACATTACCAAATTTGACATGATATACCAGCAACATAAATTTGTGTTCTTCATCCTTCTTCTGATATGTGCCACTTTGTGCGAGTGACGCAACATCTCCATGTCCTTTCCTCAGTTATTTCGGAATGGCAACTTCTCCCATTGATAGGAAGATACTAGCAGTGGTGTCTGCCTCGGAATGAGAGTGGTGGGGCGGGGGGAATGGATTACAAAAAAAATAATTAAAAAATGAACTTACCTTTTCTTTGCCGCCGCATGTCTCACCTCCATCCTCTTCCTCGATCTGCAAGAAGCACCGTAAGCACCCAGGCTTCCGGATTCTCCCAGTCAATCACGACGCTGCATGAGCAGCGTCGTGATTGGTCTGAGCATCCTGTTTGGACGCTCAGGCAGTGCCTGGGGAGGCTGGGCATGTTCTCGACGGGGCTGTGCAACACAGCCCAATGGAGAACATGCCAAGTGCGCACGACGGTTTGGCCAGCCCTAGAGGGCTGGCCAAACCGTCATGTGCACTTAGAGGAGTGCAAACCACTCCTCACTCTGCTTGGCATCACGGAGCCTAGCCCCACCCCCAGCTGACTCTGAGCTCCGCATGGAACAATAAAATGATAATAACATTATGTTATTATCATTTAATTTTTCCTTTTGTGCACTGCTGAATTAGCAGTGGGGTGACGCTTGTCCGCCTTAGCGGAGGAGCCGCCACTGGATACTAGCAGGTGGAAATATTGGCTGTTTCCTCTATGCTCTGCTCAAACCACCCACCATCGCCTCCTCACTGGCAGGGTGCAGGCTGGTTTCATGCACCTCCTTGATGCTTCAAACAATTCCTCAGCCTTTTGCGGACATTAACACTTGGGGACATATTTACTAATATGTTAAAAAATGGAGTGCAGCAACCAAAGTTATTGCACTGCATTGAGTGCGAGCAAGCGAGCGTGCAGGAGAGTGTCATATTTACTAAGATATGGTGCTGATGCTTACTTCCCAGGCGCTGGTGCTTCATTTGGCCGACTTGCGCCATGCACAACTCTTTGCACCATGGTGCAAAGGTATGTGCATAATATCTAGGACAGGTTCTGTACTGGAAGGGCACCCTTCCAGTACAAAATACAATGCTCAGACATACTTTTAAACTTTCCGCACTTTGTATGCGTGCTGTGCAAAAAAATGTGAAAGACATTTGGAGAAAAAGAAAGGTTTTACCTCCTACTTTGCTGCTTCCTTGAGGAGGTGTATTTTTTAGCCCAAAGCCCTGTCTACAAATTTTAGTAGATAGGACTTTGCATCAAAAACCATGGGTGGGCACCTGGTATCACCCATGAGTTGCCTGATGCAAAGTAACACAAAGTGTGCCTAGCGCTGGTTTGAGTTACTTTTAGGCAACTTTCCAGTGCAAATCAAGTCTTGCGCTGGAAAGTAAATAAATTAACACTTTGCGCCGGGTTGTGTCACTTTTGGTGACTTTGAACCGGCCCAAAGTGTTGATAAATGTGGGACTTGGTTTTCAAAGCATGTTCCTGAAGTAGCCGGATTGGCATTATTGGTGCCAGACATGGCAGACTTCAACTTTGTCACCTCATTCTTCCACAACATTATTCTGCCAGGTAGTGCATTAGTATGTAGGCCACCTAAAGGCAAACGTTTTGGGGCTTTTGAGGACTTGTTGCCGCACCTTCAGGAGTACTATTCATGGAAGGATCTGAGTCCGGCCTCTACTCCTCCCTTACCAGCAGCGGCCCGTGCAGGTAAGAGCGGTGGGGCGGTAGGACTGGGTGGGGGGCGGGGGTATTTCAACAGACGATGACAACGAGTGAAAATATATTTTTATTTAATTTTCCCTCATTGTCATATGTCGAATCCCCCCAACCCGGCCCCACCGCTCTTACCTGCACGGGCCGCTGCTGTCCTTTACTCCTCCTGTTTGACTCAACATGTCTAAAGCTCAAAAATATGAAAGAGCTGAAAACCTTAAAATAAGAGGTTACAATTACCTAAAGAAAAAAGTTCTATCGTACAGTTTAAAGTCAACTCTTAGAAAGTCGTGACTTAAAAAGAGAAAACGAAAAGATACATTTCAAATTTGTGGTTTGAATAAAGTTAATTTGAAGTACAAAAAAATAAAGCAAAACAAGAATAGGAGAAATGGCAAAATAACATTGGTGGTGAGAGAGGCACAACAAACTTGCATTAGGAAGACAATCACTAGTGGCAGGGAGACACAGGTACAGGGTAGAAAGACACATACATATATATTTTTATAGGGTAGCAGCTGCTAACTCTCGCTTCTCCTTTGGTGTCCCTGACACTGCTCTTCATAACACTGTCATAGAGGAAATGTAGGCTTTAAGAATCATGTGTACTTCCGAAGTTAACAATACTTAACTATCCCTAGCCTCTCAACAGCAAACAAGGAGTGAGACAAGTGGTGAACTCTGTGATGTCAGTGACGGCCAAAGGGTGCATGAGGTACTTACGCTGTCTGTAGCAAGTTAGTAAATCTATGGTCAGGTGCACAGACCTAGAAACCAATGCTAAAAACCAATGCTTAATTTGTAAAGAAAAGAAATGCCAGGGCTCTCCTCAGGAGGCCACTGTAGCTTGCACCACACATTGCCCTTGCCATGCTGCCAATGATAGTAACAACACAACTACTAACCATCACACTCCTACAAGTAAGACAACTCAGACTATTTCAGGCCCCCAAAGCTATAAGAATGGTTGGGGTGGCAGGTAATAGTCATTTGTAATGTATATTGGATTAACCCTTTCCGTGCTCATGACGAGCTCAGCTCGTCATGCTGCGCGGTAGCGCTGTGCGCATGACGAGCTGAGCTCGTCACGACCCCACCCGCGATCGGAATGTCCAGCATACGAGCGGAATTCCGATCGCGGTCAAGGGGTTAATAATTAACTGTTGTTGTGGTTATCTCTGAATTAGCCAGACAGCGCCACCTTGTGGCAGACTGTCACAAACCCCGGTGTTAACAATTTAGGACCGGAAACCTCTGGCTCAAATCAAACACTGATAAAAACCCATATAGCACAGGAACCATTGAATTATGGAAAATGTGTCATGGTTGCTTGTGTAATGCAGGTTTCATTGTGACTATGTCAGCCCTCAAACCACTCTGCAGTGCTTTAATTAAGGGTGGGCAGAATTTTTATTCCTCCAGTGGAATTGGAGTAATTTAGTAATTCCGCGTTACTTAGGTAGACTTTAATCTGCAGTGATTTTTTTGACACAGAGGGACTGCTCCCAATTCAACCCCTGTTTAAGTACTAATGCAGGGCACATACCCTTCGGTGCTCTCACATAGATATGTAAGGGCACCGAGGGGTATGCACTGGAGTGGGTATGCACTCGGGGGGCTGGGGGTTATGGACTGGAGTGCACTGCATACCCCTCGGTGCCCTTACATATTTATGTAAGGGCACTGAGGTGTATGGACTGCACTGTAGTGAAGTGCATACCTCTTGGTGCCCTTACATCGGTATACATGGGCACAGAGGGGTATGCATTGCACTATAGAGCACGGAACCCCCCTTGGTGCCCTTACATACTGATGTAAGGGCACAGAGCAGTATGCACTGGAGTGGATACCCTTAAGTGCCCTTACATACCTATGTAAGGGTATTGACGAGTATGCACTGCACATTGTGGTGCCCACTCTGCCCCTTGACGGAATTCCTCTGAATTTTAATGTGATTCTGCAGAATTCCATGGAATGAAACTCTGCCAATTCTGCCCACCCCTAGCTTTAATACTGTGAGGGCTGCCAGGATGATGAAGCATGGAGGACCAAATTATGGGGCATGGTTATCTAAACTATGTAGCATAAAAGCAAATTATATACAGCTTTCTCTGGCAATGCTATTTTCATCCATTAGAGCTAGAAACAATATTTTTTGTGAAATATGAAAAGTCTGCGAATTATTTGGTCAATGTATTAAATCCATAACTATGCAGTAAATGTTGCAGCCAAAAAATCCTTAAATCTACTGACCTTGCCATTTGCCATTTTTTAAATCAATACATTGTTCAAGAAAGGAAAACAAGCCCTAAACATTTTAATTCCAACCGATGCCCATTATTGGCTGCAGTTTGAAGAGAACAGATTTTTCAAAAGCTAACTACCCCCAAATATACATGTAATGTAAATGATATAGCATGGGTACCATGTGTGATATGATCCTATATTTGTCACCTTTTTCTGGACCCTGTTTTGCTAATATTAGGATTCTGGGTCCTGTGACATTGCTGCACAGTGCCAGAGTTCAAGTGCTCTTGCCCTAAAATGGTACTGTTAAAATTGGTTTGACCCAATTACCATGACCAATTACCATGGTGCAATGAAAATGCACCAATGTCATGGAAGTTAAATGTATGTGGGTTGCAGTGTGCACTTATATCACCCACAAATATGACAAAAATATTTGGCATCTAGAAGCACCACTGTGATCTGACTGGGTTTGTAGTTTAAAGGCATTGCAGTGACACATGGAAAGCAAAGAGCCTTTTCCATGCAGGAATGCCTATTTTTATTTATTAAATGAGTCACTGCTAAAGTGTGCCTTGTAAGCCCACAAGGCTGGGTTCTCCTTATGTAAAAGGTTTCATGCAGTATACTGGGACTATGATGCCTTCACAGTGAATACCCAAAAGGTGATTTCACTACGTAAGTAAGGCATATTTTCATGGGCACATCTATGTTTAAACATGAATCCTTATTTTATATCTATGCCTGGGGAAGTGGTAGCAAACTGATTTAATGTTATTTTCCACTTAGTTTAAAAAAACCTGACTCAGTGGTGAAAGTAGATCTTTGATAGCACCAGTGGAAAAGTAACTTTTAAAAACTGTACTTTGCCCTGAGTTGCCCTGGTTGAAGCTGGTTCAGAACCAGTTTGTCACTTAGGCCCACTCCAGATCATTAATTCCTGGTTGGGAGGTGGCAACACTGCTATATGAGAACAATGGCTTGCAGGATCTGGTCCCATTCATTCCCCGGACATGCTAGACTTATGGTTCCAGCCCCAGCAGGACAGAAAACCAATTTCAGCCAATGACATAGGGGAGGGCATCTCATCTAAAAAGGAAAGTGGCTAGAGGAGAGCCGGAGCCCACCCAAAAAGGGTTAGCCAACTTGGACTGAGGGTTTCTGGGTCCAGGTATTTGGGTGAGTTCACGTTGTCAGTTGGTTTTCACAATGGGGCACAATTGAGGCCTCTGTAGCTGAGGCTAAAGGCAATTTGAGTTTCTCACAGTGGATCATAAAGGTGTTCATAGCACATGCCAACTCAGAGCACACAGAGCAATGCTCAAATAAATGTGAACTGGAATTCTATAGGAAGGAAGGAAGTATACATCTGTCAGCATTTTGACGGTGCCAAGGGAAAAGAAAATGCAGTACTTACAGGTGAATAAGGTGGTTGTTTGCGGGGTGGGGATGGTGAAATAGAGGATTTGAAAATAAGTACATTCAGAAGGACAGAGTGAAAAGAGGATGCGAAGAGGAACGAGATGACATGAGATCTGCAGAGGGAGGATTTCAGAACAATGTGGGGTGAAAAGGGTGTAAGTGTCTGGAAGAGTGAAAGCTTCAGAGGAAAGTTGTGTTGAGGGGAGAACAGAAGCGATTGTGCCAGTCTGAAGACCACTACCAATTCCACAGACCCTAGTAATGTTAAACTCACAGTCTCACATTTTCAGAATTGAAATATTTCTGGCTGGTTTTAGGCGTGTCTCCTTCTTAAGCGTATGGCTATAGCCAGCTTTAGCTAGCTGTTGGACGTGATCTTGTGATCAATAAAAGGCCACAGCATTTCAAGAATGGTTACACTGTGCTATTGACTTTACATTATGGATTTGGTGAGGTGGTAATATAGTTCCTTACTGCACACACAGACAGGGCAGATTTGTCAGCAGCAGAAGCAGCTTCTCCCAGCCTGGTCTGGGTTTTACATCAGAGGCTTATAGAGTCATTCACCAAGGCCCACCTGCCGAAGGCAACTCTTCCCAGGTGACTCGCCTCAGAGCTCTTCATGAACTTCAAGCTAAATGCATTGGCTTTGCCAGTGCTTGTTACAGTATGCTGTGTGGTTAAGTAGCATTTTCAGTGTTCAATGCCTAGAAACTCCTAATTCACGGTGTTAATTGATAACTATAGCAATCTGTTGGTATTTTATTTATGGTTTAAGCTGAACTTAGCCAACATAAATAAAGCTTAACAAGTGTACAGTAAGAAGTGTACAGTAAGAAGTGTCTATGTGCTGAGTTAACAGGACAATCTGCTGCGCGTTGCTCCTGGAAAAAATTATAGTGTCCCGGGGGATAAGTATTCTGAGAAAATCTATGAATTAGATAAGAAATAGTATAGTGACTCCAGGTGAATTTGTTCCTGTCAGCGCTTTCTACCATTAAAAGGGCTGATTAGACGGATCGAGATTCAAGTACATACTTTAAAGGTTTATTTAATATTTGGAAACCTTTACAGAAGGCAAAAAGCAAATGGTTATTCAATCGAATTTAGCATCAATCAATAACAAAATAATGATAAAGTGATAAGGACTGTCTCTAAAGTATAAGCAAAAACTCTGAACGTTTTTTCTAAGTTCTTCTAAAATATCTAGATCAAATAACCATATAACAGACTAATGTGGAATCTCCTCTCTAAGGAACAAGGCAAATCTTCTGGCTCACATCCCGAATACAGCGTGTTATATACATTTTTAAACAGAGAGATCATACTGTCAACATAGTGTGAAATACAAGTTACATCACAAGATCCAGTGGTAAAACGGAACACATGGAAAATTACTTTTGCTGCACTACTAATGAATAATCCTGTATTATACAGAGAAGAGAAAACAAATACACATTTAAAACTATATACACAACCATCACTAGGCCAGATAAATGGCCTTGTAAAGATACAGTCGAGCTGTTCTCCTTCCTACAGGAACATCACAAAGACAAAAAAGAATACATGTTAAAATACAATAAAAAGGCAACTATAAAACTGCTTGAATTAATAGTGTTTTACAAAGTACTGAAGGACACTTTTTTTTTTAACTCGAGCTGCATTGAGAAACGAGAAAACATGTCAACTTTATAACTGTGCAATGCATGATAAATGAGAGTGGATTTCGGGCCTTGTTATGTCAAGTTAAAAAGCTTTGTTATGTTAGATACCTGTACTTACATTGTTTGCGACTCATTCATATTAATTAAACACACATAATTTATTAATTTTAAATTAACTTCTACAGGGAAACAACTTTATGCACAAAATATACTTTGCATTTATACACAAAAGTATTAGCTGATCAACTTTGATTCTTCATAGACCGGTAAAAAATCTGTAGCCATGATAAATAAGCAATCAAAGCAACTAAATGCATGGGCCAATCAGTGTCCAAAATGCTTTGTGGTTTCCTTTTTGGTAGTAAACTCACAGTCCCTACAGTTTAGATTCGGTGGTGTAAACATGTTGTGAATGAAAAGAGCTACTGGACTTGAGTGTCCAGTTTGGAATGCAGTGGAGAGGCCAAAGTCTGATTGGGCAAAAAGGGTAATGTTGCACAGACTACCTCATGAGAGAAGAACCAAAGACAAATCACTGTGCAGATGGCCAGCTCTGGTTCCTCCTTGACAGCGAACCGAAAAGAGAGCCGTCTTATTCGGTCAAGAGCGGTAGCTGGTAGCGGTAGGTCTAAATTCAGGGGTTGCACAGTGCAGGCGCGCACCAGCAGGTGAGGAAAGAACTCAGTAGTCTGTGTGTTCAAGTCTTCAAGGGTCCATGGGATCGCCACAGAGGCCTCTCCTCCCAATACCCACCCTCAAAAATACAGCTAGCAAATGAGGGTGACCTGCTCAGCAGTGGCATTCCATGACTATGCCTCATTCCACTCATACAGCAGGTTCCTCTCTCTGAGCAGCTGGTAGGTGAGAAGAGAAAGAAACATTCATTTCCAAGTCTTATGTTATTTCTACCCTCCAGAGGTAACTAGCAACAGTGCAGCCAATCTCTGCGGCATGTGCTAATAATCTCCAATCAGAGACTGTGTGCCACCCTTGGGTACCCCCCTACCAGGCTTCGGAATTCTCCCAGTTTCTAAAACCATCTCACATGCCTCTTGAATGCCCTTGGCGATCTCACTGACCCCCGTCCTAAAAAAATAATGTTCATGCTGAGCCTTTTCCGGCTTATCATTCTATGGCCCTCCATCAAGCCAGGCACTGACTCAACTAGCGCTGTGATCCGTCCAAAGAGAGGCGTTGCAGGCAAAGTTGCTCCGAAACCCAGTCCGTGATCCAAAATGGTGCTTAAATCCATGTACATTCCTTCAGCTCCTGTGGGCTAGCCGCGAGACTCTTCAGTTTCCTGCTAATGCTGGGGTGATCCAAAAATCTGATGTGTTTGTTAAGCAGCAGGCTGAGCTCCTGGCCCAGAGCCAGAGGCACATAGCCTAATGCAGAGAATGGGGGTGAGACACTAACATTCTGGCTAGTGAATGCTCACAAGGAGTCACCCCTTACGCAATTGTCATGATATATCACACTGGACAATTGGTTGTATGATGTCATAGGTCGGGGACAGATGTTCAGCATCTGCAAAGAGATATACTGGGCATATTGCACCCGAACTAAAAACGGAGCAAGAGATTTTATGTTTTTAGGTGTCTGAGGTGAAAGAAACCTCAAGGTCCTGCTCTTGGGGTATTTCTCTAAGTCCTGAGGCAGGCAGTGGCTACAGGCCAGCATTCTCAGTGGGTAATGAAGCTTGTCAATAGTATTGCAAGGCTAATGTTAAACTGTTACATTAGCAAAAGTTTGGCAAGGCAATAATTGTATACTTGTCTTTCTAAAGGTAGTTTGTCTGAGCCGTTAGGATTTACTCTAGGAGATAATGTAGGTTTTGGTCCAGGTTCATAATAACAAAGTACCCTCACACAATAAAAGTGGGGGTGGGCATAACTTGCATAATTTGCTGTAGCATACTTATACAAAAGTACATCAAAATGATGCAATATTATGCCAGAATTATAAAAGGAGCATTGCCCTGCATTTAGCACTAATTTCTTGGTACAAAATGGACCCTCGTGTCTAAAATAGACCAGAGGATGCATATTGTGCTAGGAAAATAGTGCTAAATGCAACAGATCAGGAAGAGCAACAGCCAGCAGCCACTCGTGCTCTGTTCCTGTGACCTCAGATTTGCATTTCTGTCCCAAATCATGCAAATTTGTGACTGTTCCTGTGACCTCGGATTTGGACTTCTGTCCCAAATCATGCAAATTTGCGAACCGCATAATGTTTGGTAATTTAGGATCACAAGAGTAACGTGAAATTGCCAAAATTTCCCCGATTGCTCCTGAGTAATAACATTTTTGCCTGGGCCTATATGCAAGTCAATGTTCAGTCAACTGTATTCCTGCAGAAAGGAAAAAGTTGTGTATGCAATCACAAAAGGTAGATCAGTTAAATAGAAATTGAACAACCAACTGTATTGACATCTTCAGAGACCAAGATATGATACCATATGTATTTGTAGCATTCAAAGTTAAGGATCACCCATAGGACTCAACATAAACCGATAGCAAGTGATCATGATCCATTCAGGAACCCTTTATACCCTGATCAGGTCCTCAAGGTTGTGCAATAACTCAGAGGAATACTGCCAGTTGGGGTTTCAAATTCCAGTCAATGATATAAAGTGTCTCTACTGTCAAATCACATGAGCCAGATTCCTGAAAGCAGAGCAGGAACACTCAGGCAATTCAGGGGATTTACTGAAAACTGTGGCAATTATCCCAGCACCCATAGGAATAGATGTACCAGCACGTGTCGGTTTTTGCGCAGTGCGAGCGGTGCCACCGCCGCACCGGATCCAAGGTCAGGGGGGCGCCATTTGTGCTCCGAAATCGGCGCCAGTCGCATTTCCGAAAAGCCCGCACTGTTGAACACTGTTGTCCCTCTTTCTTTTCTACGATGTTAATCTTCGTAGAAATAGAAGAGAGATAACAGTGCTAAACAGATCACAAGGAGCGCTTATGGCCGCCCATGCGCAGTGTTGCCACCACCTGAGGATGCAAACTAGCTTTTTTGGGTCCCAGGGCCGTCAATCTGGTAGCGTACAAAAGCGCTACCAATGATGGCCCTGCAAACATTATTGTTCCAAGCCTGCACCGCGGCATTGAAAGTCGCTGCTGAGTCGGAGTGCTATGGTGTTCGAGAGCGGAGTAGGAGTCAGTGTCAAGGCAAGGGCTTGTTGGCCTATCCTGCAGCCTGCTTCAATTGCGCATGAAATTCCTAGGTGCCCAGCAGGTTTATTAAGGTAAGATTAGTGGTTGAAGTGTCCACTTCTCCTGCTCTGCCACTGTCAGCTGCCCCCTTCTTTCTTCCTCTTACTCTTTTTCCCTCTCTTTCTGCCTCTCTCTCGCTGCTCCTCACTTGCTGAAAATCGTGACTTAAATAAACGTCTCTTACCCTCTGTTTCCTCTTCTTTCCTTCATTTGTTCCCCTGTGAATGGATCCAAAAAAGAAAGAAACATTTTTGATTAGTGTTTTACAGACTGTTTACGCTTCGACGCTGGGTGAAACACCCTCATGTGTACTATTGGTAGCGGGAGCGGCGCAGCCGGTGAGGATCAGCGGAAGTAACCGGCGAAGGACCAGAGTGTATGTAGCCGGGGGAGACTGGAGAGAGAGGGCCGCTGCGAACCGGGGGCATAAAAAACTACGGAGGCCGTGCGGCAACAAAATGGCGGCGGGAGCGGCTGGAAAAGTTTGCACCGCGGCGATGAGATGAAGCAGCGAACGGGACCTGAGGACTGAATAGCCGCTGCAGTGACCGGGATGCCAGCTGGAGGTCTGTGAGGGCAGAGGGTGCTGTAGCGCGGTTGACGGCAGAGTGCGCGGCGGCCGGCGGCCCCTCCCAAACCCCCTTATTGCCCTCAAGGTGGAACTGGTGGCACTGTGGTGACTGGCGGGAACAAGCTAGCGTGGCTGGGGGCCGCTTAGATGCCCATGCAGGTGGAGACGACGGAAGGCGCAGAGAGCAGGGGCTACGAGGCAGTCCTGGAAGAGGGACTTCTGAGGGGAGCACGCGCCCGGGCGGGAACTGCCTGTGACGAAGACCAACTGAGGGGCGAAAAAGTAATTAAGGACGATACAGCCATAGCAGGGACCCCAATGGCAGAAGAGTGAGGATAGCTGAGGGAGGCTGGATGCCCATACTGGAGTGCCCCCCCCTCCTCTGATTTGGGGATCGGACGGCTGGAACTACTGAGCGAGAAAGCCGCGGCAGAGAGGGCATTTGGCAAGCTGGCGAGGCCAAGTTGGAACGGATGTGTTGCCGAGCCGTGGGATTGATACGAGTGGGTACTGAACTGGAGATGAGGCCGGCTGTATCTGCCTAATGAGGCGGGGGACCGGGGAAAATAATATTGGAAGAGGCGCAGCAGCTGTCGATAACTGATCAGAAGAGTGTCCCATTGCTGGACGTGATCCTTCGAACCCCAGCTGGAGAGAGGCCGGTACCGAGGGCTGAGGCAGCTGACGTAACGAGGCCTGCTGAGCCTGGAGGTCGCCCTGTCAAGGGGGGCGATTCTGACAGAGGGCGTAGAGGGGAGAAGAGAGGACTGCTGGCACACCCGAGGTGAGGCTGCATAGTGGGGACCCGCTGAGAGGCCGAGAGGCATAGAAGGTTACCCGGGGGCTTTGCGGAACTCGAGACCTGCGGAAGCATGGGGAAACCGAGAGGGAAGCAGGCGGGAGCACCCGTGGAACAGGAGGAAGATACAACCACTGGGGAGGTGCGAGAGGGACTGCAACAACGCCCAGAGGGGATGCTCCAGCAACAGGTCGATCAAATACTAAAGGCCATAACAGATACTAGGGAGGCCCTGCAGCTGGACATTGCGCATGTGACACAGGGCTTAGGATTGCTCCGAGCGGACCACGCCAAACTGGCTGATAGGGTAAAACAAACGGAGACGGCCATAGAAGTCCTGGAACCAGCTCAAAAGTCGATGGCAGCGCAGATGGTAGAGTTTCAGAACAGGCTGCAGACCCTGGAGAGGCGGGCAGAGGATGCAGAAGGGAGAAATCGAAGAAACAACATCCGGGTGGTAGGGCTGCCTGAAGGGGTGGAAGGCTCCAGCATGGTGGGATATTTGGAGGAGTGGCTAAAAGAGACAGTTGCGCCGGAAGGGTTATCATCTTTCTTCACGCTGGAGAGAGCCCACAGAGTGCCGGCTAGACCCTTGGCACCTGGAAGACCGCCAAGGCCGGTGGTGGCCAGGCTGCTTCATTACAAGGACAGGGACTACCTACTGAACAAGGCAAGGACGGCGGGCCCCTACACAGTGGACAATAGTAAGGTGACCTTGTTTCCGGATTACACACTCGAGGTCCAGCGCCGCAGAATATCGTTTGTGGCAGTTAAGAGGGCACTACGAGATGCAGGTATTCAATACTCTCTGATGTTTCCAGCGCGATTAAAGATCACAGTGGATGGCACAATGTCTTTCCTTGGCAGCCCAGAAGAGGCCTGGGACTGGCTGGAGATGTATAAAGCTGGGATTGGAGAAGCAGGGAGTGGAGTGGGAGCAGGAGTGGAGGGTCGCGTCCGCGCAGATTGAGGCGTAACCGGCGACGTCAACCAGCGGCCCAGAAGCCGACAGAGACACAGACGGTAAAGGAGAGAGCGGCCACTTTGCAGGCAGTCACAGCTATCTCTCAAGTGGAAAGGGACACGTCTCCCGCGAGAACGGAATCGGAAGGGGGGTCCATGGAAGAGGACAATGAACAATCGGATGCAGAAAGCTTGAAACTGCCACATGTGACAGCTGGGACGGCGGATGAGACTGTGGATGGGTGAAGAAGCCACTGGCCGGTCATGGAAAGGGAAGTCAGACAGGGGGAGATGGGGAGGGGCTAGCTGGGGACTAGGATGGCTAGGATTTGCCTAAGTAGGCCCGGGGACTGAGCAGGGGCTGTGAAAAATATGTGAAGGAAGTCTCGTTGAAGGGAGGTCCTGGAGGGGACTGGTTCAGGGGGAAGGGCGCAGATTGGAGGCCTATTAGGTGTCTGATTCTCTGAAGCTGAGGGCTCACCTCCCGTAAGTTTGAGTGGGGGTAGCTCCCTAAGGGCATCGAGGAGCAGTTGAGTGGTAGTTTGGATGGGTACTAATGTTGTAGCGCCTGTTCTGGGGGAGGGAGTTGGGGAGGGGCTGGGAGGAGGTGGGGGGAGTTAGGGACACCGGTGTGCTCTTTGGTGGGGAAGGGGTGCGGGGGATGCTTGATAAATGGGGACGCTACATGATTTGAAATGCATTACCTGGAATGTGAGGGGGCTCCACACGATGCAGAGGCGCCATAAAGTGCATGCTTACTTGGTGCGGCGGGGGGTGCAGGTTGCATTCCTTCAGGAAACACATATGAACCGGTCTGAGGGAGCGGCACTGAAGAAGAGATGGAAGGGGCAATTATTTTATACGACTTATTCGGCATTTGCCAGGGGTGCCCTGGTGTGGGTCAGAGCGGGTGTCCCTTTTCAGCCAACACAACAACTGATCGACCCGGAGGGAAGGTTTGTGGCGGTGCTGGGGAGGCTAAATGGAGTGGATGTGGCCCTATGCAGTGTGTATGCGCCTAATGTCGACCAGCCCTCCTTTCTAGAGAACTTGTCGGAGAGCCTGGCTCCATACTTAACAGGTGCGACAATAATGGGGGGAGACTTCAACTCAATAGCGGATGTGGACAAAGACAGATCCCACCCTCCGCTCCCAGATGCGCCAGTGCACAGGATCACAAGGGCGAGGAGAGTATGGCAATCTCATTGGGGGTTGGTGGACACCTGGCGCGCCCAGCATTTGGAGGAGAGGGATTATTCCTATTATTCTGGTCTTCACGACCTGCATGTGCGACTGGACGCAATGTTATGCACACCTGATATCCACACTAAGGTGATAAGTAGTGAGTATCTAGCGAGAACAATATCGGACCACAACCCGCTACTAGTGCGGATACGGTGGAGTCGAGAGAGGTCACTCATACCGACCTGGCGGCTACGACTGGAGGCGTTGGAGGACCCGGTCTTTAGCGAGGAGTTGGGGGCGGGTATTGATCAACGAGGGGACAGCGACATCGGCGGCAATTGAATGGGATGCGTTTAAGGTTGTGATCAGGGGAATCTGTATTAGCAAGGTGGTGGGAGTAAGGAAAACGTTATTAGCGGACTTGGAGAAGGCTGAAAGCCGATTGCGGGACGAGGAGAAAGACCGACCTGGGCGACCAGGGGCACAGACTGAGGTATTGGAGGCTAGAGAGGCAGTGGCAGTACAGATGGAGAGACTGCGCTCCTTCGACTATAAGAATTATAGAGCACGGATGCATGCTGAGGGGGACAAATCGAGCGCTCTGTTGGCATGGTTGGCCAATCCGGTGCCCAGGGGAGCGCCGATACTGGGCTTGACAGCTACCACAGGGGAGATGGTGAACACACAGGCAGGGATTAACAGACTGTTTTTAGAATATTACGCTGAGCTCTACAGTACCCAACTCACCAGGGATGCCGATGGCATAGGGGAGTATCTCGAGGGGTGGCCTTGCCGAGCTGGGGAAGGAGCAGGGAGACTTGCTGGGCGGTGAGATTACGGTGGGAGAGATCAGGAGCGCGATCAAGCATATGGCCCGCAACAAGACGCCAGGGGTGGATGGCCTTCCCATAGAATTTTATTCTCAGTACGCGGAGTGTCTGGCACCGCGCCTACAGGTGGTTTATAAGGAAGCGCATAAAGTAGGGAGGCTGCCTGCGACAACTAGGGAGGCTATTGTCATCCCTCTCTTAAAACCTGGAAGGGAAGCTACGGATCTGAAGGCCTACCGCCCACTATCAATGTTGACGACCGACTACAAAATCCTGAGCAGGATACTGGCATCCCGCTTACTCCCACATATGTTGCAGCTGGTACACCGGGATCAATCGGGGTTTATACCGAAACGTAACACAGCTATTAATGTGAGGCGGTTGTTGCGAATCTTGGAGGAATACCAGGAACCGACATCGACCGCTTTGATCCTTTCAGTGGACATAGAGAAAGCATTCGATAGCCTGGAGTGGCCTTATCTCTTTCAGGTAATGCGCAAGCTGGGTCTGGGCGAGGCATTCGTGAGGTGGACTCGAATACTATATAACTCAGCGACGGCCAGAGTACGAACGGGGGGGACGGTGTCGTCCCCCTGCCCAGTGGGACGAGGGACGCGCCAGGGCTGCTCGCTGTCTCCGCTCCTGTTCGCACTGGCGATCAAACCATTGGCGATGCGAGCTAGATCAGGGAGGCACTATGCTGGGTTGGAGATATGTGGTGAAATGCAGTACATATCGCTGTATGCAGATGATCTGCTGATGTTTTTGGCCGCCCCCGAAGAGGGGACCAAGGGAGCGACGGAGTTGTTGCGGATGTTTGGGGAAGTATCGGGGTTGTGCGTGAACTGGGAGAAGGCCTGCCTGTTCCCGGCGTGTAGGGAGATGAACCCTCCTCCTGGACTGGAAAAATAAGGTGGGAGCCCTGTTGCTTACAATATTTAGGGACTCATATCTACCATGAGCAGGCGGATCTATTGGAGGGCAATGTGAACAGAGCAGTGCGAGGGTAAAAGGGAGCATGGCATTTTGGAGTACCTTGCCACTCTCAGTGGCGGGTAGAGTGGCACTGCTGAAAATGGTAGCATTGCCTAGACTCTTATATTATTTCAGGACGCTGCCGATTTGGATACCAGGTGCGGTGTTTAAGACGCTTAGATCAATGGTGGGCGGATTTCTGTGGGGGAGTGGCAGGAGGCGAGTGGCACTGACCACGATGATGAGACCTAGAGCGGAGGGAGGATGGGCGGTTCCGGACTTTGAAGTGTATTACTTAGCAGCCCACCTACAATGGCTCACCCAGGCGGTGGCTCGGGAATTTAGAGGACCGGATGGCCCAGAAGACCGTTGGATACCGAGACATGTTCTATCGTTTGTAGTTCTCGGCCAGCGATTGCGTGTGGATTCCTGACGAATGAGGAGAAAACACTAAGAGCATGTTGGAATAGGTACAAGCGTAGGGGCGGAATCGCTCGTCCATACGCACCGGAGATTCCCTGGGCATGTGCACGGCCTTCCCGCATGGAGGAGATTGGTCTGAGCTAGTGGAATGGGAGGAACTGGGGCTGCAAATGATCGGGGATCTATATGAGGAGGGAGCCCTTTTGCTTTTTCAAGCGCTACAGGATAGGTATGGCTTACCTAGGGGCGCCTTTTTGCTGCATGCCGCGTTGGCGACTGCGATTCAGAAATACTGGGGGGAAGGGCTATCGGAGCCACAAACATCCCCGACATGTCAATATGTGGTAATGGCAGCGGGGACGGTAAAGGCAGTAACATGCCTGGGCAGACAGTTGGTGGAGGAGGGACTACAGCCACTGACTCAGTTGCGGGAAAAATGGGAGACGGACCTGGGTAAGGCTATTCCCGAGACTACATGGACTAAAACAGTGGAACGGGCGTGGAAAGGCACGCGGAACGCCAGATTCCAACTTATCCATTTTTATGCCCTACACAGGGCATATTTAACACCGGAGCGGATAACTAAATATTTCCAGGTGGAGTCGGCCTGTTGCCCCAGGTGCACCACGAATGCGGCAGACTTTCGACATATGATGTGGAGCTGCCCGCAGCTTGGCACGTACTGGGAGGAGGTGGTAGAGGTCCTATGTGGAGTGACGGATAGGCAAATAGAGCCAGACATGGGGGCGTGTATACTGTATTGATTTCCGCACACGGCGCGTACTAAGATTACGAGCAAGTTCATTGACTTGGGGCTTTTATTAGCTAAACGGGAACTAACAAGGCAGTGGAAATCTAAGCTGGGCCCTAGAGTGGCGAGTTGGAGGGTGGAGTTCACGAATTGGGCGGCCAGTGAGAGTATGGTTCGACTACAACAGGCCAGGAGAGCGAAAAATGAAAAGGCGATAGAGGCTGCGCAGGCGTGGGAAACATTGGTGGCCCGGCTGAAGCTCCCAGAGTCGGACTCGGATACAGATTCCCTCGAAGCTCCTCGGCAAAATGGTGGTTCACATAGATCATAACCAGGCTTGAGCCGATCAAAGGGGAAAAGGTGTAAGTGAGAAGCCAGCGGGAATAGGAGTACAACCTAAAAAGACTGGAGATTGGCACACCCTAGCACGATAAAGATGATTGATTATTTCTGTTTAAACTACTTGGAGCACACCGGTGGAAGGGGATAGGGGAAGGGGAGGGAGGGGCAAGCGTTGGGGGGGGGGGGATCCACGTTGGGGAACAGTTATAGTTGGGGATGGTATGGAATGCATATATTGATATTGAAATCCACACGAAGTGAGGATGACGGGTGGATTCCCGTAGTATTGAGAGAGATGAGGATGCCAATTCACTGGTGGATGATGGATACTCATGCAATGTAATAAGGAATGTACCTCCCAATGACAATGTGTACTATAAGTGGGGGTTATGTGAGTTGCAAATTAATAAAAATATTTAAAAAAAAAAAAAAAAAGTTTGCCAATGAAGCGCTACTTTCGTTTTCCATTTTTCTTTGAACAGTATTGTTTTCCCCGGGTGGGGAAGTGCACCATTGCCTAGTGGTACTGCAATAACTGGTTGATGACTGGAGTGGTAAACATTTAATGTGATCCTTATCAGCTGTTTTCCTTATTTTAGTTTATAAAATGTGTACCGCGGCTCTGTGTTCAGGGATGTGGTCTTTTTAAACCATACTGCTCACTTTTTGTAAGGATATACGCAATGGACATTGAAACGGGTCCCTTCCGGCCCCTGTGGTTATGTCCTTAACTTTTCAGGTAAAAACACTCACTGATTTCTGAATAATGAATGTAAAAGTGTTAAGGTAACCATGTTGATCTGCTTACGTTTCACATGCTTTACTTAATCTTGCATTCCCTATGAGGGTTTTGAGGGTTTGCTTTTTCCAGGATGTTCCCCCCCCTTTTTTTTTTTAGGCAGCATATCTTGTCTAGTGCATAATTTGAATTGAGTTGCATTCAGAAGTTTATAGCGGGGCACAATTGGGTTGTAGCTGAAGGCAGTGCGAGTTTCTCTCAGTGGGACAGTATGGTGTTCAGTGGGGGAGAGGATGTGGCACTATGGCCAGAACTGCCGAATTTGGAATTGAGGAACTAGGTTCAGCCTTCATGAATAGTCCACCAGACCACTGTTATGTTTCGTATAGAGGCCCTATATAGACACGTTCATATATGCCGTATATGATCATAATCGTATATGCCCTATTATGGTCATATTCGTATATGCCCTATTATGGTCATAATCGTCTATGCCCTATTATAGTCATGATCTCCTATGCCCTAATATAGGCATGATCTTTCACCTACATTAGTTCCCTACAGCACACAACGAGCTCTGAGGGTTGAACGTTATCTAGTCTGTGGTTAGAACACTGCAGGGTTTTTCCCGAACACAGGCCTACATTGTACTCATAAATTATGCATGAGCATTCACCAGCTATATCTTCCGCATAATATGTATGTAGAAAGTTCACCCCTGACGTCTTCCTCATGTCTAACAAAGACCAATACAAACCATACTGAGGGACGAGCCACTTTAGGGTATAAATACACCACATCTTGCCATGGTAAGATAGAGGGAACCGAGACTTCCATGCTGACACACTGACCAGAGATGCTGAGGCTCCTGCATGCAGTCGCTCCAGATGACAGCGGTCTAATACAGCCCTTGCGGGGTGTCCAACTCGAGACCAGGACGGGGTCCCACACTCTCTCACTTCAGGTAATAATCTCATTCATTCATTCATTCAGGTAATGGGGTTCGACTAAATCCTAGAAGGATTCTTGGCTCTTAGGCTTTTAGACCTACACACATGCTAGGTTCACTCAGGTACATCTAGTTAGGCATCGTAGGAGTACCCGCACTTTTATAATGCATTTTATATATTCATGTATGTAACCATTATTATTGCAATATGGTAGAAATGTACTACCCTTTTACTTTCATCGTACTGCTGATAATATATCTCTGCTATTGTCTGCTGGTTGCTGCAGCACATATATTTTACACCAGAATAACAACTGTTCAATAAATACTTATTGAAACGCCCAGACTGTTTATTCTATGTAACTCTCTGAGACAAACCGAATAAGTAAGCACGAGTGACTGAGCGAAAAGTAGTACATTGTTTCCACGATTCTGAGGGATCAGGGTTGTCATGATCTAAGGTTGCCAGGAACTAATCTCTCCCCGATAAGAGGAGATTCTAGTGGCACTGTGAGCTAGCTAAGCAAATCCGGCTAACATACGCGGTGGGGGTGCACAGAATCAGTATAACACCAAGCCCACAGTTTATGTTATCCAAACGCGCAGGTCCTGCAGGGGTACTATAGGAACTACACAACATGGCGCCACCAACGTTGGTTGGGTACTTATTTAACAGTAGAATCTGAGTAGTTCAGTCGTGCTATTCTCAGAGAACCTACTCACAAAACCCCAGAGACGTCTGGAGTGGGTGGGCACAAAATCTGCCGCAGCTGAGTAGTACGAAAATTCTATTTATTGGCTGTTGGTCATTCAAGCTTGAAAGGACATAGTGTTCCTAAAATTGTGCCTAAAACCTTATCGTAGTTTCTTTGAAACATTAGTCTGTGTTCTATACACGATGACTACAGCGGCCTTAGATCCCCTACGAATGCCAATGCCCCCGTCAGACGAGGACGCAATACAGATTGCACCAAAATTCAGAAGGACAGTCACCATAAGACTATTAGAAAATGGTTTACAAGCTAACGGTGGCATTGTAGTTTTCGTGATTGAGGCACACGAATCAAACAAAACAGAGGTATTCTATTCATGGGTTACACTCCCAGCAGCAAATGCAATAACAAAGACATTTCACTACTATATAGAAGGAGATGCACCACGGGAATATTGTCCATTTGAGGATATAGAGATTCCACTCACTTACCAGGAACATTATTACTGGTTTAATGGCGCCCTACCCCACGTAAGAGAAAGAGTAAGGTTAGGCCCGCTCGGAGGAGACGGAGCCACATGGCCGATACTAGCGGCTCACACACCGCATCCTGACATTGGCACAATGCCACAGCCAGACTTACTCATACAACACACAGATTTAATTAAAATCTACAGAAACCTGACACAATTTGTCATGAGGACTTTAACAATCCAACCTGCACCAGGTGCAGCAAATAGTACTCCAGCTCAGGGTACAGGAAATAAAATTACTCCTCAAACATTACACGCGGTAATGGGCAAAATGCCCGCAAAACGAGAACAAATACCATTTTGGATAGCTCAGTAAATAACTCAGCTTGAGGCGGTATTCCCGAATACTACCACCTGTGATAAACACAGAATACTAACAATCTGCTTGCCCATGGGGATCAGACCACAAATAGAGGACTGCACCTCTTGGGGTACAGTCTTTGCTGCCATATATACAAGAACGCATGGTATCCCGTCATTAGCAGTAGTACCTGACGTATTGAGACAGATACAAAATGAGTACGGAGCATAGCCTGCCCTTAACTTAGGGATGAAGTTACTAGGTAACTACGAACAGGTATCAACCATAATACTAGCTAACATTAAGGGGGAAGCAGCTTCAGTGGCGATCCACCAACGCCTAAGGGAGTTCAGTCCAGTAGATCAACCACACGAACTACCCAAAATAATTGAAAGTGCATATGCAGAACTAGGCAGAGACAGTCTAGGTGGGAAGGCATTAAAACCACAACTGGTGGGCTGTCCTGAAAAGGACACTACAAAGCAGACACCTACTTCTTCTAAAAAGAAGTGGGAGAATAAAAAACAACAAAAGTCTAAAGACAGCAGATCTCAATCCAGAGGTAGGTCTCCTCAACAGGAGCCCTCTGAAAGGAGGTATAACCTCCGGAATAGGGATAATATAAAAAAACCTGACAGGTATCAGGATACTGATACACGTTCCTCTCGTACCTTTCAGGGTTCATCAAAAAACTCTGAGAGGGAAGGACGGTCAGAACACAGACAAGAGGAGCATACAAAGTCCAGAGACACGCAACGCACTGCAGACTACGCACCTAAAAAAGAAGATAAACAAAAACCTCAGTTCAAAAAGTAGAAGGTAGCAGGTCTTAAGATCAGACATGCCCAGAATTCTGAGGACACAGCTTCTGAACGGGGAATGGGCTCCTACGATGCTAGACAGCGCGGCAGAAGTAACAATAGCTCGCCAGAACCTGAAGGAATTTCTGGTGACAGCGGAGTTGAGTGAGTATATCACGGTGGAAACACCTGATACTCGGGTAAGTGTCCCACATAAGTTACATGAGATAACACTCCGGATGGAGGGGGACAAGCCCAGGAAAATCAAAGGTCTATTTTGGAAAAATCTGTCATCTGGATATGACATCCTATTAGCATAGCAAGACTGGCCGCCAGCATTCGTCATGGAGTGCCCTAAGGGAGAAACGGTAATTTTTCCAGCATTTTCCGACCTCGTTCCCATACATTTAAAACATGCATATGCGCAGGAGTGGGCGGTTGCCCTAGCTCCAGCATTGTACAAAAATCATGTTGGTTGGGATGAGGATTCAACCCACCACGTGATCCCGTTAAAAGTTTCCCCAAATGCTCAAAGGCAATACCCTATAAAGCAGGAAGCTAAAAAACAAGTCAGGAGATCCTAGATCAACTAGAATACCAGGGGGTGATTGAAAATTGCACTTCACCTATGAACAATCCTTTGTTCCCCGTATCAAAACCTGACAACACATATCGTTTAGTTTTAGATTACAGACATTTAAACACTTGCACAAAGACATTTGCAGTTCAAAATGCACGCAGTGCCGCATTAATGAATAACATTGTGCGACAAAAATACAAAACAACACTTGATATCTCAAATGGATTTTTCTGCCAAAATATAGTGCCTGAAAGCAGGTATTTGACCGCATTCTCAGCGCCAGGGTCAAAGCGGCAATTTTGTCGACTCCCCCAAGGGTATAAGAATAGCCCGGGGTTGTTTTCAGCAAGGGTAACAGAGTTACTCCAAAATTTGGATGAAGAAGCATTGTCCTATGTGGATATTTATCTGACCGACGATGACTTACCAAGGCACTTGACCAGGGTGAGCACCATTATTATGGGATTCGCCTCTGAGGGCTATAAATTTAATTTAAAAAAATCAAAAATTACCCATCTCAGTGTCCTGTTTTTAGGGTATGAGCTGTCAAGTGAAGGAAAAAGCCTAGCAGCTAACTTTTTTGAAAAGTGTGTGCTGCTCCAACCTCCAAAATCATTAAAGAATTTACAATCAATTCTGGGATTCCTAAATCTTGGTCAAATTTACATTTTGGATTACGCAGAAAGAGTAATACCTTTCTACGACTTAATAAAACCTGATTTTTCAGTCAGACAATGGACACAGGAACATACAAATATCCTACGTTCACTACAGGAAGACATGATAGCTTCAAAACATTTACAGACACACGAAAACGTACGCAACTTAGTGATCCGAGTAATAGCGGGTCAATGCGGGTCCACTTATTTAACCTTCAATGAAGGAGAAACGGTACCAATCGCATACAAATCACACCTCTACACAAACGCAGAGATGCGTTTCACTTCAACAGAAAAAACCTGACAGCAGTGCAGACCGCTGTAGCAAGAGAAAGAGCTCTGGCTCAGGGAAAGCGCATAATAGTCGTGACTCCAGTACCAGCCTTAGAGGCTGTTACAAAGGCTAGCATTCCAAATGCGAAAGCCTTACATCCCAGATGGATACAATGGGCAAATTCTATTACTGCAACGGATGTTGAATACAGATTTGATCCAAGTTTAAAAACACAAGCATTTCTGCAATACGAACAAGAATATCCTCTACCAAATGAGATTTTGCCTCTAGATCAGTATGAATACATTATTTACACTGATGGATCTGTTCAACTGGCCATAGGGAGTAAGCAAGCTTACAGCGCAGTGTGTGCAATCGTTAAAGGTCGCATGCGCGATGGAAAGTTCCATCCAAGTTGCACTAAAACGCAATCTCTAGGAGACTGCGTGCCTCAGTTGGCAGAATTAAAAGCACTAATACTGACACTGGTAAATACGGAACACGAATTCCCCACACTAATTGTGTGTGATTCCTTTTACTGTGTATAGTCGTACAATGACTATTTACATCATTGGGAACAAAACGGGTTTAAAGACGCGAAAGGTGGCACAATTAAGCATAAAATGCTATGGGAACAGGTAGTGGAGTTGAGAAACGAACTACCAAGGGCTCACGTGATACATACACTGAGTCATCAGCGTGATGGCGTTCACGTTGAAGGGAATTCATTGGCTGATGAAGCCGCAAAGGTGGCTGTACGCACAACATCCGTAGCTGCAATCACTCGTTCAAAAACGAGAATAGACGGCGAGATTTTGGTAGCTGTCAATGCTTCACGCAAAGGCAGCACAGCAGTTCCTAAAAAATGTCCACTCAAGTACCCCTACAAGTTAGATGCACAAAACATTCCATATGCTCAGATTCCTGGAGTGGGGGATAGAGTAATACCAAACATGGATCGTAGGCAAGGCTTAATTCTAGCAGCACACGAGGGTTTGGGTTCTGCGCATACAGGCGTCACAGCGACTATTTCTTTACTGAAACAGCACTACTGGTGGCCAGGGTTAACAAAGCAGACCAAAGACTATGTCTTAAAGTGCGACATCTGCCAGCAGTTGAAAGGCTCCACCGTAGCACGCCCAGCGCAGACACCATTACTAAAATCAGACAAACCTCTCGCATGTGTATATTTGGACCACTGCGGATCCCTACAATCGGATGGGGCCAAGAAATATATCATGGTTGCAGTGGATTCCTGCTCTAGATTCCTATGGGTCTGGCGTCAGCGCTCGGCTGACGCTCGAACTGTTATAAAAGATTTGCGAGTCTTTATCAGGACATACGCAGTTGGCACGTTACATTCTGACCGTGGCCCGGCGTTTAGCTCTCGGGCTTACAAAGAGGCCATGGAAGGAATGGGCGTAGCATGGCGGTACTCCTCTCCTTACCATCCTGAGGGAAATTCGGTTGTGGAGAGGTAAAACCGTGACTTAAAGCAATCTTTAACAGCTAGGGTATTAGGCAAGGGCGATAGTTGGGTCAGTCACCTTTATGGGGTCCAAAGAGCAATTAACAACCAGCCAAGAAGCTCTCTAGGGGGTGTCACTCCTTACAAGGTCCTATTTGGAACAAGAATGTGGGTACCTGATCTTGATTGTGGAGGCACAGTGGCCGATGAAAAACCATTTGATATTCATGATCGTTTGGCTGTTTTACAGGATCTAAATGAATCCAGGACACAACAAAGCAACGTCCACTTAAAACAGACCGCCACTGAGGAAGTCAAGGCAGTAACGGCAAGACCTGTCTGGATCCCAAAAGTTGGGGACCTGGTCAGAGCAAAGATTGCAGACAAGAAAGAATTCGGACCATCATACAGAACAGCTGTACCGGTCCTAGCAATCCAAGGCACAAAAACTGTACTTCTGCCGCCTCTTGCCGGGAAAAAGGAGAAAAGATTTGTCTCAATCGACTTAATCAAACCACACTATGTGGCCGATGCTAAACAGTAGGCCTCGTGGACTCCACAGTAGCAGACGCCCTCCTCTCGCTACAATCCAAGAAGTTCAAACAGAAAGACTCATCACGTTTGAAGAGCCACCTGTACGGAATGAAGGACTAAGCAACAATGCTATGGAACTCGTTCCACTTCAAGAAGAAGTTCAACTTCAAGAAGAAAATCAACTTAACAACCAAGTTGCAATAAGACCGACTACAGACGTCTACGTCAACATTCCTCGTCAAGAGCAAAATCAGATTTCAACAAATCCTGATGCAATTCCAACAATTGATCGAACTGCTTCTGGCTACTTCATGAACTTTGATACGTTTTCACTGGATCCAAGCGAGCTGGAAACGACACCAGCCCAAAAATCACACAAACAGAAACTCATTGACTTTTTGAACTTTTTTTAGAAAGACTTACCAAGTGTCACCTTGGATAGAACTATGGTATATCACTAGGATTCTATTTTTTCTTTTCTGGCTAGGTTTAACTATAACTTTTAGTATGCTTATTAATGGACGATATCTCCAGCAGAGCTCTACAGCCCAAAGAGTCAATTTGATTTTAAAGCCACACCAGTCTTCACATCGTGAACCAAGAGACTTGCCTTCAGTGAACATCACAACAGTTCCTATACCGGACGGTATAGTATGGGACAAGATTGATTTCGATATATTCGGTCCGACTGAACTTTTAAAGCTTAAACATGTATTTAAAATTTCTTTAAGTGATATCATTACCTCCAGTACATTGTCTGATGATTGGGACACTGAAACTGTAAATAATATGATGTCTGATTTGGAAAAAACAGCAGCATTTCCGAACAATGAAATGTTAGAAGGTACTTCAGACTATGATACATTGTACTGTTACCAACATTATGGTCATCATTTCTTGCACAAATCTATAACACCTAGAAATGTATTTGAATACCACCAGTGGGAACACTGCCCAACACCTCCAAAAGGTAGTTCGTAAACTTTTGCACAGAAATTCACATACTTTTCAGGGTTTAACACATCTGACCCGAAGTCATTTTATTACAAAGTGGCAACAACATCAGCACAGAAAATTATGTTGACTAACACCAAACAGATTTACTCTGTTTCCTTTATGGCCCAGTTGTCTACACAGGGTTTTGACCTATGGAAGAACACTATAGATTTAAAATCAATCTGGGGTTCTAGGGACTGGCAGGTCCAGGGAACAAAAGCGCTTTTAGAGCATGCCTCATTCCACAGCAGATTATATTTCTAAATGACACTGTGCAACAGACATCCTGTCTTGGACTAGCCAAGAACAAGGAAATGAATACACCTGGGTTTCCAGCACCATCACAGATGGGTGGGGGGCTGAATTCAACTACACATGGGGTAGGATTAGATGACATTCTCCAGTACAACAGGTCAGTTCCCAATTGGACAGAATGGCTGATTTTGCCCATTGACACAAACACATGTCAACAGAGATTCCTAGGTTTAGCCGAGGGGTTTAGTATCAGTAGGCCAGATACACGCTATGTACAGAGACAACACCCAGGGGTGGTGACATCCTATAGTGTTGGGAAGTTGTGCCTTGATTGGCTAGAGACCTCAACACTCACAGAAGTAAAACATCACTTGACCTTACTCACACCTGATGTGGACCTTAGGGATTTCTTGTCAGGCCCGAGGAAACCACGTCAGAAACGTTTCATATATGCTGGCATTTATGCCTATTATAATGAAAACTGGAAAATATCCCAACAGGAGGCCGCAGAAAGAATACGGGAAATAGACCGTATTAACCTAGAGAAGGCATTAGCTGTAGTGAATAATGGGTTAACAACTTTGACCTCCAGGATTTACTCCTTAGGCAACATTGTGTCTTCGGCAATTGACATATTAGAACAGGATCTGGCCTTGTTACAACATGGGCAATCCCAATTACGTTCTATTATGATGTTAAGCTGGACGCTGCAATCTTCGCGTGCAGGCTATGTGCCCTGGCGTTTTATAAACACCATGGTTCTGTTTTCAGAATACAATCTAACTGATAAACAGACAGAAATGGCACAAGGGGGAGCCAAATATACAATGCTACGTATTGAGAAACTGGAAAGGTTACCATTCACTGTAGCCGAATTACCATCAACTGAATGGCTAATTCATGGCCAAATCACTCTGCCGGTCACTACGTTTCAGTTTCAATATTGCCTTGAGCAAAGGCAGGCAAATATGAAAAAATGGGTAAGGGTTACATTAAGGAAACTTGGGAGTTACCATATAGATATCGATGCCGGAATGGGGACCGAGAAGTGTATCTGAGTGGTACAAACTGCAAGAACGCTTTAAGCGGTTCTCTCATGTGCCAGGATATTTCTCTGCACGGAGCATGTAGTGGTTCAGTAGCGAATCCATCTTGTCACATGTCAGGGACCCCAGCGGCCATGATCACGCCGGTTTTCCAGCTGCTCTCGAATGGGAGTTACTTGATGCTAAACGATCAAGGATGCTGTGGGATGCTTCCGGGCGTCGCCTATCTGGTCACTGTTAACTCCAGGGTTACTTGCTGTATGCAAGTATTGTTTCTGCCACTGAACACAGTCAGGGAGGCGCCGTTATGGCCTTCGTTGAATGTTTCCTTTATACAATTTGATACTTTGAGCAGACTGAAAGCCATGCTTTTACAGCAACCCGTGCCCTTAACCTCCGCTCGAGAAACCTTTGAACTTCAAGTTGCAAGGACCTTGACTGAGATACAGGCGCTTATACATACGAATTGCCCCTTTCATTTAGCAGAAATGGTGGGTCGTATCTTTAATATGTCTGATAGGAGCGGTATTGTACACCTATTTAAGACCATAGGGTCAGGACTATTAAGCACCTTTCAGACAGTCCTCGGAGTAATCCCAAATTTTATACACTCCGTATTGAGAAGCGTCTTTGGAGGTGTCCCGCTTATCCTGTTCCTAATTGCAGGAGTCCTGATTGTAATCTTACTGCCACGCAATGGACGGCCCAATTTCCGAGGAAATGGCGAACATACTCATGGAGCGGAAATACCGTGAACGCATGGTGCAGCTTCTGGGTATACCTTGCCTAAGAGAACTGAACGCCTCTTGGTTCCTATCGTTTAGACCAGTCTGGGTGGACTGCATGTTACCTGTTCTTCGATGCCTGTTTTGCGGAGAAGAATGAACGTTGGATCTCTGTCTAACGTTTCCATCAGATACGCCTCCGGACATGGATGCTATGGTGGACCCCCTAAAGGCCCATGCTCTGCGTTGTCCCCAGCATCTTCCAATTCTGATGAACGCATTCCTTGAGAATCCACAGGTGCCGTTTGCTCCTGCTGGGTTAGGTGGCTCCTCCACAGGCACTCAGGTAACAACTGCCGCACAAACTGCCGCAGCACCGACTGTTGGCAGTGCTGAATTCCATCTATGTGCGATTGACGTTCTCTGTGAGGCGTTGGATTTGTCATCTGCAGTAGCGAACACCGATAATGCTGTATCTCCAAGCCAGGACACTTAATCTTGAATTGGCTTATCGCGTCCTGGGAAAGAATTCGGCTTCTCCACTTCTTTTCATAAATAAACGAACTCAATTTGGAACATTTCCTAAATTGACACTTTCACTTGAGAACGAATGGCCTTCTTCTGCTTGTAGTAATGCAACTTTTATAAGTGAGACAGAATTGACTTTTTTAAGTGGCAACAAAAGAATAGCTGATTTGTGACATTTTTAAACATTTTTTAAATGTCTTTTTAAAACCATGTTTTTAGCTGTTTTTAAGAATTTTTTTTACATTGTCCAGATTTTAAGTATGGTCATTGTCATCCAATTCGAAAGTGGAGTGGGTGTTATGTTTCGTATAGAGGCCCTATATAGACACGTTCATATATGCTGTATATGGTCATAATCGTATATGCCCTATTATGGTCATATTCGTATATGCCTTATTATGGTCATAATCGTCTATGCCCTATTATAGTCATGATCTCCTATGCCCTCATATAGGCATGATCTTTCACCTACATTAGTTCCCTACAGTACACAATGAGCTCTGAGGGTGGAACGTTATCTAGTCTGCGGTTAGAACACTGCAGGGTTTTTCCCGAACACAGGCCTACAATGTACTCATAAATTATGCATGAGCATTCACCAGCTACATCTCCCACATAATATGTATGTACAAAGTTCACCCCTGACGTCTTCCTCATGTCTAACAAAGACCAACGCAAACCATACTGAGGGACGAGACACTTTAGGGTATAAATACACCACATCTTGCCACGGTAAGATAGAGGGAACCGAGACTTCCATGCTGACAGACTGACCAGAGACGCTGAGGTTCCTGCATGCAGTCGCTCCAGCTGACAGCGGTCTAACACAGCCCTTGCGGGGTGTCCAACTCGAGACCAGGACGGGGTCCCACACTCTCTCTCTTCAGGTAATGGGGTTCGACTAAATCCTAGAAGGATTCTTGGCTCTTAGGCTTTTAGACCTACACACATGCTAGGTACACTCAGGTACATCTAGTTAAGCATCGTAGGAGTACGCGCACTTTTATAATGCATTTTATATATTCATGTATGTAACCATTATTATTGCACTATGGTAGAACTGTACTACCCTTTTACTTTCATCGTACTGCTGATAATATATCTCTGCTATTGTCTGCTGGTTGCTGCAGCACATATATTTTACACCAGAATAACAACTGTTCAATAAATACTTATTGAAACGCCCAGACTGTTTATTCTGTGTAACTCTCTGAGACAAACCGAATAAGTAAGCACGAGTGACTGAGCGAAAAGTAGTACATTGTTTACACGATTCTGAGGGATCAGGGTTGTCATGATCTAAGGTTGCCAGGAACTAATCTCTCCCCGATAAGAGGAGATTCTAGTGGCACTGTGAGCTAGCTAATGCAAATCCGGCTAACATACGTGGTGGGGGTGCACAGAATCAGTCTAACACCAAGCCCACAGTTTATATTATCCAAACGCGCAGGTCCTGCAGGGGTACTATAGGAACTACACGACACCACTCTCCTGAGGGAGCACATTCCCATGCTAGACATTAGGAGGCCCAGCTAGACCTTAGAAGCCCCGGTGTCTTAGCACCTTGAAGGCCTGTCCACCATAATCAATACTGAAGTTCACCTCCAGTCTTTTTTTTTTGCAGAGTTTTATATAGCGCGAACTTGACCCGAATCGGGTATCAGAGCGCTTTACATAGCACCAGTTATGTTACATTAGGACACACATTCATTTTTGTTAGGCACGGGGAGATTAAGTGATTTGCCCAGAATCACAGGATGTTCAGTGTCATTGCCGAGACTCGAACCCAGTTCCCCAGATTCGAGGTCGGACGCCCTAGCCGTTAGGCCAACTCCTCTCCTACAAAGCAGCACACCCTAGAGCAACAGTGACTCTGTCACTGAGGTCACAGGATCCTTGAGGCTAGACTGCCTCACACGTTGGTACCTCAATTGGCCTTGTTTCAGCAGGAGTAGTGAAACTCAACAGGGATTGGCAATGCAGGATTTGCACACACAACACACTAAGGGGCATATTTACAAGGGAATGGCGAAGTTAGAAAAAGTTAATACATTACATTAACAAGATATGTATATTGCTTTAGGCTATAAAATAAAAGTTATATTTGACTGATGGTGTCATAATATCTGTTACCCATCTAATCCTTATTTCATATACATGATATTTGAGCATACACTTTATATACTCTAAAAATTATCCTGTATATATTTAATATGTGGTTGAGAAACCATACAACTCAACACAAAAAATATTGTTTGTTTGGGGGAGGGGGCGCCAACAAAGATTGTCGCACAGGGCGCCACAACCTCTAAAGCCGGCCCAGAGTCGAAGCCCTAGGTTGGATGCTCTTAGGGCAGGAAGGGACATGCTCTACAAACAAAATTCTCTGGCATCTAGGAACTGGATTACCAATGGTGGGTAAAAAATTGTTTCAATGGATCATTCAGGTGTGACTCGGGTCCAAAGCCCTAGATCATGGTGTGACGAGATGCTGGTGAATGCTTTGGTATCTAGTATTGGTCATCTAAAGATACTGTTTAAAGTCAGAGGTCGTGGTTTATACTGGTTGTGGTCAATGTTACCTAGTGGCAGTGGTACCAGCATGACCAAGAGCTCCCAATGACCGAGAGTACAGCCAACCGGGGTACAGTAGACCTTAGTTGAGGGTGTGGAAAGTGCTTAATTTGAGCTGATGGTTGCAGGTGGGGCAACCAACACTTATTGTTCCTCAATGGACTTTAATCCAGAGCAAAAGAGAGAGAAACCACAAAAGTAGGGAAGAAGATGGAAGAGAAAGATGAAAAAATAGTGACAAGGGAAGAAAAAAGGAATGAAAAGAGCCTGTAGGAGTGAGATAAAGGGACAGGGACTTTCCGGTAGTGGATTAAGAAGTTGCGGAGTAGAATCAAGACTACATAGCCATGGTATTTGGCACCCCGACCTTCGATAGTGCCTGCAGCAGGTTTGTGAGCAAATCTTTGGACCCTGACACTTCTTTACAAACTAAGCACCTGGTGTGGATGACATAAATAATTACTCAAAAGCGGTAATCTGACAGTTCAAAGTTTACTTTCACTTGGATTGTGCATTGGGATAGAGGTCCTGGGTGAAAGATGGGCAAACTGAAGACCCTCTTGAGTCAGAAAACAAGAATTATAAGTTTGTCATGAAATTGGGGGTGTTTCACTTCAAGCCAGAAGGGGATGGTGGACTGGCAAACTGGACATAGTGTCCCCCAACCTTGCACTATCAGCACACCCCATGCCACAGGCTAAGTGCTCCCTGCTATCTCAATTATGGTGATTTGCTGGGATCTGTCCGATGGGACCAAGGCGATCAAGCTCACTTGGCAGAGTCACCTGTAGATTTGTAAGGCTTAGGGAGCAGACTGCACCTTATCAGAAGATACACCACAAACATTGATGACCCTGGTACAGACACAGAGGAGGAAAAGGGGCATTGCACCTAGAGGGAGTGAACTCACTTTGAAGCACCTAAGACTCACACCTGTGAAATGGGCAGTGCCATGTTATTGCAGTGTGTTGTATTTCTGCTTCCTGTGTAATAAAGTATGTGTCTTTTATAAAGAAAAGCATATTGACCTAACTGTGCTGCTGAGGGTTTTGTTGAGTACGGAGACTAGGTCCCCCACATTAACCTCCCTGAGAAGACTGTGACTGCTCGTCAAATGCTGAAAAGGTTGTACTTGGCCCAGTTTGCAGAGCCTGAGCAGGACTGGCCCCAGGACAGTAGATGGAAATGGCCTAAGGCCCCATGGTTGTGGATTGGTAGCACCTGCCTGCTCTGTGGCTTCCTGAACGGGGTCTGAAAGGGAAGAGTCTAATTGTTGCGATCATTAATTATCAAAGAAGACCATAACTTTGTAAAATGCAGAATATTTTAATGAGAGTAGAAAAAGAACAACACACAATGCCTCTCAGCAGCAGGCTCCAGACTCCAACTGACAATTCTCCCCCGAGTCTGGAACTCTGCAGATGAACATGCCTCTCACAACCTTCCAAGCATTAACGCGACATAACAATATAAGCCCATACCACACCTACCCCCTTACAATACCAAAAACATAAGACCCGTAAAACTCAGAAACTAAAACCTCCCCCGAAAACAACTAAACAAAAGGTTTAAGACAACACATAGCCTCCTAGATATTTGGGAATAGAAATTTGCCTTCTAACCCTTTTGCTCTCTGAATTAGGAGGTTCACCAAATGGGCTAGACCTAGAGAATCCCCCACAGTGGGCAGCACAGAAGCATGGCCCCTACACCCAAATTTGAGAGTATCATTCACTAAAGACTTGCCAAGCTGACTGTCATATTCCTGCCACCAATTATCCAAATCTGACACAGGAACATGGCCACCATCACCTGACTCTGAGTTTTGCCACTGACCTCTTGCTCCACCATCTACCATCCTTCACCCTAATGGCATGTTTAGAAACCTGAATGACCTGTGTACTGGAATAAAATCTAGAATTCCTCTTTTTACAACCTTGAGGCCTCTTGACCCTCACCAAATCCCCAGCCTGGAAGTTAATGTTCTTGACCTGCTTCAGGTCATCATACCTCAGTGTAGTCTTGACCTGGGCATCAGTTACTCTTTGGCGAACCTTCTCCAAATCAGGCACTTTTTCTTTTACTCTGGTACTTTCCAACAGCCAACTAGGATCAGTTCATTCAAAGAATACAAAAGGTGACACACCAGTGGTGGAAATTTTCTATTACACCAAATCAACAACTTTGGATCCCAAAGCCACTACCAATTGCATGGCATCCCTCAGCATTCTGTTAACTCTTTCCACCATGCCATTTCCTTGTGGGCTGTACAAAGCCATCATTACATTCTTAATGCCCAAACCAGTTAAAAATGTGTGTATAGTGTGGGATTTAAAATGCACCCCTTTATCTGTCACTAGACATCTGGTAATACCTTCTCTTCTGAACAGTGATATCAAAAAGTCAATGACTGCAACAGTGGCCACCAATAAGAGTCACACAGTCTTTTTTTCATGCCAGTCTGACCCACATGCCCATGATGTACAAAATCCATCAAGCAAGCTCTCAACGTTGGTGGAGGAATTTTGCAAACTTCCCCTCAATATGAGTTTACCCTTCAAAGACCGTTCATCATTGACCTTGGAAAATGGCATAATCTCCCTGTCTAAGCTGTTCTCTGTAGGCCGCCCTCCAGCATCGAATTGTCTCAACATAGCTTGACAGCTGTTATTCTCACAACAGTCTTCCCACGCCTGAAGAGTCACCACATTACCTGAAACCTCATCTTCATTGATCAGTCCCACTGCACATTCCATTTCATCCACAGGGCGACCCACAGAAACATGAGTCAAGGGATATCTTGACAAAAATTCTGCTCTGGAATTCTTTACACCAGAAATGTGTTTTACCGTGAAATGAAATTCATATACTTGGCCAACAACCTGACAAGTCTGGGACTAGAATTATCAAAACTCTTTTCAGTCAACAGATGCACATTGGGCTTTTGGTCATTAACAAGAGAAAACTCACTGCCTCACAGGTACGTGTCAAAGTGATTTGTAACACATGCACACACGCACACACACACCCCTTGACTTTCTTCCTGTGGTGTTGTAATTGCGTTCTGCCTTTGTAATTGCATTTTTTCTTTGTTTGTGATTGCGTTCTGTCTTGGACAAGCTTTTAGAAGTGAAGGCAATATTTTTCTCCCTACCATCCACAATTTAACTAAAAACCTCTCCCAAATCTACCCACTGGCATGGATCGTAACAATGGAATTGGCTTCATCATCACCAGTAAAGCTGGTGCATTAATGATTAATGTTTTTAAAGACTTAAAGGCATTCTCTGCCTCACACAAATTTCTTCCCACCTCTCAACAGTCTCCTCAAAGTTCAGTCTGCAAAGCAAAGTTATCAACAAACCTTGAGTAGTATTCACACAATCCAAGAAAAGATCTCACTTGATCCTTGTCGCCTGGAGATGTGCTATTTTACGGTTTCTCCCAAATCAGACTTAGGTTTAATGTCTTCTCCAGAAATACAATGACCCAGATACTCAATGTCTTTTACCATGAATTGGCACTTTTCTCTCCTTACCATGATGCCATGGACCTGTAAAAGTCTCAATAGTGCACTCAGATCAAATCAAATCTTATGATCCACCTAATTATTGGAAAACACCAGGATATTATCCTGATACGCAAAAATTTTTGAATGAACCAAATATTTGAAACATCAATTTCTGAAAGACTGATGCTGCTTGAAGCTAAACCAAAAGGTATACAAAGGAATCTAAACACCCCAAAAAGGTGTATTAAAGGCTGTAAAAGAAAGAGAGGCTAGATTGAGTTCCACCTTGTGATAGGCAGCTTTTAAATCAAGGGTAGAGAAAACTTTAGCATGTACCAGCTGAGTCAGCATTTCATGGAATTTTGGCAAAGGAAATCACCCCACCACAATATTCTTGTTAAAAGACCTTTAGTCTATACATAATCTCCAGACTTCTTTATAACCAAACCAAACGGAGAAATCTAATGAGAAGAGTCAATTGGTTCTATCACTTTTTCAGAACAAAGTTTGTCCAGATGATCCTTAAGTTGATTCCTTATTCTCATGGAACATTCCTTACTTCGTGAACAACCATAATGGCATCTGGTTTTAAAATGATCTTGTGCTCAAACTCCTTGATAGTTCCCAGCCTGTCCTCAAATAATGGTTCATATTTGGCCAGTGAAAGCTTGAGTGATGGGACTGGAAAGTCTTGAGTGTCAACTAATGAGATGGGAAAATCATTGCCTGGTCTTAATACCATACCAAATGACCCTTGGTCCCGCCAGCCCAGAACATTTTAACCTTGTTTGCCAATATACTTTTGTAAAAATCATTCTATCTTTGTATGTGATGTCTTCCAAAAAATAACCCATCATGCCTATGCTGAAACTGCCAAAGGCTACTGTCTGAAGGTGCAAGCTCCTCATGATTCCATTCTTTGAAATGCAACTTGTAAGTCGCAGTGGTAATTGGTGACCCCTAGTCCACAGGATCCCCTTTTTTATGAGCTCCAGAGGTTCCTATCATTTAGATGAATAAGATCATTCTACTAGTGACAACATTCAGTCCCTCTGTACTCTGGGAACACTCTCCTTGCTCCTTGACTAGTACAAACGTTTGAGCATTTCTACACACCCTTGCAAAGTGCCCAATTTCTTTGCACATGAGACAGGATTTGCTCATCACAAGACATGGCTTGGAATTGGCTATATGAGACTAGGAGCCACATCTAGAACAGGTACCTGCAGAGGGTCCACCTGTTTTGCTCATTGAGGGTACAACTGTGGGTTTTGTAAGGATGGTATTGACATTCTCTTCTTGAGGTGTTAAGGAAAACCTCTCCAATTCTGTGGATTCCATGAGAGATTTTCCAATACCTATGGAGATCTCCAGCGTTTCCTGAAGTGTAGTATTTCTGCAATAAAGTAATTTCTCTTGAGTTCCTCCAACAAAACAATTACCCACAATATGATCTCTCAAATAATTGTGAAGATTACCAAAAAACAAAGTTCGGCCAAATAGATTCATGCTGTTGTTGATGGTGAGTAAAAAATCTGTGCCTTTCAACAATTATTCTGATGTCATCCATGACGTGGTTTTGGTAATCTGTTGACTACTTCCTTATATACATCCCATTCAACAGAGTCTGGATATATAATAATGTAGGCAAATGGTCAAAAATTATTTGCCCTTCAGAACCTAAACAATGTACTGCATAGCTAGTTGCCTTACTGGATGGAACTTTGCACCATTAAATGCTATCACAGAACTGTCAAATGTTTTAAACCATTGTTTCCATTTAAGTTTGTGTACCCTTGGTTCAAGTAAGAATTCTACAGGAATGTTTGCATTATGCATTTTTCAAATGTTGTTTCAAGGGTTATAAGTGAGAGGTTGTCTGATAATTGTGGGGGCTTGTATAAAACTCAGCTGGATGAACACATAAACCATCGCCTATAAGGAAAGTTAAACTACCAATGACCAGTGGCGGATGGTGACATTTGAAAATGGTGTGGCGTGAAATGCTGATCATACTGCACCCTAGTGAGCGAGCGTAGCGAGCGAGCCTGAACAACCTAAGGGGGTTTCAGGGGGATTTTCCCACCGAGAAATTTTTGAAAAAAGAGTGGAAAAATGGTGCATTTTCAAGAAAATTTGAGAAAGCAGGAAGGTTAATAAAGCAATTGTGAAAGTGCAGTTATTACATTAATGCAGTTTGCATGCAGCTCTTAGATGACAGTTAATAGCTCACTGTTGTATGTTAGGATTTTAACTTACAAACTGCAAGTAACAAAACAGGTTAATGTGCCTGCTGCAAAGAACATGTACCTGATGATGATCACAAAATGCACATGATCTAAATAGGTCAGTGAGTCACTGCTTTTGTCAGAGAGATCCTTTTGTTCTTTGCAGCAGGCACATTAACCTTCTGCGTTACCTTTCCATGAGTCAACAGTTCCACTAGACAAAACTCCTTCCACATGTAACATGAAGGAAGTATGAGTTCTATCCAGCTAGGACAGAGGAAACATGCACTGGACAAAAGGAATGGGCAGGAAGACAGGGTTCACAGAGGGAGACAGGAAGGGTCGATCTAGATGGAGACTGGGAAGTGTAAAATGGATATCAGCAGCTTGGCCTCCATCTTGTACACAGCACACACACGGTCTAAAAATAATGCACGTTCCCTGCCCTGGGAGTGTGTAAAGGCAAGTCCAATCGGGACGTGACTCACACAACAAATAAGCTTTTGTGAGTAAAATGTGAGCAAGGAAACAGGCTATAAGAATAAGTCTTATAAATAGAGCGTGCAGCTTTACGCTCATTAATAACGCTATCCAAACATACTTGCGTTGGAAAGATCTTAGTAAACAAGCAGACAGCTGATAAAGAACATCTTGTTTCGGGTGACAGAACAAGAAAGTAGGCATAGGAACAGCGTGTTATTCTTAAACGACATGACTAATTGCATGGAAAGATTTTATTCCACTATTCCTTATTTGGCAATTTGTAAGGGGTTTGCACTTTCACCACAACCTCCATGCTTGTTTTGTTGGTTGACATCTTTACTTTTTGTTATATTTGTTTACAAAAGCTGTTAACTTGAATTTTTGAAGATGATAACACTGGATGCTTGTTATTTTGCCTTGGCTTCATATGTATACTTTGTAGATTGTCGGCCAATTATTTGTATTACACTGGAATGGTCATTAGCGTTAAGTTGCGGTGGGCTGGCAATATACCATCAGTGTCATGATTATGTATGTACCTTATAAAATCAATAAAGACAGTTTGAAAAAAACTATTTTGTCAGCCGTTTTAAAATACTGTAGGTAGGCCACAATAGACCACAAGATACAAAGCAGTCAACAGACGACAAAACCGGTTACAGTTAACACCACACTGCATAGAACGCGTCATGGAAGAGCCCAACTAGTCATGCCAAGTGACGCACTTCAGTTTTACCGCCTCCGGGCAGCACCTTTATCAACAGCGCTATAACAGGAGACACACTAGTTGTGAATATTACAGCAACGGGTGTATATGCACCGAGAAACGCTCACTGGCAATGTTACTTTAGCTATATTAAGTCCCCACCCTGTGATGCTCAACAGCAAAAATGTGGAATATCTCAGGTATAATAAAAAGATAAAAGCCATTCCAGGCCCCAGTCCTGATCAAAGTTCTTCGGGGCTTTACTCCTTTGCGTAAACAACATGGTCATTACAGTGTAAGGTGCACGGCGAAAAAGCTTACTTAGCAATGCTTCTTACAGCCCACTGAATCGCAAACAATACGCCTTGCAGCACAGCATGAGACTTCAAACTATTGCTGACCTTTGCAAATAAAAATTCAGGCATGCACTATGATTCGAAAAGTTGTGATCTTTGAAATTGCTTGGCAAACAAGCGTCTTTGACTAAAAGGTATTAAAACAGATCAAAGAGCTGGATTACAATAGAGATAGGAACCACAAGTTCACTTGCGTGCTGACATTTCATGTTCATTTCATACCACATTCGCTACCTGTGGGTTTGACACAGGAACAAGTCAGTAATAAATCAATGCTCCATGTTAATATTCTGAGGCTTTTCAAACTCACATATTTAAATGTACTACCATGATACGCATACCATATGCAAGATGTAGTTCCATAACTAGTCAGAATAGGTGAAAGACAATAGCATTGCATTCTCATGGTTTCGTGGTACAACAAAAAAATGTTTTTCAAAATATATAAAGAAGAAGAATGAAGTTACTCCTCTTCTTTGACTGTATGTCTAGTTGTACAGTCCATTTGCTCTGTAATGCCTGAAGGGGGATTTGATCACGCTTCCTGAACACAAAAAAAAGATCTTTGAAAGTCCAGGAACAAGCACAGTGCCTGTGGCCTTCAGGCCACATACCCACCAGTTTCTCTTTGTGTAGGTTACTTTTCTCTATAGGCATAGAGGATAAAGGTTGATTAGATGAAGGGAGGATGAGGGCTATAGAAAAAGGAGTGCAGATGTGTGCTGAGATATTCCAGACTCACTTTTGGCTAAAATAAAGGAAAAATGTTAAAACGTTTAGAAACGCCCACTGCAAAGCAGTGATCTATGACACTCCATTGAGCGTGCTAAAGATAATTGTCAACATGGCTCAACATCTTAAGAAGCAGATATTTGATGCAGAATGTGCACAAAAACCCTGTGCTGGCACTTACGTGGCTGGTTTGTCGATTATACCTAGAGGAATGAATGTGGTGTGAAAAGGCATGCACTCTTGGCGAGCACTGTTTCAGTATGACCAGAGTTAATTAGGATTCACCCTGTTACCTAAAGAAGAACAAAGACGGCCTAACAAAAAAATAAACACGGAAGCCCAACAGTCACATTTAGGGCAGCCACAAGTAAACTGTCTGGGTAAACTAGAACATTTTCATATTCTCAGAGCCATTGTACAATTGCAGTGCGTTATATCAAAATAAAACTGGGCTGTGACTGAGTTCTGCAGGGTGACGTGTCAGTATTCCGTGACAGCCACCCTTACTTGTATTTATTTTATTTATAATGCACAAAAGTGACGTAACATGTCTATCTCTTACAGTGGTTCCCAAACTGTGCGCCGCGGCACCCCGGTGCGCCGTGATGAGAAGCCAGGGGCGCCGCGCCGCCGCGCACGATGTGGGAAATTGTAGCCGCATCGCAAGATGCGGGGGGGGGGTTGAAATGCCACATCCCTAAAGAGCCGCCCCGGTGTGGTACTCACAACCTGATGAGTCAGAGGAAGGAGTCGGCGATATCAGGGCTCAGTCCTGACTGACACTGCAGACAAGCCAGGCAGGTCCTTCCGGATGAACGTCACGGTGCACACTCTGGCTCCCTGCCTCCGGGGTCTTCTCACACAAGAGCCACCCAGAGTGGAACCGGCCCTCATCCCGGCTCCCGGGTACACCCCGCAGGGCCGGCTTTAGGGCGGTGCGGCCGGTGCCACCGCACCGGGTGCCAAGCTCGGGTAGGGCGCTTAAAGCACACACAGTTTGGAGCTAGCAAGGTGCGTGCCTGCTCGCGCATATTTCTGACCTTGAGCTTAGAGGCTGTGTGGGAGCGTGCGCGCCACTCCTCACACCAGGAGAATGATTGCGAAGGCAGTTTGTCATTTAAAAAGACAATCGCTTACTTTTCTTTTTCTTAGTGCGCAGTATGGCATGCAAATTCTGTGCGGAAGAGGGCCAGAGGTGTCATAGGCCTGTCATGGGAGCAGGAGGCCCTTGTGGCTGCACCATTACCTTGGGGGATTTTTTTGCCTTGAGAAAAACGATCAGGAGAGCCACAGCTATTACGAAAATAACTTTCAAACAAGTCTATTCTCGGCAATATGTTCAAGTCATTCATTTTGCTCTCTAAAACACCGATCTGTTTCTCAATATTGTAATAACTCTTAAGGTAAGTTGAGTCACTTCTAGGTGTCTGGGTGATTTCAGGGTAGACTTGAAGGAGGTACGAGTTACTTCACAGTGCGTGTCAGTAGATCAGAGCAATGTTTACTTGTGTGCTGATAGTAATTACTAATTTATGTGAAAGTGGGTGATGGAGGTGCACAGTTGTGGGGATTAGGACTGAGCAAAAAGTAAAAGAAAATTCTGTATTCCTAGATGAGGGACACAGAGAGACAGAGAGTGAGTGTGTGTGTGTGTGTGCGTGTGTGTGTGTGTGTGTGTGTGTGTGTGAACGCACGTGCAAGGGTATGGTGGAGTAGGTGACACAAGGAATTAAATGCGAAAGGTCTGAGTGAAAAGGGTGATGAAGGAGAATTGAGAGAGTATTTCAAGTATTTCAGAAAGATGCGGGGAGCGTATAGCAGAATGAGAGAATGCAGAGGAAAATGGTAGGGAAGGAAGAACTGGACTAATTATTTACTTCAAAAGAAACTCCTTGCAAAGAACTTGGAAATGTTTAATTCACAGTCTTATATTTCAAGAATTGATGGATTTTCACTTCTAATTATTCACATGGTGTTATTTATTTATTTATGTGAGACTGTTAATATGCACTGGCAAAGCCAATAGGCCTGGTTTGTTTTAGGCACATGTTCGTTGCTCTGTGATCTATCTGGATACATTTAAGAAACCTCAGTGAGGCACACAATAATTTACAGGTGGCACTCTATCAAAAGAACAGGATTCTACTTCAAATATTTAAAGTCACAAAATTAATTGAACAGGCCTCACCTTTTTGGAACGGATTTCTTGTTAGGTTTCTTTGGCCATGATCCTTTTGGAGACCCCCCTACAATCCTGTTCCATCCCACTCAAACACTGAAAGGGGGAGGGAGAAGGGGCACGCTAGAGTCATAGACCTGTATCTTGAAAAGAAGCATTTACTTTTAAATTTCTGACTGTGCTGTGTGCAGGGAAGGGCCCTGCTAATGGTAAGCACTTCAAGTAAATACAGCCTGCCATTGAAATGTGATTCCATTCTGTCTTCTATTGAAGTCTTTAACTTTACAAATAAAAAACTCTGATCTGGTTCTCGGCAAAGACTGTAAGAACCCTTGATGTAATTCAAGGCAGCCACACAGTTCTGTTTTACATTTCACTCATTTTAGAGCATGTCGCATGTTATGCTCCCTAACCTGTAGGAGTATTTATTTTTCTCTGGTGAGTTTCTGTAGTTTTGGTTTTCATGCAACGGTCCTTGTATAGTGCGATTTAAAAGTGTGAATAGATGTTGAGGATGGGACATGATTTAGAGCTCTGGAGTTGAGACTGAAACCAGTGTATGTCGTTGTAAGTGCCTGTCACTAGGTCAGAAAAGTATCAAATTACATGTTCATCTATTCCTTGGCCTCTTTGCAAGTAGAGGGAGACGGAAGTGGTTACATATGGGCCAGTGGGTCCATCCCTTTCCCGCGTGTTCCCTCCTCATCCCGCACTCCATCATCCATTCCATGTCCACTTCCCTCCCTGTTAGGGAGTTCAGTTGGAGCACTTGCCAACTGCACATGGCTGATATCTCTGGAGACAGAATAATGGTCACATATGGGCCAACTAAAATTATGATTCTGTGGAAAATTATGCGGGTACACAGCCGGGAAATTACAGACCGCACCAAAGAAAAAAATGCATAGTTTGATGTGTGGGGAGAGGGGGCGCCAACAAAGAATGTTGCACAGGGCGCCACCATCTCTAAAGCCGGCCCTGAACCCGTGCCCCACTTTCACTTGACAACCGGGTGTGACTTGAGTGCAGCACCCCTCCCGCGCCTCCCAAATCCGTATCCCGAGTAATTTTTTGAGATGAGTAAGCAGGTTGGGAAGTTATGAGGCTGCAGGAAGAGGATGGGGCAGTACTGGGATGGGGTATATGGACTGGCTGGGCGACGAGGAAGAAGCAGAAGGAAATATGAAAATACAAAGGTCATTTCGCGTTCAGAAGTTCCAATTTCTGCAGTGTCTATCGGGTGTGAAACTACTATATTGGGTTTCCCGGTGAATTCAGAACGATTACGGTCAGTGCTATTTTGCGGTAACAACAATCGATGTCTATATTGTAATTGCATTTATTTAGAGCTTACTACACTTGTCGAAGCACTATTTCAGCGAGTAGCACGCATCCAAAGAGGATTAGTGGTGAATTAGTATTGGGAGATATGAAATTAAATTGCGGGGTGGACATGTGAGATTTTAATTTGGATTGAAAAAGGATAGTGGAAGGATTGAAGAGGACAGATATAATAATATGCACAAAATACACACAGCAGCATGTTTTGGCTTCCGGTAAAAAAATGGTGGGGAGCCGCGGCCAACTGCCAATTAGGTCAAGGGAGCCACGGGTCAAAAAAGTTTGGGAACCACTGTCTTACATGCTCATAAATAACACAATACTACATACATATAATTATGCCCACACAAAAGAGACAGAAAATTAAAACAAATATACCCACATCAATATTACAATGTCCGTCAGCAGACAGTCGCGGCTCACAATACTCGCGGGGGGGGTGGTTTCGGGGGGGGTTTGAAAATAAAGTAAACTTACCTGACCGGGTCCGCCGCCTCTGCTGTCTGCTTCTGGGCCGGGGTTTGGCGCCTTCACCGTCGTAGTCTTCTGCGTGCTACTGGCTGGCAAGCCCTCTCAGCCAATCCAGACGCTGCTCCAGAGTCCAGCATCACCAGGATTGGCCTGGAGCAGGGTCACTCCCTGCCCATTAGGAGACCGGGGGCTGCGAATGAAGCAACCCTCGCTCTCCTAAGGGGAAGGCTTAGTGCGCATGTTCGGGCTGGTCTTAATAATTACCAGCCCAAAAACGAGCATGCGCACTATTGCGCTGTCACTCACCCTGAGTGCTGCCGCAGCCCCGCCCCCACCCCCTTCAGCGTCCCTCCTCGTTCTAATTCTGAGCTAATTCCATTCCAATCAGGAGTCCTGATTGCTGGGATTAGCGTCAGAAGTAGAACGATTTCTCTTTGGTGGGGCAACGCCCGAACGCCCCCAACGGACGCATCGCCACTGCCAATGACTATGAGGTATGCAACAGCCAATAGGAATGAACAAATCATCAGCCAACTTCATTAATTCCTGTTTACTCCTTAACAACATCATAGGCTGCAAAGAGGTTTGTAGTGCAGGTAATGGTTTGGTTTAGTAGAGGTTTGAAGTCCAGCACAATGTTGTGGCCTCTCTTGTGCAAGTCTTTAAAGTCTATGATGGAAGCAGTGCGAGCTCAGAGGACAATGTCTTGCGCGGTTGTGTGACATAGCTCGCACTGTGCGTTCACAGTCCCCCAAAGATACAGGAAAGATCAGGAATCAAAGTAAGCTCCTTTACCAACAGATAGGGTGACATCAGTGCCAGTGGTGGTGAATGCGAAGAAAGCACAACAGTGCTAAGTAGAGGTGTTGTTCTTCGGTTGCGATGAGCCGCTTGTCGCTAAGCTATGCTGCGATCATTAATTATTGAAGAAGACCATAACTTTGTAAGGATACAGAATCTTTTAATGACAACAGGAAAACAACCACATAACATGTAGAGAGAGGGTCAAGGAGCGTGAACAAGGTCCAGTACCCATACTCCTTAGAAAGTTAACATGTATAATAAAAAAGGGGGTACGCGTTCCTATGTAGTAAAGGGTTTAAGAAAGGTTGGTATAGGTCAGTGATACTCAAAGTACGGCCCGGGGGCCGCTTGCGGCCCTCTTGACCTTTACATGCGGCCCCCTGGTGAACAGCAGCACGAGCTGCTGTTTAGTTGCTGAGCACTAATATCCAGAAAGAAATGGTAAATAAACGGGCAAGCATTTATTAACCTGCAAAGAAATGCTTGCATGTTTATTTAACATTTCTTAAGACCTCCTTACACAATCTCTGACCCACTCATACCCCCTACTGCCACGCTGCTGGCATCAGTGCGGCCCTCGGCCACACTACAGACCATACTTTGAGGCCCCTTGGCAAATGTTTGTGAGTACCTATGGTATAGGTAGTGGTGAGAGGGATCTTCTTAAATAGGAAGTGATGCCCTCACACACCCATGTGGGTGTCATGCTTCATCATCTGGCTTTTTGCTCCTCGTGGGGCAGGCGCTGCAATGCCCCACGGGCCACGCGAGAGGGCTCTTTATCGGAGATCTTTTTGAATAAAACAGCTGTGATGATGTGTGCAAGTGTGTGGAGCTGATAAGTGGATGCGCCAGAGATCTAAAACTATCTGAAGGGTGTCCAGTGATAAATCTATTTGGGGTTCCCTTCGGTAGGGTTAAAAGAAGTAAAAAATATGTGGACAGTCGGCGCAAAATAATGAAGCGCAACTGTCTGGTATGTGATGTGTAACAACTGTTTGATTTTACTAGGTCAGTCCGACATGTTTCAAGCCCTGGTGGTCCACAAGGGATCCTTGGCGCTTCCTCAGGACCAGAAATAGATAAGTACCCTGCCCTTGATCAGAGAGGGTGTCAAGGTGCAATCATATGTAACATCACCTAGTGGTTAAGCATATGGTCAAAAAAGTACCTGATGTATGTTCACCCTATCATGTTTCATAATCCAACCTAGAGAGTAGAAGGAAAGGAGAAAAAGGGAAAGACAACCACAGAATAAATTATTCTGTGTCATGATTAATACATTCTCAGTAGAACCTGGCCACAACATTTTGTCGCATTGTGCAGTGGCATGCTACAATCTATAAGCATCACATGCAGTTCTGCCAGCATCGGGTGCCACCTGTATCCAAATATCATAGTGACATCACTGTGTGTTCTGAAAAGGAGATTGCTGTAAAGCATATCAAGAAAAAACAACACATAAAGACATATTAAAAGACACACAATACCTTATTTAGCATGATTTCAGATATTAGCGTGTCATACATAAAGCATTGGGAAGGCTTGTGTCTCTTACCCCCAATATTAGGCCTACATGTGACTTAGGTCAAGGCAGAGGGTGGCTTGACTACTGCGGTTGTCAGTCTGGAACGAAAAACAGGCGAGTGCAATAATGGGGCTAAGCTCATAAAGGTGCTGTCTCAAGACTCACGTATTCCTCACGTCCTTGGTGTGTGCCATACTCACGGTCTCATACACGGAGTGTTGCGTCGGACCTATCCCTCTCCCCGCCTTCCTGGAAGTCGGGCGTGTACGGTGTCTCTGGAGTTTAAAAGCAAAATACAGCCACAGGTGCAGAGCATCAGAAGCAGCCTATGACCCGGAAGTGGGTCACAGGGGACGGTCGGGACGGATGTGCACCTGGCACTGCCGATGCTTGCTCTCAATGGCGGCCATCTTAGAGAAGGACAGTAACAATGGTTCTGCCTGCTCACATAGTTACAGCAATTTATTTGAGAAACAACAGAAGGTTTTGGCCAACTCCAAGTGAAGTAAGAATACTCACGACAACTCAGGATAGTGTTCCCTCTAGTGTTTTCGAGTTTCTTGTATAATCAGGGGGTGTGGTCGGTGTTAGCGTGTACCTGGCTATATCAATGGGTATTTTCAATGGCGGTCATATTAGAGGAGGCAAATAACTATAGTTAAGCCAGTATATGTTGTAATGGCAAATTGTCTGGATAAAACTGAAATATTGGTCCCACTCCCGATGCTGTAATGTTTATTACAACAGCCAGGGATAGAGTTTACTCTAGTGATATGGAATGACTCTATAGTGATTGGGCGTAGGTATCACTAGTATGCACCATCTCGTAATGCTAGTAGATGTAGAATACAACAGAGTGATCCCACTACATTTATAGTGATGGGGAGCAGATGTCATTATCGTCCATCTCGTAATTATGTCAGGTGTAAATTACAACAGACCGATCCCACTCTGGCATACGTGTCTCACTCCAGAAAGTCATTCCCTAGTCCTGAAAGTGTAAATTCTCAATGTATTATGTTGGTTGCGGACTGGTCTCTTTTGTCTACTCATTCTTAGTCTATCCTTTTGATTCCGGCCGCCGGGCATAAATACTTTGATGGGTTACTGGTAGGTTATGCATTTGAATGTTCAGTTAGACAAATGGCAAAGAATGTTAGAGTTCTATCTGTAACGTGGCTCATCTGTTACATTCATGCCAAGGGATCTCATCATTTAAACCCTGTATGTGAATCCTGAGGCGGAAGACCCACCATTGTTCTCTTGTAAATAGCCATCGCTGGTCACAGCGATGATTGGCTTCCAAAATAGTCCATTTTAGGTCATCTAGTGTGTGGTTATTTTTAACAAAATGGGTTGACATTTTGGTAGTGATGCGTTTGCACCTGACATTGCTGCGATGTTCCGTAATCCTAGTCTTGATGGGTCTTGTGGTCATCCCGAAGTAACGTAAGTTGCATGGGCAAGTTATCAGGTATATGCAGTTTTTTGTATTACAGTTGGTATGGCTCTGTTGTATCCATGGGAGGGTTTCTCCCAGATTGATTTCCTTACTTTCTTTGGTGAGGTTGCACACTGTGCACCGACCACATGGGTAATGGTCCTTTATTTGTGGTAGTCCCCATAGGATGGGTTGTCTTGTTTTGGGGGTTTTCTGTGGTCGTGTTTGAATGAGAAGATCCCTCAAATTCTGTGTTTGTTTGAATGCGAACTTCGAGTTGGGAATATCCAGGGTCCCTGTTTTCAGGATGGACCAGTGTTTCTTGACAATCTTTTGGATTCAGTTGGAGGATGGTGTGAAGGTAGTCACACAGTAAGTACGTCATCCTTCTCTTTTTGTTTTATTTCCAGAAGGGCGTCTCGATGGTTATTCCTGGCTCTTTTTCATGCCTGTGTGACTATTCTACGGGGATAGTCGTGGGTGGCCAAGCTGGTACCTAGTTCCTTTGCTTAGATATCGTATTCATCAATAAATCATCACCATGTTTTGATGTTAGTATGGTATAGATTGGTCTCTCCAATAATGTAAATCCCTACTATACTAACAACAAAACATGGCGGCAATTTATTGAAGATATACTGTTCTTGCTCTCCCTTGTGTGCTGCTTTTCCTTTCCACTGCCCATTTCTTTCTGCCCCACTGCTCTATTGCCTCCCACCCCACTTTTCTATTGTTTATTACATTTTTATGCTTAAAGTAATCTCTTTTGCGCTACGTTTGTTTTTTTTTGTTTACCTAGGTGTGCCCATGTGTGGTCACACCCATGTGCTGACACATGTGCAATTGCATGCAAAATTACATGGCTTCCAGCTGCCACATCATTGTGCTTGTTTTCCTCTCCTTTTGTTTATGGTTAGCAGCATCAACATTTTTGCCGATGTGGTCCACCATGAAGAAAAGGCATTGGCAGAGCAAGACCTATTAGCTTTGCCAGTGCTTGTTATATGTAGGAACCTTTTGTTGACCACAATCAGAAAAACATTTGTATTCAGCTTTTGCCTGATATGAATGTAAATGCGTGTGTGCCTGCACTGAGGAAATGATAGAAGAGTGGTAATAGAGGAGACAAATATAGGGTTGTAGTTTTTCTGGGAACACTTACAGATGAAAAATCATAAGAACAGAAAAAAGGAGAATGACCCAAAAAATCTTTGGAGTTGTTATATGTAAATTCAGCAAGTGGCTACCACATGACCCATTGATTTTCACAGTTCAGGGTGTAACAACAAAGATACTGTTCTGAAGCTTGATTCAAGTGCTCAGTCTTTCCATCCCTCTGAGGGTGATGACTTGATGATTTAAAGTTAATCATACCCAGTCTGTAAAGAGTATTCCAAAGTCTAGAGATTAATTGATCATCTCTATCTGAAATGATAATGGCAGGTAGACCATGCAATTGTGCAATTTCTTGTAAGAATATCATTGCTAATTGGGAAACGGGGAAATTTTAGGGGGTATGATACAAAGTGAGTTTCCTTAAAAGTAATTAATAACAAGTAAGATGGTCGTACACTTACCAGATGAGGGAAGGAAAGAGCTGTGATGAAGTTTATAGGACTCTATTTCCATGGCTTGTTCAGAGTGGTGAGAGGTACTAGCCACCATTCCCCTATACTTTTCTTTTTATTGATTCCAAGTTACTGATGTGATGTGCTTCATAAAACTCCTTGTGGCACTAAATGATCTCTAGTTTCCTTGAGAAGAATACCCAAGATCTTCGTAGCCTATCAAGTTTTTGTATTTTTTGTTGGCCGTGTCTGCCTTAAAATGTACACAGTCATTATATTTCAATTACCTCCTTAGGAATAACCTACCTCCTTGTCGATTTGTCTTTGTGGGAGATTTCACAGATATGCTTCATGTTCTGCATGTTGCAAAAGATTACACCCTTTAACACTACAGAGGTTATAGAAAACTGGGTCTAGATGTACCTCCCTGAATACCTTGCAGTATTAAAAGTGTACAGCAAACTGTGACATTCATTGGACGCTGTCATCAGTGCTGTCATTAATGATGTCATTTAACATGTCATGAGTGATGTAATGTTTGAGGTCATAAGCAATTCATGGCAGGGCGCAAGTTATAGTTGGCTCACTCCACTATAACTGACAAATTTCAGTCACTTTTCAACACCCTACTATAACATCACTTTAACCTTTGATTTTTCATGGAATATATATATATATATATCCGTATGAACGAGCTCCCAACATTGAAGGCGCCACACACGGTCGTGTTATATTCCTTTTTAATTGCAGGGCATACAGGGCATCAACATCACTTGTTCCAGTTCACAAATATGCCAAGAATTCCATACGCGTTTGGGCGTTCCTTCGCCCTTGCTCACTGGCTTGGCCTGTAAAGAGAAAAAAGCGGCAGTCACTTACATCGCACTCGCGATGGGTTTTTATGTCCCGCCTATGTAGGCGTATACTCCCATTGCATTCTGGTCTTGGGAGTTCACTTATTTCTTTAAATCCCAACTGGGTGCCGGCAAATTCTCCTCAATTAAAATTTTAAATACCACAGTGGGTTACTGACTACAGGTAAGGTTGTAGCTCTGCTCAAATGAAGGTCCATGCAATACAGACACGCCGTTCCAAACGCACCCTGTCAGTCAAGGCGCTGGACCCGCATCGTCAGCAGCGGGGCGCCCTCGTGACCAGAGCAGGCCGCTAACATATCCATATGAACGAGCTCCCAACATTGAAGGCGCCACACACGGTCGTGTTATATTCCTTTTTTATTGCAGGGCATACAGGGCATCAACATCACTTGTTCCAGTTCATAAATATGCCAAGAATTCCATACGCGTTTTGGGCGTTCCTTCGCCCTTGCTCACTGGCTTGGCCTGTAAAGAGAAAAAAAGCGGCAGTCACTTACATCGCACTCGCGATGGGTTTTTATGTCCCGCCTATGTAGGCGTCTACAAAGTTGGGAGCTTGTTCATATGGATATATATATATATATATATACCAGTAGGTAGTTATAGTTAGGATGTAGTTTCCATAGGAAGAGCGGTTTTTTTCATTTGCCAATAATTTTGGCGGCGATTGACAAATCCTCGCGAAATTATAAAAACTAATACGCCAGTCACTTCGGGTGGTGTCTTTAATGTTTCGGGGTGATCCGTCAAGTGGGGGCCGAGAAAATGGGGGGTCTTAAAATGCTTTTTCTCCATGTTAACTTCCATAGGAAACTTTGGACATGGCTACAGCCCAAACTGCTGAATGGAATTACACCAAATGTGGCAAAAAAGTAGCCGTTGATCCAGAAAGCAACCTTTTTGTTAAATGGTGTAAATCCATTCAGTAGTTGCTGAGAAATTTAAAGATTTCTCAGATATACAATTGTGGCCGCTGTGGCGCCGCCACGCCTCCCGATCCCGTGCCTGAGATCTGATTGGGTGCCAGCACTTCAAACCAGGAAGTGTTGGCAGCCATCTTGTGATTCGGTTGAACTGAGTCACAAGAAAAAAAGATTAAAAAAAGAAAAGGGGACAGGATAGAAACACCCTGACCCCCTAGGCCTCTTGGAGTATCCCACAGGGACCCCCAGGGCCAAAAAACATAAAAAATAAATTTAGAAAAAGCAGAAAGTCGTATTGGATTCTCGACTCCTGCAGAAAATGGAAACGAAGCGGAGGCTACCGCGCTTGGTTAATTATAGGCCCCCGGGTGGGCCAGACCCCAGGGCCATTACTAAAATATAGGAGGGGGGCTCACGGGGCCCCACTCCTTGGGCTGTTTAAAGCTTTAAAGCCCCGAGGACCGCCACATCCCCAGGGCAGTCAATATTTACAGGCGGGGGACCGCCACCTCCCCATGGCACAAACATATTAAAATAATGTGGGAGAGGCCCTATGGCCACCCCCGCAGCTCCGGGGACCATCACCACCCCGGGGCAGATAGATTATTAAAAAAGAAAAATGTGGCAGAGGCCCTATGGCCTCTCCGAAGCCCCGGGACCGTCACCTCCCCGGAGCACAAGTACACTAATGAAGGGGTTCCGTTGCAGACAGGCTCCTTCAAAGGAGGCGGGCCGTGTGACCCCCCCCCTCTACATGGCTCTGGGGACAGCCACCCCCCAGGGCCGGCTCCAACAATGTCCCATGGTGTCCACCCCTGGGACATTGCAGTTTGCTATGGCGGGAGCACTGCTCCCGCCATTCCATAGCAAACAAGTGTTCTGCTTTAAACAAGCGAGTGCATTCTGCTCTCGCTTGCTCAAAGTGGAGCAGTTTGCTTTTTACACACAGGGAGTTGCATGTCAGTAGCTTCTTGTGTGTAAAAAGCAATGCCGGCTCCCGCAGGAGGCAGGGAGCCGGCCAGGACCTCAGGAGCCTTCAGGCTCCCCCCGCAGTCCCCAACATGGAAAATGTGGGTACCCTGGGCACCTACACTACAGGCTGGGCCCCATGGGATGGGGTCCCCGGGGCCAAATCGGCTCGGGAGGGACCCTCCTTCCATTAAAAAAATATATATATATTTATATATATAGGAAAGGGCAGGCCCAGAGGGAAGGGGTCCCCCACTCCCCAGGGCCAAAATCGGCCCAGAGAAGGGGAAGGGGTACTACTTATATAAATATTTTTTTTCTCACATAGTTGAAGTCACAACCCTATCGCGGAGCTCAGCGCGGCCCCCCCTTGTAACGTCACTGTGGAGTTGCGGATCTACCAAAAATAAATAAATACAAAATATTCAAATATTAATGTACTCAATAATTTATTGAGTCATAGACGTATACAAACAGTTACACATGTACTCACAGACTAATTCATGGATTTATGTACCCATTCACAGAAATAATGAGATGCTGATACATCAGACAGTGATGCAACCATTTCCAGGCACTGATGTCATTTAAGATGTCATCAGTGATGTCACTTAGCATGTCATGGGTGATGTAATATGTGAGGTCATAAGCAGCTCAGCTAACTAAAACTGCTGAATTTCACTGGTTTTGTACGAGTGAAACATGAGCCTAACTATAACGCCTCTGTAACCTTTAGTTTTTTCAACAAAAAAAAATATATACATATATATATATACCTGCGATTCCTTCGCGTCTGCTCCCAGCGAAAGTCACCTTATCACAGCAAGGTAGTTGATTTTTAAAAGTGCTTTATTGTTCACACCATAGTGCAAAAGTGAGCAAAAACAGGACGGCCTACGCGTTTCGGCTACCACTAGCCTTCTACTGTATATATATACACAGTGTAGAACAGCGGCGGCTGCTACCTGTTAGCAGCAGTTGGGCGGGGTGGGGGAAAGGGGCGGGATAAATGGGTTAAAAAAATCACATACCTGCTGGCCGGCTGGCGGCCGCCATCTCTCCTATGTCCTCTTCCTGGCTTCTTGGGGGAGACAGGAAGTACCAGGGCTCCCAGGCTCTCTGCAGCCAATTACAATGCAGCGTTGTGATTGGTCTGAGCGCCGTGAGACGGCGCTCAGCCAGGGGCTGGAGTGGTGGGCACGTTCTCCAAGCAGGCTGTAATGCAGCCTGCATGGAGAACACGGTATGTGCGCATGACTGGTTTGGGCGGACCGAGAGGGCCGGCCAAGCACTCATGCTCACATAGGGAGTGCAAACCACTCCTCCCCTCCTCCCTGAGTGCAGCCCCACCGCACAAAGATGCCGCAACGGGGAAAACTAATATGATGATAACCTCCTATTTTTACACTGCAAAAAGCAGTGAGGCGACGCTCCTCCGCCTTAGCGAGGAGCCGCCACTTGTCCAGAAGGTTCCTTTCAGTTTTAGGTCTTATTTCAATTTACATTACCAACACATGTGTGGCTACGTTTTGTTGTGGTACAAATGTTGCTCAACCAGATCATGCTCAAATGTTGCTCATTCCCTACCAAAGGTGGGATACCCCTGCTCTAGACTATCTAAAATGATGAGAATACCATCCAGATATATGACAGCATAAGTGTCAAGTATGTCTCTAAATATGTCATTGATGAAATGTTGGAATGCTGCTGTGGCATTACATGATGCAAAAGGCATAACACAATGCTTGCAATGTACTTATGTAGTGTTAAAGGCAACTTTTCACTCTTCAACGGCATTATATCTGACTAAATTATATGTCTGATGAAGAGCTAATTTTGTTAAAACTTTGGCTATTCTAATCTGCTCTAAAAATACAAACATCAAAGGGAGTGGATAGTGATTTTTTATTGGTATAGGATTTAATGCACATTAATCCACACTAGACCTAAGATTTCCATTAGAGTTGAGCTCATGAAACAGGAGCCCCATCTGGTTATGGTGAATGTGATGAATGCCTAATGAAACACTAAGCCAAACTCTCCTGTAGATATTTTCAAGGACTTCTGCTTTATTCTGTGTTAACTAATAAATACAGCCACGTGGCAGGTATTAAGTCTATGGAGCTGCCCTACAATCAATATGGGGGTAAAGTGTGATAATCCTCTCACCAACTACTTCTTAAAATTCTTAATCCTATGTAGACCTAAGAGAAATTAGGCGATCCCTCTTTTGACATGGTATCACAACCTTGCCACGAAGGGGTCAGAGACAAAAAAGTTACATGGTAAATAGTGCTCCCTAAAATTTTCGGACTGAAAATTGTTATACATCTTCCCATCAATACTTTAATTGAGTTATTTTTACCAGGTTGTACCTAAAACTCGAGTAAAAGTTGGTGATTCAATAAGGTCAAAATGAATGGACTCACAATGCTCCAATTTAGACACTAAGATCAATAATTCAGTTTCGCAAAGTACCTCTGTGTACGAAGTTTCATCAATGCTCTCGATTAGCTCAATATTTCATTAGCTCTTGTAGACAAATAGTAGGTTTGAGCATAATACTGAAGCATGATGCACCCCAAAGCTCCAGATTCAATAAAAGCTAAGATGTGAAAGGATCCTATAAATGTGGCAAGCTTCGCTCTCATGAAAAAATGTATCTGACTTGTTGCATGCGCTTGAATCTTGGAAACTCCCGACATGGGTCTACCTGTTAAGATTGGGCCACATTGTTTCCTTTGAGCTGGGTGCGTTGATAAACAAAGTGGCCTGTCTAGCCCAGTATTTCACTATCTTTCTCTTTCTTCACAAGGTAATAAACTTTTGTATTCCTCCTATTTGCACCGGTTCTACAGACATAGATGAGGTAGATCAGGAGTCTCGAACCTTTTCTGTAGTCAGAGCTACTTCTGATCAGTGAAAATCCTTGTGAGCTGCTAAAGACTAAACAACTCATGCATAGTTACCAGACACCCCCACGCCCAGCATAATTGACTTTATGGCTAATGTCCATTAGCCAGATACTATGGTTTGAAAAAAACATACTTTGACTAGGGGCACTATGAGAAGGATGCCATGTGTGTCAGTGAGAGTGTGGTATTTGGGGATGTATGAACATGTGTGTATATGAATGGGATATATGTGTATGAGGGACTGTGAGCCTGTGTCATATGTACTTGTGGCACAGGACATACCTTTCACCATATGTGGCACAGGTTACATGTATGACACAAACATAGAACCATTTTTAAATGGGAGAAATTTAAAGTGCAATAAATTATTCTGCAACAATGTTCAAAATATAGAAAGATTTTCTGCCCTTTAAAATTGTCCCATTTAAAATATGACTGTATTTTTCAGTTCTACATATAGCACAGAGTCTACTGAAGATTAGAAGTAAGAGGCCTGCTGTTTGTAAATGAGATACTTTGAAATGGGAGAACATTAAAATGAAGAATTTACTTAATCATTAAGGTAACTTTCATTTTAATTTTCTCCCTTTTAAAGCATTCAGAAACATAACTTTGCTCTCACACTTCAATATTGAGTCTATGTTAGAAACTGGTTTTCTGGTTGGCAGAAGTATGCACCCTGTCCAAGCAAGAACCACAATCCTAGTCAGGGTAAGCTAGATACATACTGAAAGATCGCATGTTCTATCCTCTGGTAGCTTGGCACAGAGCAGTCAGGCTTATCTACGGAGGCAATATGGAAAGTATTTGTGCAACACACACACACACATTAACACAATGAAAACACCACAAAAAGACTCCACACTGGTATAGAAAAATAGACAATAATTTAATAAATAAATCAAGACCAAAACGATAAAAATCCAATAAGTAGAAGTCGAGATAGGAATTAAATTAAAGAATAAAAGTGTTTCAAGCGATTAGAAGCAAGAAGCGCCTATAGGGGTTATCTGGTCGCGCTGGACCTGGACAAAGTCAAAGCTTTCAGGCCGCACAGGATGGAGTGCAGGCTGGCTACAGGACCCACGCAGGCCCGGGGAACAAAGTACCTTGATACTTGGTCACAACAGCGAGCTGCAGGGTGCAGCTGAGTGATGTGCCGATGTCAAGCCCACAGTCGAGGTGATGCATTGATTTTCTTCATGCAGTGGTAGCGACCCTGTGCCCCATGGGACTGTTCCCATGAGACACAGGGTCAAGACTGATTTGCATATGGCCAGGTCTAAACTGGGGTGACATGGTGAGCAAAAGAATGATGGATTCAACCCCGATCTCTTGACTGGGGGTGAATGTTTTGATTTGTTCTGCATTCTGTCTATTAATTGTGTGTCTTTTGCTTTCTCGCCTTAAGTGCACCAGGTATGCCCAGATGTGGGTCCCGGGCTCACCGTGCCACTGGATTCAAGCTATCCTGGCTGATGAGGGGTAAAACCCCGAAACCGGTTCTAGGATGCTTGTTTCCGGTCCAGGAAGGACCTGGATTGGCCGTTCGAGCTGGACTGTTCCCATGAGGCACAGGGTCAAGACTGATTTGCATATGGCCAGGTCTAAACTGGGGTGGCATGGTGAGCAAAAGAATGATGGATTCAACCCAGATCTCTTGACTGGGGGTGAATGTTTTGATTTGTTCTGCATTCCGTCCATTAATTGTGTGTCTTTTGCTTTCTCGCCCTAAGTGCGCCGGGTATGCCCAGACGTGGGTCCCGGGCTCACTGTGCCACTGGATTCAAGCTATCCTGGCTGATGAGGGGTGAAACCCCAAAACCGGTCCTAGGATGCTTGTTTCCGGTCCAGGGAGGACCTGGCTTGGCAGTTCGGGCTGGACTATTCCCATGAGGCACAAGGTCGAGACTGATTTGCATATGGCCAGGTCTAAACTGGGGTGGCATGGTGAGCAAAAGAATGATGGATTCAACCCAGATCTCTTGACTGGGGGTGAATCTTTTGATTTGTTCTGCATTCCGTCCATTAATTGCGTGTCTTTTGCTTTCTCGCCCTAAGTGCGCCGGGTATGCCCAGACGTGGGTCCCGGGCTCATTGTGCCACTGGATTCAAGCTATCCTGGCTGATGAGGGGTGAAACCGCGAAACCGGTCCTAGGATGCTTGTTTTCGGTCCAGGGAGGACCTGGCTTGGCAGTTCGGGCTGGACTGTTCCCATGAGGCACAGGGTCAAGACTGATTTGCATATAGCCAGGTCTAAACTGGGGTGGCATGGTGAGCAAAAGTATGATGGATTCAACCCAGATCTCTTGACTGGGGGTGAATGTTTTGATTTGTTCTGCATTAAGTCCATTAATTGTGTGTCTTTTGCTTTCTCGCCCTAAGTGCACCGGGTATGCCCAGACGTGGGTCCCGGGCTCACTGTGCCACTGGATTCAAGCTATCCTGGCTGATGAGGGGTGAAACCCCGAAACCGGTCCTAGGATGCTTGTTTCTGGTCCATGGAGGACCTGGCTTGGCAGTTCGGGCTGGACTGTTCCCATGAGGCACAGGGTCAAGACTGATTTGCATATGGCCAGGTCTAAACTGGTGTGGCATGGTGAGCAAAAGAATGATGGATTCAACCCAGATCTCTTGACTGGGGGTGAAATGTTTTGATTTGTTCTGCATTTCGTCTATTAATTGTGTGTCTTTTGCTTTCTCGCCCTAAGTGCGCCGGGTATGCCCAAACGTGGATCCCGGGCTCACTGTGCCACTGGATTCAAGATATCCTGGCTGATGAGGGGTGAAACCCCGAAACCAGTCCTAGGATGCTTGTTTCCGGTCCAGGGAGGACCTGGTTTGGCAGTTCGGGCTGGACTATTCTCATGAGGCGCAGGGTCAAGACTGATTTGCATATGGCCAGGTCTAAACTGGGGTGGCATGGTGAGCAAAAGAATGATGAATTCAACTCAGATCTCTTGACTGGGGGGGGTGAATGTTTTGATTTGTTCTGCATTCCGTCCATTAATTGGGTGTCTTTTACTTTCTCGCCCTAAGTGCGCCGGGTATGCCCAGATGTGGGTCCCGGGCTCACTGTGCCACTGGATTCAAGCTATCCTGGCTGATGAGGGGTGAAACCCCGAAACCGGTCCTAGGATGCTTGTTTCCGGTCCAGGGAGGACCTGGCTTGGCAGTTCGGGCTGGACTGTTCCCATGAGGCACAGGGTCAAAACTGATTTGCATATGGCCAGGTCTAAACTGGGGTAGCATGGTGAGCAAAAGAATGATGGATTCAACCCAGATCTCTTGACTGGGGGTGAATGTTTTGATTTGTTCTGCATTCCGTTTATTAATTATGTGTCTTTCACTTTCTAAAAGTGGCATTTCTAAATTAGTAATGTTAAATCCAACTTTACCAGTAAAGAGGATTTAACATTGGCATTCCAAAGATATAAAACATGACACAGCTACCAGGACATGCAAAACTTAAAAGTACATGTCCTTCCTTTTAGTTACATAGCACCCTGCCCTGTGGGCAACCTAGGGCCTAACTTAGGGGTGACTTATATTTTTTTTTAAAGGGGAGTTTTAGGCCCGGCATGAGGTTTAACTTGCCAGGTCGACGTGGCCATGTACACTGCACACACAGGCTCTGCAGTGGCAGGTGTGAGATATGTTTAATGGCTACTTGTGTGGGTGGCACATTCAGTGCTACAGTCCCACTAGTAGCATTTAATTTACAGGCCCTGGGCACATGAAGTGAACTGTACAAGGGACTTATAGTTAAATTAAATAAGTCATTTGGTATGAGCCAATGTTACCATGTTTAAAGGAGAGAGCACATGCACTTTAGCACTGGTTGGCAGTGGTAAAGGGCTCAGAGTCCTGAAGCCAACCAAAACAAGGTCAGAAAACGAGGAGGAGGAAAGCAAAAAGCTTAGGGTGCCCCTTCAGAGAGGTCAATTTTCCAACAGTTGACAAGGACTTTTATTTAAGAGTTAAATACCTCAGTGCTTCAGTTCTTCATCTCTGTGCTCCAACCTCAGCCTGGGTCATAAATCTGACTGAGCACTGCTCATTATCAGGTCCTGCAATCTGCAGCCGGATGATAATAATGTAAAATAAACACTGCCTTCCCTTAACTTTAAAAGAAAAATGTGACCCTGTGCTTATTTAAAAATGAAGACTGTGAGCTACTCTGAAAGTGTCTTGTAGCTCGTGATCGACTGGTTGGCGAAACCTGAGGTACATGTTTCAGTAGTGATAGAAGGTATACACTGGCAAGGCATCCATCTTTTTGTGGATCTTTATTCTTTCTATTGGTGATCGAAATGTAGCTTCGGGTTCGTTAAGTCATTGGTGGTAGTTGGTGGGTTAGCCACCATGGGCAATGTGTACTTAGGGTTTTGCCGAAGATCTTAGTAGAAGGCCACTGCAGCTGTCTCATCTGTTTAAGCAACCTCCACTTTCTTTTTTACCTTTTTAACTTTTGGCTTTTGCAAAGAAAATAAAACAGGCTCTCATTTTAGTACAATGCCCATAGAAATGTTACAGTATCACATTGGTCCCAGGGTGCTTGTTTCCGGTCCAGGGAAGACCTGGCTTGGCAGTTCGGTCTGGACTTTTCCCATGAGGCACAGGGTCAAGACTGATTTGCATATGGCTGGGTCTGAACTGGGGTGGTGAAGTGAGCTAAAGAACAATCATGGATCCAACCCAGATCTGTGACTGGGGGTGAGTGTCTGAAAAGTTTCAGCGCTCCGTCCATCATCTCCTTGTGTTTGCCTTGTTTGCCCTAAGTTGGCAGGGTGTGCCCAGACGAAGGGTCCCTTGCTCACTTTGCCACTGGATACAAGCTAGCCTGGCTGGTGAGGGGTGTTACCCCGAAACCGGTCCCAGGATGCTTGTTTCTGGTGCAGGGAAGACCTGGCTTGGCAGTTCGGTCTGGACTGTTCCCATGAGGCACAGGGTCAAGACTGATTTGCATATAGCTGTGTCTGAACTGGGGGGGCGAAGTGAGCTAAAGAATAATGATGGATTCAACCCAGATCTGTGACTGGGGGTGAGTGTCTGAAAAGTTTCAGCGCTCCGTCCATCATCTCCTTGCGTTCACATTGGTTCATCCCATCAAGAAAAAGGAGAATTAGGCAATCGTAACCCAATAACCCATTTACCCTCGCCCACCTTCAAGCCCTACCTTCCCCTAACAAGCCTACTGAACAAAGTTTAACTGCACCCTTCAAAAATACTAGAGGAAAGGGTAGCATTTAGATATGTGTCACACCTAGGCCTCCTTTTTATTCATTTAAGATAAAGGTCTAATCTGGAGACCCTTCTGTGTTATGTCAGTCTCCACGGTCAACAACAGTTGTGGGAATTGGTATCTCAGTTGCCCAGCACGTGAACTCTTCCACCAGTCCTTATCCAGACTCATATAATCTACATTATTAAATACATGATGAAAAAACAAGCCACTCATCAACAATGGAATATTTGACCTACCCAGTGAAGAAGGGCCCTGAACTCTCTAAGCTTAAACCTCCTCCAATATGAGCTAGCTTTGCTTCTCTGGCTATTTAAGGGGAAAACACTTTCAGGGGCCAACAATGTCCAACTCCAGCTCCTCTCAGTATATCCTATGAGGTCAAATCATATCTGTCCTTATTCTTTTTGCGGAACCTAACCCAAATGCGGAAACACCTTACATCTTGAAAACACTCCAAGATTAGTACCTAACGGTTTAAGTTCCCAATCCTACCGCATGCAGTTGTTACCATCTGGTGACCTCTCTCATCTTCCTCTAATTCAGGTGAGTGTTGCCACCTCCTCTCTGCTCTTCCGCAAGGTAGGAAGTCACAGCAGGTATCAGGTAGTCACTGCATGAGTTCATTTCTGTAGTGTCCTTATGAGACAGGTGAATGCCTAGGGCAGTTACCAACACGTCTTTAATTGTAAACTGTAGCATTTTGTCATATTATTCAAACAAGATAGCAAAAGGGAAAGTCTACTTGAAACTAACATTCTCCTGCCATATCTTTTCAGTGCTTGGTTTAAGATTATGTCTCCACTAAACTGCGGCTGGATCAATAGCTTAAAAGAAGTGACATGAATGTCCCTGGTAAGAAATGTCCCCTGCAACCTTTGGCTTTCTGAGGACCTCCTCTTTTTCAGTAAAGTAGCAGAACTTTGCCAGAACATCACTGTTCTTTTTATCATGTATCACTGTACTCAGATCCACACTATGACCCTGTCCAGCACAGTCTCCATATGGCTGTCCCTCAGGAGACTCAAGAACATGCCTATCATAGAACTTTTCAGGTCTGAGCCCACCACCTCCTCTGCTAGGCTCAGAACCCTCACATTCTCCTTTTGTGATTGATTCTCTAGTTCCTCATACCTAATGAAGGCCACTTGAGTAGTATTCCTCAGCATTAGCATTTCATTTGACAACCTGGATGCACACTCCCTGTTTCTCACTTCTTTATTTTCCAAGTGTGCTACTTTTTGCCTTGATTTTCCACATCCTTTCTCAGGGTTTCCATCTTGAGGGCCAGATCATCGCCAGGTTCTTGAAGGCCCCTTGCAAGATCATTCCTCAGGACCTTTGTAAGCTGTCTTGAAACGGCTAGGTGGTCCATGAACTTCGCCTTCATTAATGCTATAACTTACCTGACAGAGAGAGACAATATGGAGAATCAAGTCAAACCTAGTTTCTACGTCATGACAAGCTATGTCATAATATCATAAGGGGGACATCAGGGCTGCAAATAAATCAATAAGTTCAGACCTTCTCCTTTGCCTGTGATTGTCATCTTACTGGCCACACACTTTACTGGCAACCCTGTGAAGCACTCAAAGTGCAGATCACCAAGTGTAGGCCTTCAGTCCCCAGAGGGTCCAACACAGTGAGGGCCCAGATCACTCTTCAAACCGTCATTGGGTAATGACTAGCATCCAGCAGCTTCTCCTGCCCCACTCGGGCCCCTCAGTCACTCCGTATTCCCCAAGGACCAGATATTTCAGGACACTCGAAGTTGCACCTAAGATCTCCTACTACTAAGTGGGGGCCGGACAGGTAGCATATCTAAATGCAGCAATAAGGAGGTGGAGGGTGTCTTTTTCGCAGCTGCTGTGCTCAGCCACTGCCCCTCTCTCTGCGGCCATGACTCGACCAAGTGCAAAAACACGGCCTCCTCACATGGTCCTGGAAGTATATGCCAGCTGCTTTCATCCGTAATTCTTCAGTAAGTGTCTCAAATTTTAACTGACTGCATTGACTAATATAAGAAACATCTTTCAGAAATGTTAATAGGCCCGCATAAGTAGCTGTTAGTGTCTGCCTTCTCCCAAAAAAAGCCTTGCGCTGCATTAAAAATGGCATCATATTGCTGTAACCGAGGGCCTTGGTTTACAACTAATGAGGTTGCCTTAGTTAAAGCATCTTTAGAAAAATATGTCAGAACAAATGCTGTTTTGGCTGAATCTGAAGAGTAGATGGAGCTAAAAAAGGCTTAAATCATTAAAATTTGTGGAACTAATGATCATTTTTTGGGAGGTTCTAAAACAGGTCCTGAAGAGCAAGATCCTTTTGTAACATGACTCTGTGTTGATTTGTTCAAGGTATATCATCATTAGCTTGGCTTTGAGAAGACTGCATACGGAGATCTGGCATCTACTGGAGGTGGACCATCAAAGAGTGGCACAGCTGTAGTTACCGAAAGAACTGTGTATGGGAGAGGCTATATTGATCTCACTTTACCTTAAAGGACATCAATGCCCCCCCTCGACAAAGGCCTCCCAAGTATGTGACTCCTTATCTTGTCCCATAAGTATGACATCTCTTACCTGCTTCTTTGTAGCAGGCACAAGAGGACCCTGAGAAAGACAGGAGGAAGTCAGACTAGGCCGTTCAGAGCTTAATAGAGACATGCTTTTTTTTGGATTGAGGTGATGTTTCGTTTTTTAATTTTTTTTATTTATTGATGCAGGCAAATCAAGTACAAACACAAAACCAAATCGCATAATGATACATATTCAAAGGGAGCACGACAATTGTATCACAGGATTGTCAGCATTATTCTCATGTCGTATAACGCATTTCCCATTACAATAATCAAGCTACAATAGATGGTTACTTTATGTGATGATCTCATTCGTCTATGAGTGGGGCGGTGGTATTGACCGGTGGGCAAAGCGATCCCCTCGCTAAATTCCACTTCCCCCATATCTTAGTCCATTTATGTGGGCACCCTTTGCTTTCATATACCACCCTCTCTGCCTGCATACACCAATACATGTTGATTTTCCAGTCTCTCAAGTTTGGTGCCAGATTTACCCTCCATTTCCTGGCAATGTTGCGCTTTGCCACTGCAAAGCCTAGTGTAACCCAGATTTTTTATCCCGCTATTAGATCTGTTTGTTCCCAAACGTTTAATAAACACCACTGGGGTGTCTTTTCCATCTGTTTCCCACACACCGTGAGCATGCATGTAGCGACCTTGCCCCAATACTCTTGAATTTTCGGGCATTCCCACCATAGATGGAAGAACGTGCCTGTCTGGCCAATAAGAAACCAGCTTTGGGGAAAAATACTAATTGGTTTGATCCTTCTTGCAAGCAAGCTAAACATTTTTTAAGGTCCACTGTTCTAGAAGGCGATACGGTCCAAATAGCTCAAGCAAGGCATGCCTATGAATTCTCAATAAAAGTGGCAAAAAAGCGCTTGGACGATAGAATCTGGGAGGACATGCTGCTTGCAGTAAAAACAAACGATAATAGCCTCTTCTGGCGTACAGTGTCCCAAACTAGAGCGGAGAATGCTACGAGTCACCAACATTATATATTAGCTGACAGGTGGGTTTCCCATTTTTCTGAACTCTATGAGCCTAAGGAAGATATCCCTCTAGGCTCTTCCAGTGCCATAGTGCCCTTTAGGGGCTCACCTTGTTATAATACCTTACAATTTGATGGCCCAGCTGTTACCTTTAGTTTGGAGGATACCATGAGCGCCATCTCTGCGCTAAAAACAGCTAAGGCACCAGGACCTGATTAAATCCCAGGGGACCTTTACAAATCGGAACCCCAGATCTGGTCACTTTATTTTAATCTGTTTCTAACGCTATAGCACGAGGGGGGAGATACCTGATTCCTGGAGAGGGGCCGAGATTGTTACCATACACAAGAAGGGTGATGCATGCGCACCCTCGAATTACAGGGCAATCAGCCTAATTGACAATGCCCAGAAGATCTTTGCTAAACAAATACTTGACAAATCGCTCCACTGGATAGACACAAATAATATCATGTCAGATCTTCAAGCTGGGTTTCGCTCTAAGATGAGCACTATAGATCAAATTTTTAGTTTCACCACGTTGCACTGGAAATATACCCTATTACAACAGCAGAATCTTTACTTGGCGTTTGTTGATCTCAGGGCTGCCTTTGATCTCATTCCCCATACTAATCTGTGGTCTGTCTTAAATATGATGGGGGTCCTGGGGAACTTAATCCATCTCCTGTCCCAGCTGTATAGTAACAACTTTGCCCAGGTACGGTGTGGGCATGCGGGAGAGCTAACTAAACGCATCCCTATACAGCGGGGTGAACGACAAGGGTGTGTCCTTGCTCCTACGCTCTTTACCCTCTATATAAATGAAGTGGCTGATATCTTGAAGAACTGTAGAAATGACTCCCCTTCACAAAAACGGCAATAAGGTACTGTTTCTTTTATTTGCAGACGACTCCCTTCTCATTTCTAAAACTCCAATGGGTCTCCAGCTCCTTGTTGATACATTTACAGATTTCTGCGTGTCAAGGGGCTTGAGCTCAATGCTAATAAAACCAAATATATGGTTTTTGGTAAGGGAGTGGTTAAAACTTCTATCATACAGGCTGGGGGAGAAGCGCTAGAGAGGGTGAGGAGCTTCGATTATCTAGGAGTTAAGGTAATGGATAGCCTGAAGTGGAATGATCAGCTAAGGAAAAGAACACTAGTACTTGAGCACAGAGCAAATGCTATTAATAGGCTGCATAGGCAAACAAGCTCCTGTGCAGTTTTGCCAGCCCTGGAAGTTTGCAGTGGCAAGGCGCAAGGGGAGCACTATATGGAGCCGAGACTTGGGGATGTACTGATGTCTCTCAACTTACTGCTGCAGAAAATAGATTTTCTAGACGGCCGGTCTGTGTCCCCAGTAGCACACCACTAACCCCCCTGTTCTTCGATTTAGGGCTTAAAAGAATTGCAGATTTGGCCGCCCTTAGACCACTTGTTTACTGGGTTTGATTATGGGTCACTCCGGAGTAAAAAGAATTTAGAGATTGCCTCGCTGAATTGCTATGTATTAGGGGTGCCAAGTCAATACCTTGGGTCAAATTTGTTTCTGACTGGTTTAATAAGCTGGGGCTGACAAGGTTATGGATTAACCCAGAAAGAATGTGTAAAATTGATCTTAATATCATGAAATCTAGTTATTGGATTTACATTCAAGATTCTCATTTAAATAACCAATTAACTGGCACACTAACAAAAAGATTTTTAGATATTAAACCGTTTTCCCGTTATGAGGAATTTTTGATTTTGTTTCTTCCCCTCTAGCCACAAGTCTTTATATCCGCTTTCGACTTGGCACTCTTCCCTTGAGATCAATAACTAGTCAATGGCATAAGGCCCTCGGCCCTAGCATCTGTCCGGTGTGTGGGTGGGCAGACGAAGATGAGGTACACATATTATTCTTCTGTCCTAGTTATCATGGCCCACGTCGGAAATGGATTATTCCCATATGTTGAAACTTGAAATTGACAAAATATGTAGTGGCTTTTAGAATTTGAAAGAGTGGCACTACCCCAGTAATAGTTATTGCTACGAGCAAATTTTGACAGGCAGTCTGGCACAAACGTGGCAGACTACTGACCGTGCCTTCAGGTGACTAGGTCAAATTTTTTAACTATTGTTTTATTCTGTTATGTTCCATATGGGTACCCCAATATTGGCTCAGGTAAAGAATGCACCTTTCACCTACATTCCCCTGATATTACACTCCATAACGGTTTTTAGGACTGACCTTTACCTAGTTACGGTAATGTCCAAAAATGACATGGGGTTTTCTCCGAAAAGCTTAAGACTCATTCATTATGCATGAGGATTCTTGGAATCACAGCAGGACAGCAGGCCTACCATCTCCTGCATAATAACTATGTATAAGGGTCATTCCTTCCATCATCCTAGTCCGACATGACACAGCAAGGTATATCCCCAGGGGGTACCACTTTGGGTATATATACACCATATCTTGCTGAGGTAGTCAGAGGAGAAGAGGACTTCCATGCTGACACACAGACGCTGAGGCTCCTGCACGCAGACACTCCAGCTCGCAGTGGTCTGATATCCCTTGCGGGGTGTCCATCTCGAGACCAAGATTGGGTCCCACAGTCTCTCACTTCAGGTAATGGGGTTGACCTTATCCTAGAGGGATTCTTGGCTTTAAAACCTACATACATGCTAGGTACACTTAGGTACAGCTAGTTAGGGTCGCATCGTAGGAGTACGCATTCTACTGTCATGTATTTTATATACTTGCCTGTATTCATTGTTTTAGCATGATGGTAAAAATCTACCATCCTTTTACACTGTTAGTGCTTATAATCATCTATATCTGTTACTGTCTAGTGGTTGTTTCAGCACACCTATTTGACACTAGAATGACGCTGGTTCAATAAATGCTTATTGGAAAACATCCCCATCGTTTATTCTGTGTATCTCTCTGAGACAAAGTGAGCATGAGTGACTGAGCGAAATGTATCGCACTGTTTCCACCATCCCTGATGGGACCGGGTTGTCATGTTCGATAGTTGCCAAGAACTATTCTCTCCTTGGTAAGAGGGGTTTCTAGTGACACTGTGAGCTAGCTGGTATACAGGCTAAAATACCCGGTAGGGGTGCCTAGAATCAGTCTGACACCAATCCTATAGTGTATGGTGTCTAAATGTGCAGATCCTATATAGGTTTATAGGAACTACACGACATGGCACCGCCAACGTTGGTTTGGTACTTATTTAACGGTCAAATCTGAGTAGTTCAGTCGTGCTGTTCTCGGAGACCCCTACTCACATTCTTGCAGAGACGTCTGGAGTGGGAAGGGAACTATCCGCCACAGCTGAGTAGGCATATCCTATGTATTGGCTGTAGGTTTATCAAGCTTGTAGGACAAACAGTTCCTATTGTGCATAAAACCTTATCTCAGTTTCCTTGAAACTATTCCTTGAGAAAACTGTTTTTTCAACAATGCCTGAAGAGAACGCCGCTGTGCGAGCACAGCCTGCTATAGTTGGGGAAGAAGAAGAGGAAGGTGAAATTAACATTTTAGAAAATGTTAGAAATGTCCTTACTCAAAAGCTAACAGACTATGGAGTCACAGCTAGGGGCGGGACAGTAACATTGGTGATTGAGGCTCACGAGTCATATAGAACAGAGGTATTCTATTCATGGGTTAAATTCCCACAAGCAGATGCATAATCAAATACATTTCATTATTACACTGAAGATGAAACACCAAATGAATACTGTCCGTATGAGGACATTGAAGTTCCACTCACCTACCAGGAGCACATAAACTGGATTAAAGGCTCCCTCCCCCACACAAAAGACAAAGTAAGACTAGGTCCGCTCGGAAGAGATGGAGCCACTTGGCCAGTACTAGCTGCTTACACACAACATCCAGACATTGACTCAATGCCAGTGGCAGACTTAGGTCCACTTCATAAAGAAATAATAAAACTTTACAGAAACCTGACACAGTTCGTGATGAGAACACTCACACTTCAGCCAACAAGAGCTATACAAACAAGTCAAATTCAGGGTTCTACAACTAAAATTACACCACAAACGCTATATGCAGTTATGGGTAAAATGCCAACTAAATGTGAGCAAATGCCATCCTGGATAGCTCAAGAAAATAACACAGCTAGAGGCAGTATTTCCACACACAAGCACTCAAGAAAAACACAGAATGCTAGCAATCTGCTTGCCAATGGGGATAGCTCCCCAGATAGAGGATTGTACCACTTGGGGTACAGTTTTTGCTGCCATATATACCAGAACTCATGGTATCCCTTCCTTAGCAGTAATACCAGATGTATTAAGACAAATACAGAGTATGGAGCAGAACCTGCTCTGAACTTAGGGGTGAAATTGTTAGGTAATTTTGCTCAGGTATCAGCTATAATATTAGCAAATATAAAAGGGGAGGCAGCAGCAGTGGAAATACGCCAACGCCTGAGGGATTTCACTCCTTTACAACAGGAATGTGAATTACCTAAAATTATCACAGACACCTATGCTGAATTAGGTGGAGATAATTTGGGAGCTAGAGCAACAAAGCCTCAACTCATGGGTGGTCCTGAAAAAGAGAACACCAAGCAAGCACCTGATTCTTCCAAGAAGAAATGGGATAATAACAGTAAATACATTTAAAAAATAGATCTCAATCCAGGAGTGGGTCTCCTCTACAGGAGCCATCCGAAAAGAGATACAACCTTAGGAATAGAGATAACATTAAAAAACCTGACAAGTATCAGGATACTGATACACGTTCCTCTCGTTCAAACTCCGAGAGGGAAGGACGGTCAGAACACAGAACAATGCGCTTTGGACGACACTTCTAAAAAAGGAGACAAGCCAAAATCTAAACCTCAATTTAAAAAGAAGAAAGTAGCAGGTCTTAAAGTTAGACATGCCCAGAATTCTGAGGACTCAACTTCTGAACGGGGAATGGGCTCTGACTATGCTAGACAACTCAGCAGAAGTAACAATAGCTCGCCAGAACCTGATGGAATTTCTGGTGACAGCGGAGTTGAATGAGCACATCACGGTGGAAACACCTGATACGAGGGTAAATGTCCCACATAGGTTACATGAAACCTGAATTTCTAGGTTGTTTTTTTAAATCTAAAGCAATTTTTTTTTACCATACATAACTAGGCCTACCATGCGCTGCTCTTTGCACATGCGCCCATTCCCCCGAGAGCAAACAACCCTGCCACCATGCATAGCCAGGTCCTGCGCCCAATCCCTGCAGACCTCCAATTCACCACGGTTCATGGCATATAGCCAGGCCCGGCACCCAACTCCCCAGGGGCAGCCAAGAGCCTATTGCTGGCCAGACCGAATGGTTGCCCAGCAACCAAGAACCAAATGCCCTGCTGTTTTTTTCCACTGTACTACCGCAAAATTACATGGGGCTGCACTGATCAACACAGTAGTGCTGCAGTACTGTGGCTAGAAAAAAATCTTTTTCATTTAACCCCAGGGGCTTGCCTTCTGGGCCCCTCCCACCCACACAAGGGCCAGGTGTTCAAGGTACCACTACCCTGTCCCCTTATTCCTTATTAATATTTGTTTTCCCTGAGTCGTAAAACAGCAGCTACAGCTTTCTTTTCATATTACAGTCAGCCAATAAGATCATATTTTGACCTTGCGGTACCGCAATAGTAATAGAAGTACTGCATCACTCGATATCTATAGGTATCTATACATTTTAAACCTTAATTTCTCCAAAACTACTGAACAGATTTATACCATACTATAAAAAGCACGATTTTTTGATCAAGGTCTAGCTTACTGGCAAATTTGCTGTAATTCTATTGAGCTGTTTAGACTGTAGCTGTGTCTAAAGTTCCTATGGGAAATTCCATGGGGAAAACGTGTTTTGGGACCCCTCTTTTCTCTGCCTCCAATTAACAGATCACACGAAACTTTCCAGGAAGGAGCTGAGATGGATGAACCTTTTTTTGGAAAGTTTCGTGATGATTCGTCAAATGGTGACAAAGTTATTAGCAAACCAAAACATCAAATTCCTATGGAAATCTGGTCTTAACTATAAGCAGAGAGTGGCGACTGCCACTGTGTAATTAATATATATTGAGTTTCCTGTATAAAATTAAACCCCCAAACCCCACCACTTTTTTATATGTGCAGATATTTTAACATATATAGTTTCAAAATAGATGTGGATTTGGAGGAGGTGCGCCAGGTGCACTCCGTCAACGCAACCAGAATTCTCTTTACATTTATAATCAGTTTTTTTTAAACAGCTCAATCGAGCTCATTTTAGCGGCTTCAGATAAATGGAATGTCAAGGCATCTCTGCAAAGGATTCAAACCTCTCACCTGCCACAGTTCGAGCAATACAGCACATTTTCATATTATGATGTCTCCTACACATAATCGTTCTTGCATTAATCTTCCCAATGATTGTAGAACATCAAGTAAAGATCCCAACCTTTCAGCAACATCTGCAGACAGCTTTTGTAGCACACTTGTCTGTTGGCTACCTGCTGGGCAGTGGTAATTAAATGTTTACTGTACTTAATTCCACATAATTATGCGATATCTACTCTTAGGATATATATATATATATATATATATATATATATATATATATATATATATATATATATATATATATATATATATATATATATATTCAAAGCATGCAGATGTCGATTGCAAATAGTAAATCTATACTTACCAATACATCCTTTGCTGCAGATATTCTGGCTGTCAATAGTTTGGTCACTGTAGGTTTGCATGTCGCTCCTCTGACATTCTAGCACGGAGAAATACGCCTGCCTGAACCCTCCACGTGCATTATTAAATACTAGTAATCATAAACTCAGGTCATTCATAAACTGAGGTCAAAGAAGGTTCTCACTCACGCTTGAATTATTACACACACACACTCTCTCTCTCATAGAACTTTCCCAGGGTTTCACACCTTCATTTTTGAAAACGGGGCTGCAGTAAAGTGTGTCACTTTTCATAGACAGGGGTGATAATGTTACAAAGCATGCAGTATGTGTGGGCCCGACATGAGCTGGAGGGTGTCCAATGGCAAATCGCGTGAAATTCGGCTCCCGCCCTGATTGCATGGTTGGATGCTACTGGGGCAGCTGCAGGGCGTCGGGTAAGGCACATTTAAGGATGGGGGTCCTTCAGCGACCTCTTTAAACTACCTTGGTGCCCTGCAGCTGCAATTTGAAATCGTCATTACAATACAATGGCAAGATTAGTGGTCCTAAGCCAGTAAAACAGTGCATGCAGTACTTTAGACTTCGCTGACCAGAGAATTAAAAACATTCCCTGACACATGGCCGTTTCTTTTTTAATGTTTGAGGCGTAAGTGCCATTTTTTTCATGCAGTTCGCAAAGTCCAATTGTCCCAGAAGCAGAAGTTTTATTTTGTTTCAGCACATGTTCTGCGTATGATTCTCAAAGTCACCCTAGTTGTTACTGGGCGTGTGTGTGGAAACATCTCGCAGTGAAACCGTATGCTGTGCACATGTAGTGTGTGTTAAACTAGGACTGAATCCAGCATTACTACATGCATTGAGGTTTGAGAACTGTCGGGTAGCAACACCTGTTCGAGTCAGTGGTGTAACTACAAGCAAGTGCTCTGGTGCTCTTGGCATTTTCTTCCTCAGCTACTCAGTGGTAAGTGGTTAACATGTTACTAAATTAATTTAAGAGTACCAGACAAGGTAACCAATCTGCAGCAAAGGCAGTGGTCAAAATGCATTAAAAAAAAGTATGGGAACGGTGATGATGCGCGCAACGGGGAAGGGTGAGTGAGTATGTGAGCGTGGCTAAAAAATACAATATTCTGTCACTTTGTTCGGTCTGTCACCTTCCGGTAACTACATAGAAAATAACACAGAGCTTAAATGAAAATTAAATACAGGTTATGTTAATCAGTGGGAAATGCACTATCGTACATCGAAACGTCTATTAGTGAATGCACTGCACATCCAGTGGAGAATTGGACTTGTGTATGTTTAGTGCTACAAGGTCCCAGTCTGTTTCCTAAATATAGATTTTTTGCAGGCTGAATGCAGTGCAGTTTTATAACTGTCTTAAAAAGCACACATTTTACAGCTTAGATGGTAGCTCCCTTACTATACCCCTCATAAAGATTAAATGTGTGTCACCAGGAAGCATTTTCTGGGGGTAATTGTCTTTTAAAAGCGCACACTACACAGCTTAGCTGGTAGCTCCCTTACAGTATCTCTCGAAAAGAATACATCTGTGTTATCAGTAAGCTTCAAGTGATTCCATCAATTAGAGCCAATACAGTCTTCTTAGGGCCTTTTACATTTGCAGATTAACTGGTTGTGCACATTTACATTTCTTTCAGGAAGCCGGCACCCAGCGTCGGATTGGTAACGCGGGCACTCGAGCAATGCCCGAGGGGCCGGTATCCGGCTTCCAGCTGTGGGCTGTTTTTTTGAGCAGCCTGGGGGGCCGATTTGGGCGGTTTCTACATTGTTCGGATACTGCCAGCGGCCCAGTGGATGCCTGAGTGGCCTTTCTGGAGGCAGATGCGCGTCCATTACCTCCCTCTTATCAACGGCAGAGGTGTCACTCCCTTTCTCTGGTTGGGCCGGCCCATTAATATGTGCATATTGAGCGGGGGCAGGGGGCCTGAGCAGAAGTGGCCTCACTTGTTTTCAGGTGTGTTTCACCAGTGTAAACTAATCCGTGCATGTTTTTCAAACCTCCCCCCCCCCCCTTTTTTTTATAAAATTTCGCCAAAGTAGTGTTTTGCCAAAAGGCAATATGCAAATGTAGGCCACTTTTTTTTTTAACTTGCCCGGGCCGATTTTTAATCCCAATCCAACCCTGCCGGCACCCTATCAAGAAGGCTTGTTTAGCTGTTTGGTCCTCCCTCGTTTTCACAGCACAGGAGACTCACTGCATTGCACTTCAGTTGAAGCATTTCAGCTCTCGGAATTAACTGTCCTGGGACAGTTGTTTTAAAAAAGTATGGGCACGTCGTGCCCCTCAGATCCCCCCCACTTCAACCACTGAGCTAATCTAAGATTAAGAGTGAAATAAAGTGTGTTCCGTCGGATGGAAAACATGGAAATATACTCAAAGGAAAGCTTCGTGAACCATTTACTTAACAGCAAAACCGGGGAGTGAATTTTTTTTTTTTTAAATGGTGCTCTGTTTTGAGATGGGACACTGCCCAGTCCAAGCATCTCTGAAATCTAGGCCACGCCTTGATGCAGTTCCTGACTACGAAGATGCTTTAGGGCCGGCTGTCTGTATATAAAATGTATACAATGGCCACCTTTGAATTAGTGGTAAGTACATATGTGTAGGGTACACTGGTTTACTAAGTGAAATTACGGTTGATGATCTCGACATAACCCAGTGGCGTCACTAGGCGGGTGCGGGGGGTGCGGACCGCACCGGGTGACACCATCACATGGGGTGACACCTTTCCCAAATGAGACTATTTACTAAATAGTCGCATTTGGGAAAGGTGTCACCCCATGTGATGGTGTCATGGGGTAAGTCGTGAGGGGGTGACACCATGAGTTACCGAGTTACCGCACTGGGTGACACCAACCCTAGTGACGCCGCTGACATAACCCGGTAGCATTTGCGCTAGAGCACTTCATTTACAGGGAAAGGAATGGGGCACTCTCGCGCCATGCTACGAAAATGTGTGCGAATCGACTCATACCCATGATTATTTTTATTCACTCATCAATATTTCACTAGCACAGAGAACTGAAACCTTATGAACCTTTGCAGACCAAATTTTATCCCAAAAGATGAGCTTTATAGGCTAGGAAATTCCAAACCTGTAGGTCCCCTTACAATCTTATCGCTGGACATATTGTGCTTTTAGGTAACCCCAACAGTTTTTTCAAACATTTACCCTCACACTTATCCTAGTTTACCTCAGAGCAGAGGGTCAGCAATTCTGCCCCATATAAACATTGTCTAGGTACCATAGCATTATAAGTAGATAATACCTGGGACAAGGATGGTCCTCCAAACATGTTTTTAAATTTGACTAATCCTCCTATAGTGGATACTGCCCGCGCCTCCACTGTTCCTTTATGCAAGGCCCAATTTAGTTTATTGCTGAACACAACCTTGTCCCCCAGTGACCACTTATACGCTTTCTTCTTTTTCCCAAGAATAATTATTTTTGTTTTCTCCAGATTAATCTTCAATTCATTAGCCACACAATACGTGTTGAACCTCTGTAGACCCACCTGGGGCAAATAAAAAATAAAAAGAACAGATGATGGGCAGAATGCTGAACAAATCAAACATTCACCCCAGTTACAGATCAGTGTTCAACCCATCATTTGTTTGCTCGCCACGCCATTCCAGTGTAGACCCAGCCATATGCAAATCAGTCTTGACCCTGCTCCCCTTGGAAACAACCTAGCTCGAACTGACAGGCCAGGTCCTCCCTGGACCAGAAATAAGCATCCTGGGATCAGTTTAGATGGATTTAACCCAGATCTGTGACTGGGGTGAGTGTTTGAAAAGTTTCAGCATTCCGTCCATCATCTTGTTGTCTTGCTCAAATCAAAAATAGCCAAGTCATCTGCATAAAGGAGGCACAATATGTCTTCCTCCCATTTTCGGGTAAAAGGATTTAGTGTCAGAGAGAATCCGAGGCAAATCTGCAACAAATAATTAAAACAGCATGGGGGTTAGGACACAACGCTGTCTCCATTTTCCAACCGGGTCTTTAAGAAAGAGCTCCGCTTAAATCTAATTCCTCTTGAGAACAATTCTGTCAGTGCAGTTCCTGCAGAATTGCAAGTAAGCTTCTAGGAACTGTCATGTGTCGAAGCTTATCCCACAAGATACAACGATCCACAAGATCAAAAGCCAATTGAAAGTCTTTTTATATATATTTTGAAACAAGAACTTCAGTTACAGGTAAGCATGCAATACGTTTCAGCAATAAGCAAGGTAAGTACAAACAGTATACAGTTGTGCGCAATTATGCACAATGCTATTCTATGGAGAAAAACATAGAATGCAATCAAAGTGCAGGAGGATTTAGGGGTTCAGCTTCCAGAATTCGAATAATAGGGAGCCAGGGTCCAGAGTTCTACCAGCAGTTTCTCGGGAGCGTCCCAGATTCTGCCGGGAGCAGGGGCTGGGAGAGTAATGATGCACCTGCACCCAGTGAGTGGTACAGAGACCTGAGAAGACTGTGGGCAGCATTTCCAGCACCCCCAAAAAGAATGTGTTGCTCTCTACTGAAGGACAACTATCCTGAAACACGTGTCTAGAGATACACAGCACTGGCTGCACCAACAATGGTGAAAAACTAAAGCCTGATACCGAATTAATTGTTATCATGCACTGCATTTACTATGATGCATCGGGGCAAACTGAGTGCTGGGATGTGAGGCAGTGTGCGCCCACCCTCCTTCTGCTGGGAGAGTAAGTAGCTGGTGCGCAATGAAGAAGGGGTGGCCACTTAAAAACAGGCTGCACAGGGAGACTTGTGGGCAAGTAAAAGGGCACTCAAATGAGTGCAGAGGTTGCCTGGGGACCATGGGAGCACAAATGTTTCAGAGATTCTCCAGCCGGTAGGTTCTGGGTGCAGAGCAAGTAGGTGATCCAAGCATTGGTGTGCAAAGTGCACCTCGCGGTCAATAGCAAACACTTTAGAGGGGCTGGTGCAGTACGTCTGGGCCACTCAATGAGTGAGTCTCAGGGTCGCTGACGTCCCTCAATGGGTGCTTGTTCTGCAGGCCGTTGGAGTCTGGCTTGGACTCTTGTACTTGGTCTTGGGTTGCAGGGCGTCTGGTAGCCCGGGGTTGGTGCTGCTTAGCTCTGGAAGATACTGGTGCCACCAAACTTGGCGAGGAGGCAGAGTTGATCCTTCAGAGCTGCAGTACCTTCTCTTGGGCAGTTGCATTGTCGGCGGGGGCCGGAGAGCTGCAAGTCGAGAGTCCGGTCTCTGCGGTTTCGGTGCCTGCGAAGCAGGGAGTATCTCCTCTACACCAAGGGAGTTCTTAGGCAATTTGGCAAAGTGGTGGAGGGCCCATGGGGTTTGTAGATGTCTCTCAGTGGCAGGATGAGATGGTGTTTTGTAACTGTCAAGTCTTTGGGCTGCAGGCAGCGTTGCATGACAAAATTCCATCCAGGCTCTCTGTTCTCAGGGTCATTCGCTCTTCTTTGTCCTTGGTCTTCTTGTGTCCATCGAATTTGAAAGTGAAGACTCAGGGAGGCCACCTAAATACTAATCTTTTTAGATAAAAAACTCTTGGAGGACTTGTACTCTAATATTCAACTCACACACCTTCAAACATTCAGGGATTGCACCAACCAGTCTTGAAAGGGAAAGCAAAAACCATTAAAAATACATTTTCCTTATTTAATGTTATATCAAAAACAGTTCGAATCATACTTATGTATACGAGATAAAAACAATTAAAAACATCACATAACACCAAATCAATTTTTTACACATCAAAAACACTCAAAATTATTCGAGAGATATATAAAATTTCAGACATATACTTCTGTCATTAAAAGCGGTTGATGTGAAGAAATCAAATTAAAGTGATTGCATTATTTCATTGTTTATATGCAACACAATGTTCCTCCAATTTAACCCTAAGTATGAGCGTTGACGCGTTTCGGTGGTATAAATCAGGTTCAAGCCACCTTCCTCAAGCCAATAAAGCATTAATCTCTCTCATGTGATTACTATGGAGGATTCCCTGTGTAAAAATACAGAAAAGATATAAAAACTACTGTTCATTAAGTGTTCCCCTTGTGTCATCATTCTATTTATAAATCAAACTTTGAATAGCCCTTATATTTTCCCCTTCAAGACAGATGTGTATTATTTTCAAGGAACCCCACGGGATTACCCCAAAACTAACCCCCCATTTCAAACAGGGAGCTAAACTCTCCCTCTTTATCAGGACTGGGAGTTATCACACCACACATACTGACGATCATACCACAACTTATTATTCCTTTGTACGTTTTAAACTCACCTCATTTATACGGGTGAGATCAAATTCAAGATTTCTCAAATGTTCTCAACAAAAGTCGATCCTGATAGGGAGACTGAGAACAAAAATCACAGAATTTATGTAACCAATATAGTGCTATCCAGCCTTCCTATTGAAATGAAATTTAGGCGGAATAATCATGATGTCCTTTTCACATACCTCCTATAGAGTTTTTTTTAAAAGGTGATATATGACGTATCCCACCTCACCAGATGTGGATCATGTATTTAAAAAGATCATGGAGCTCCTCTCAATGGTCCAAGTATTCCTATGATAGTTCTATTTAGAAAAGAGAAATTATTTTGTTGTTGTTGTAGGCCAGCAATATCAAGTTTAGGTCATATCTTTTATTTTATTTATATTTGGTAGTAATAAGTATCACCCACCTTGTTTCAAACGAATTCCACAATTGTAAAATGAGTAGGTATCTTTCAAAAATTCCTTTTTTCTAGGCTGGGGAAAATATCATCCCTGTTCAGCGTGAATGAAAAATCTATTCACATGCCTGTTTTTTCAATCTAAAATCAAAAAACATAAAAACAACAGGTCGGTCAAGGTTGAAGTGGCGAATTAAAATAGTCCTATTGAAGATGACCAACAAATATCCCACTCTTATAGCCTCGGGGTATGTCTAAATAATGATGGTGCCTCACATCAGTGCTTGCGGTGTATTAAGCTAAGAGTAATGACAAAAGTATATGTCTGATATTTTATATCTCTCTCAAATAATTTTGAGTGTTTTTAATGTGTAAAAAATTGATTTTGTATTATGTGATTTTTTTAATTGTTTTTGGGCCATATGTATGAAAGTTTGGTTTTGCGATTCTCAAATAGCGAATTTTAGAGAATTGCTATTTGAGAATCGCAAAACGAGATGTATGTAGGATTTGCAATAAATTTTGCGAATCCTTCATATTCCTTAATTGCGAATCGCAAATTGCGATTCGCAATTAAGAATACCTCCCCATTCATTCCTATGGGCCTAGAGGCCCATAGGAATGAATGGGAAGACATTCTCAATTTGTGATTAGCAATTAGAGAATCGCAAATTGAGAATGCAATTTCAAGGGTGCCAGGGTGTCAAAAGGACACCCTGTTGCACCCCTGAAATGTGCATGTGTGCACATGTGGCACACATACATGCCCTAAGGGCATGTATGTGCGCCACATGGCACATTAAAAAATGCAAAAAGTGCATTTGTAAGTGAATTACAAGTTACCACCAACTTGAAGTTGGTGGTAATTTGCGATTCCTTAAGCCCAAATTGCACTTTTTTTGTGCTTCTTACATTGCATTTAAGGAATCGCAATTAGCAATTCCTTAAATGCAATCGCAAAATAGGGAATCGCAAAATTTGCGATTTCTTATTTTGAGAGGGGGTTTCAGTGTGATACATTGCACACTGCTAATTTGCGATCGCAAACGCTGAAATTCTGCGAATTTCGGCGTTTGCGATCATAAATAGCTTCATACATATGGCCCTTTATCTCGTATACATATGTATGATTCAAACTGTTTTGATATAACATTAAATAAGGAATAATAATTTGTAATGGTTTTTGCTTTCCCTTTCAAGACTGGTTGGTGCAATCCCTGAATGTTTGAAGGTGTGTGAGTTGAATATTAGAGTATAAGTCCTACAACAGTTTTTTATCTTAGAAGATTATTAGTACCCTGTCTCTTGGAACAGGGGGGTCACTCTCATTTTCTTTCACACCTAAATACTAAGCCTGGGTGGTGGACTCCGCTCTGTTCGCGGAGTTTGCGAAGTTTTTCGCATTCTGCGCTCCACGGAGCTCGCAGAGTTTTTTCCTCGCTCGCGCTCACCAACAGTAAGTTGGTAAGTGCGAGCGAGGAAAATCCAATGCTAGACCGATTCCCTCTGAGATTTCTCAACATGAGCGGTCATGGATGCTCGCTACAGCTCACGTTGAGAAACCTTCCGTTCGCGTTGAGAACTTCTACTCGAGCGGCAGACAGAAGCAGCACCCTATTTCACTGTGCAAGATGCTGTCCGCGCTGATTTTATAGCGCGGGACAAACATCCAGCACTAAAAATTAGTGCGAACGGCGTGAGATAACCCACTCCGCCGCTTGCGGAACTCCGTGCAGCTTGGTGGAGTTTTTTGTTACTTCGCAGATTTCTGCTACACGGAACTCCGCGAACTCCACTCAGGCTTACTAAATACTCAATTTAGGGCTGTTAAAGGGAGTGCCAGGTAGTAGCCAATGGGCTACCTACCTTTAGGGTGACTACACCCTCCAAATGCTCACACCAGGTGGGGGGTTGGGCATGACCCCGACAGGTTATTTTCCCCATCTTCAAGATGGTGGAAAGGGAGCTGGGGGTCCACATCGCCTGCCACGCCGTAGGGGTGGTGCAGGTTGGCTGAGGATCCTCCTCTTCATCTAACTAGTTTTCCCGCCTGTCTTCCCACCAAAAGTGGGGTCAAGACAGGGGGGTAGCCATCTGCTGCTAGCAGGAGTGGCGTAGGTCGAAGATCAAAGGCAGCATCACCATTGAAGCTTCCTGCCCTGGCAAGGTCAGTCAGTCAGTCAAATCACTTTATTCGATTCTTATATGATAAGATCATAAAAGTACAAATATACAAATAGTTGAAAATAGAAAAGACATCCATCATAGTACAAAAAGGTGAAAAAAACAGTTAAAAACATTCATCATTGTGCAAAATATTAAAAGGACAAGTAAAAGCATCCATGTAAAACAAAGTAAAACATATAATTCATAGATGATTATTATTATTTTTATTATAGAGTTTTATATAGCGCGAACTAGACCCAAAGATATCGGGTATCAGAGCGCTTTACATAGCACCAGTTTCGTTACACAAGGACACATTCATTTTTGTTAGGCGCTGGAAGATTGTGATTTGCCCAGAATCACAGGATGTTGAGCGCCGTTGCCGAGACTCGAACCCGGTTCCCCGGCATCGACGTCGACCGCTCTAGCCGTAAGGCTACATCCTCTCCCCAATTGATTATTGTGTAATCGCCTGGTCTTCCAGGAAAGGAGTAAAAAAGACCCCACGGAATAGCTAACTAAGTGATCAGGCAGTGATTGTAAAAAAAACATTCATAGGCGGCATTGTGTGATATAATATTTGCGCAGAATAAATCTCTTACGGTGTTCCACATAAAAGTTTCTAAAGAAGAAAATGTGTATGTTTGATTGTGTGGAAACGCCATCACATCGACAGGGAGGAAGATCGTGTATGGAATAGATTCCCGATGGATGGGCCAACATGCAGGGTATAAAGTTCAGACGGAACCTTAATAAGATACATCTATGGTGTGGGTTTGTCACAGTTAGTAAATATGGGGCTATGCCTTCCTGGTCAATCGGACCCTCTAGATAAGATTTTACAGAATTATTTTGACAGTTGGTTTTAATTCTCCCAGTTGGCCTTTGTTTAAAGAATCGGGTCTTTATCTCCTTTTTTTGAGATGGTAGAGAAATTTGATGGTGAAGTGAATAAGTGCACTAGACCAAGGGAAGAGAGGCTATTTATAATGTGTGTAATCCACCGGATCCTAAGACCATATTCAAGAGAGAGACAGTCTTCTATTAGCTTCTGTGTGAGGTTAACAGAGTCTCTTCTCCAAATAGAATGCCATAGTATAATTGGAGCCAGGCTAACTGTGTGAGTAATATATGGAACATCTAATTCTGTGTGACAAATGAAGTTAGAGCAACTTGCGGGGAGGCCAACTAGTTTTTTCCAGAAAATATCCTCAATGGTCTGGAGAGCTGAGGAATTAGAAAATCCCCAGATGCCTGCCCCGTAGGTTGCTACTGAGACAGATTTTTGCAGTATAAACGTTTTTAACCATATCAAGGGGTTTCGATGCCAGTTTTTTTGTAAAAGATTTCAGGGCAACAATACTTTTTCCATCGATAATTCCCTTGTGGCAATCATGTTGGACCAATTTAGTTGGCTATCGAATGTTACCCCAAGATAACAAAGGTATCAATTTGGGCTATTTTCTGTCCGGCTATATAAAAATTTGAGTACGTTCCTATTTGTACGACCAGTGATTAGAATAAAGGACTTCATCTCATTGATTTTTAGATCCAGACTGCTCATGTAACTTACGTAGACGTGTAATAATTTCTGTAGGGCTAAGCCCGTACGGGCAATTAACACCGCATCGTCTTCGTAAAGAAGAATTGGGGTGCACACATTCTTAATCTTAGGAACATCCGAGGTTGAGTTTGACTGGGGTGTTTCCACCCCATTGGTATAGATGGAAAAAAGAAATAGGGTGAGTACACAACCCTGTTGAACGCCCCTGTTGATTGGGAATGACCTAGTGCACTCTCCCTGTCTCCCATAACGGACGCAGGCCATAGCCGAGGAATAAAGCTGCCTGATAAAAACAATAATGGCCTCATCAATGCCCATTTCTTGCATAATCCTCCACTGTAGACTGATGAATTCCTCTGCTATGTGACAGCGCCTGGATACCCGTAGGGTGACAGTTTGCGCTATATAAATATGCAATACAATACAATACAAGGTGGTGATGAGCAACGCAGTCAAAAGCTGCGGATAAGTCCACAAACGCCAAGTATAACTTGCCTTTCTTGGCTTGAGTATAATTGGCAATTAACAGACTTAGATTGACGCATTGGTCCTGGGTACCTTTCCCCTTTCTAAAACAATATTGCACCGGAATCAAGACATTATTACGGGTGGCCCATTCCTCTAATTTATTTAATAAAACTCGACCCATAAGTTTATCCGTACTATCCAGGAGAGAAATTGGTCTGTAGTTTTTGGCCTCAGATTTGTCTCCTTTCTTATAAATTGGAATTAAGATGGAATTCAGCCATGAGTCCGGTGGGCCCACAATGGCAACTGTGTTAAAGACATTTGTCAGCACTGGTCCCCATATGTCTGGCTGCTCCATGAAGAAATCCATCGGGGTACTATACGGGCCAGGGGCTCTATTGCTGGAGCACTGCATAAGAGCCTCTCTAATCTCATAAAGATTAAAAATTAGAGGAGATTTGGAAGGAGCGATAGTGGCTACTCGCTGTGCAGTCGCTCTCAGAATTTGGGTTGAATATTGAGGAGAAGTGTGCGACCCAAGATTCCTCAGCCATGTGACTGTCTAAGCTCAAGTTCATGAATGGTTTGACAAAGGGAGCATTGATAACTCTCCAAAAATCACTGGCAAGCTGTTCCTGCCTGGAGGAGGTGTGAAGCACACCCGCTCAGGGCAGGCATTGTTTCTGGCTCCTGAGAGCAGAGACTCTCACCTCATGGGTCCAGAAACATCTCTAGTAGTGGCAGGCTGGTGGAGACCAGTCGGGAACACACTAGAAGTCAGTAGGTTTCAGGGGACCTCTGGGTGCAATTATTAATAAATATGACACTGGAACCAGTACAGGTTTATCAAGATGAGATGTTTGGTATCAAACACCCCATAATACAGTGAAGCCATCATGGAGCTGGGGAACTCGTAATGAGGAGTGTCCAACCCATGTACTCTCTATGGCTTCCCTTTTCACTTACAATATCCAAGAATCGACATGGATATTGCAGGGGCATATCTGCTCATGCAGATATGTCCTCACAGGAGATATAGTGCCCCCTGCCTTAGGGCTAAGGCCTGCAGGAGGGGTGGCTTACTTATATCCCTTGCAGTGTCAGTGGGCATGGCACACAGGGATGTGTGCCATGTCGACTCTTCATCTTTATCTGCACCAATGCACGCAATCTGCAATGGCAGTGTGCTTGGCCTTGATGAGGGGGCCCTAGGTTGGCACAGTTCGTGCTGCTACCTTTGGGGTCCCTCTTCAGTGCCAATGCCCTAGGTACCAGGGGTAACATTTACTAGGGACTTACAAGGGGTACTGAAGTTGTGCCAATTGGGAAACAAACCGTACAGTTTAGGGAAAGAGCTTCTGCACAGGAGACCTGGTTGGAAGGGTCCCTGAGCACTTCCAGTCGAAATGACATCATTTTCCAGGCAAGAAGTGGGGGCTAACCATGTCCAAATGAGGCACTTTCCTACAATGACCAACTTGGAGTTTCTTTTTTTGCCTCAAGATTACACTTCCTATCCATGGGAGTCAAGCATTTAACTAACTGCATTAATCTGAGAATACTAATCCAAAACATTGATACCTGGCTCCCCACCCCATCTAAGGTCATGTGATATTACTTCAGGTGCGAGATGTATCTGCCATCTGTTCTGGTGGTCAAACATTTTGGAAAGGACACTTGCATCGGGATCACCATGTCACTTTGTCTAGGTGCAGAAAAAAAGAGACGTTTTAAGCCCCAATGGTCACTGCCCTTGATTCATACCACCTCAAAACTTTTACAAGCTTAAAAATACCATGCATGTATATGCATGTAATCAATGGGGCAGCTCTGATTACCATGCATTACAGTTGGGCTGCCTAAGTATCCTCCTTAAAGCGGCCATTTATGTGCACAAATCCTAATGCAGAGATGAACTTCGTTAGTTTGAGATCATTTTTTGACTTGGCACTCTTTGGAAATGTTGCATAAGGTATTCCATAGCTTTCGAGCATCTCACTACAATAGGCCTCTTGCTGGACTGGCGACAAGTGGAGATTAAAGTGCCCCATCAAGAGAATAGGTGGGGCTTCCATCTCCGTCAAAGATGCCAGATCCCTTAGAATCAGTTGACATAACTCCTTCTTGGACTCACCTTGGTTTACATAGACATTTGCCAGTATCAAACTATTAGTTGAGTGATACCGGTCATACAAGTTTAAATGGCAAGTCAGAAGCCATCCCTATTTATCTGAATGATACTTGCTCCTTTATACATGTCATTGAAATCAATGTCTTCAACCCTCCTTTTAAGCGTCCTAACCCCACTTTCGATGCCTGCTTGTGAACTGTCTGAATCCACTTAAATTTGTTAGGTCTCCTGCTAGCCAGGTCTCCTGAAAACGTATAATCATATTCTCCTACTAAGTTTTTGTAAGGTCTATTGTTCTAATCAAATGTTCCAACCTGTGCAAGTTCCAAGAGTAAACATCCAGGCTAGTGGGAGGGCCATCCACCTGTTCCACCTGCCCCACTCCCATGAAGATACGCTCTTCCGATCAATGCTTAGACGTACAAATCTATTGCGAAGTGGGATTGAGTAAATCATTTTATCTCTTATGTGAGCGGACACTGTTACCTCTAGGCTACCATTCTTATATCCCACTAAATGAGGTGGGGGCGAAAAGCCTTCCACTCCAATTACCAAATTTATTTCTTCAAAGTTGAGGTCAGTGTGGTTTGCTAGTAGAGGCATCTTAGAGTGAGGGGCCACAACCTGCACTTCAAGCACTATTCGCAACACAGTTTCCTTAAGCTCGCCTCCAGCTTCTAAAACCAGATCAGGAAATACCAAAGAGGTAAATCTAACTTTTGTAACATCCTCCCAGTTAAAGATTCCCTGAAAGCCAATTGATCTACGTCTCCTGTGTTACCACCTCCAATGCCTCACAAGATGAGAAAAACTTCAACAAATTAGACCTATTCAGGGGTTTCCATCTATTTGCCTTTTTCCCTTTATGTAAGACGTCCAAATACACATACTTTGCTCTATGGTGCCTATAAGCGGCATATAATTGTTCCTGTTCAGGATTATGTTCAACTTGAGTAGCCATTGTGTTGTCTAGGGGTTTTATATGCTTAGAGCTGTCCACTCCGCACGGGGATATATTTCTGCGAGACCCACAAGCCATTCTCCCTGCTCTCCTTAATTTCTTAAACCCCTTAGTATTAGATAGACAGCTGGGGTCTTTGCACGTAGCCTTGGAGCCTGGCTACATTGGGGCGGGGGCCTTCTCTTCCTGTACCTTATTTCCTTCCTTGGTTCCTTCCCCTCTTTATTTATTCTTCTGCATCCTTCTTGCTTCACTTCTACTTTGGAGGCTTAGCCACATTTTTGGCAATACAAGATTTCCTGGCCTCCTGAGGGAATACAGATAACGATTTGAAACTGGGAGATATCGTGAATTTCCTTAAGAAGGTGGTTGTCGAAGAACAATACCCACCAAAACTCATCGATGCTTGTTGTGTAAAAAAAGCTTACTCTAGATCTCTGGGACATTTGTTAGATTAAAGGAATAATAGTAGATGAAGCTTTGTCTCTACATAACAAATGATCAATGTTAGACTAGTGTGGTTTTTAATGACTTGAAATAATTTTCTTGCATGCTCTCCCGTTTTGCTGGTCATACGAAGAAATATTCTTGTGATAATTATATGTTTTGTTTTTTGTATTTTGAAAAAATTGCTGATATATGAAATGTTTTAATGGTTTTTTAAATAAGTGAATGAATCCTCTTTTATAGTGTTATGTGATGCATGTTTTTTTAACGAATGCATAATAAATTGCTTAAATATTAACTGACCCACTTTTGTTTTCTTACATCTGGATTCTAAGAACTAGGTTTTTTATGTTCTGGTGATATAACTGATTTGTAATTGGATGAGTATGAGAGCTATATGATTGAGTCACCCAAAGGGGATTGTTTTCTTGACTGTGCTCCTGAGGGAATTTCCTAGAACCTTTTACCCTTCATATGTTTTTCCTTACTTTCAAAAGCCGAAAGTGCCAGTTCCCAACCCACTCATAATACTATCTTTTCACCAATATTGGCCTTTAAGACATGTACACTAAGGAACTACCCCGCTACCCTCCACATTCAGGCACATCCTCTCTGGACTCAGAGTTTTGAGGGGGCACCTGTCTTATAAGTGAAGGCATACAATAGTTAATTGACTTTAATGCACAAAGGATCTCCTTTAAAATATGGGCCTCCGATCTCAGAGACTCGTTTGTTGTAAGTGATGATTCCAATAAGCCATGCAGTGTCATGTGCATTAGTAGGAGAACGTCCAGCATCGGGAAGGGGCCAGACAATGGGGTGTCTATGTTCACAGTAGATGAAGCCAGATTGCTTTGATCCCCTCTGCTCCCCTTGTAAAGTCTGACCTGCACAATCAATATTTGTGGCTTTCACTCCCCTGGGCATAGCCCAACCAGCCTCAGGTGTTTCCTTGTTCCCCTCTCTCTCCCTTTCCCCCCACTGCTCCAAACCCATACTCAGAGCCCGTAAAGCCTAGCTCTGAAGGGCGGAACAACCAGGGGAAAAAAAGATAGATGGTGTGGATCATCTCAATATCTTCAACCATATCCAGGTCCCACCTCTACTAGATGTCCAGCACCTCCAGTTGACAAACTGAGGTTGGGCGGCTATCGGGCCAGCATTTGCTGAATCCTGTGACACTATTTTCTTAAAATGTTTCTTCACAAAATCCCTAATTGAACCATCTAAAGCCTTTGCTGAAGAATGCGCAGAGATATTATCAAGGGTTCGATCCGTTTGCAGGAAACTTGAATGATTCTTTTTGTGAGTTAAGAGTTCTCCAGTCCAAATAAGTCTCTTATATCAACTGCAGGCACCTTCACGCACTCTGCTCCTTTGATAATCTTGGTGGGAGCCTTGGGCTTTGCTCCTCTTTTCTTTTAGGGAGGCATCCCTACACACACCACACAATTGGCCTGAATATGTCCTATAGAAGACCTGGTTGTCTTATAGCAACAAAAATAATTTAAAGCAGATACTATGTTTACTTCTTAGGTGCACAACACTTACCTCCTCCTCCAGCATGCAGTGACCACTCTGTGAAGCCGGTGCCACCACCCTAAGAGGCCAAATACCTCAAGGCGTTTCCAAAAATGATCCGCTCACTTTTAAGGCAACTAGTCTGTGCATTTAGCAGGGGATCCTCCTCCCCTCTCGGCAAGGAGATGCGGACAGCTGTGACCTGGAGTCAGGAACCAGGTGCCGAATACCCAGGGGTGACTTCTGCCACAATCTCTCGAAACAACTGCGCAGCAAGAGCGCCAGGAATCCACCACAGTCTCGACCAGGATTCAACCAAGGCCGTCCCCAGAACGAAACCCACACACCGCAGAACTGTTGCGAACAGCAAATCCACAGAGTACGCCTGCTTGAAAAGTCGGCTGTCCAAACTATCAGGGACTGTTAAAGGCCCACATCCATCCAGGCACAGCGGGTGGCAGGCAGGCGGGCACGAGCACGGCCGCTGGGCGTGCGTCAAGCGGCAGGAGCGTCAAAGCATAAGGAGGGATAAGAATGTGTGACCAGTAATGTTCACAGTGCTCTGTTCTCTGATCAGTAGGCTGCCATAGTCTCACTGGGGCAGTACCAGTACTTGTCAGCAGGCCTGGAATATTTTAATGGAAAGCACAGGAATTTTTCAGCAGACTCCATAGCCTTTTAATTGACAGTAACAGCAATACTCAGCTCAATGACATTCATTGAATGGATAAAGTAGTAATTTTTCAGAAGACCCCTAACCTTTTAGTAGTTTGAACCATCACCTTCCATTAGGACTGGTGCACCTTTAATGCATCGGTACTGGCACTTCTAAGCAGGAAGCATATGATTTGTTCGAACGTAATTCTGAACAATCAAATAAACTTAAGTATTATGAATCTCAAAACATTATTTGTTCTAACTCAATATATGAGCGCTCAAGATGCATTTGTAATCTAGACATTTGTCTCTTTAAAAATGCATTCTTCATGCTTATTAGCCTTTCAAGGAAGTATCATGATTGCAAAAACTGCCAGTCCTCACCCTCTCGCTCCCTCTCAGTCCTTGCACTTTGAGAGAGCCTTCTCTTTGTGCTGAGCTCGGTTTCACTAGAGCACCAATAAGAGTCATAAAAGTGTCTCTCCCTTTCTAAGTCAGCCAGTGTAAAGTTTTCCTTAGTGTCTGTATGTTATCACTAGGGCAGCACAATTTGTGGGCGATGGCTAAATAATGGTGAACTAAAAGGCAGAGCAAGGGGAGATCCAGGCCAGCAATATGGTTTGCATCTTGAGATACCAAAATAGTCCATGTATCCACTGCCCCGGCCTTAACACTCACCTTGCGCACAAACCATAAAGATTGAAAAGTGCTGCAGGAATAAATCTGGGAAAGTTAAGGTCATCATGGAGAGCAGGTCCTCTGATGTCATAGTTGTGCACCCGGCAGCACCCTATTCCATACATTAACAAGGTGCTTTTGTGGGGAAGGGATCCATTCTCCCTTTTCAAGTGGTCTCCAAGAAGCCTGTAGTGAATCTGCCAACATTAAGTGACCTGAGGACACAGATAGTAGGTTAATCTATAGGGCCTGTGGCCAGATGGAGTCTTGGTTGGCTACAACAGGGGTAACCTCCTTGGCATCAGACAGTCCAAAATGGCGAGACAATTCTGGATTGTGCTCATTTTACTACAGGCATGGGGACTTCTGGACCTCTAGTGACATGGGCATATTGGTGGTCGGTGCTTCTGCGACTGTTCGTAGCCCATTATGGGCGCTCTATTATACTGCCCTGGGAGGCGAGTAGATGGTGCTTGCACCAGGGGGCCAAGTTATGGGCTGGTAGCCCACGCCTATATCCAAAAGGGTGCCAGGGGGGCTCCCTCATTAAGGTTGACTCTGGCAAAATGGTTTTGGACTCACCTTTCTATCTGGCCCAGCTCCTTGGTGTTAGAGAGCAGAAACATTTGTTTGAGTTAAATCAGTAAGGTGCCCCAGTAGTTAGCAAAGGGGCTAGGAGACTGATGTCTTATTAGTGGTGCAACTTTTTGACCTACTGATGCAAAAAAATGTGTGTGTTGTTGATACTTTTATATGCAATGTGTGCATTTTATATGCAATGTTTGTGGTTTATCTCCTATTTGTAATAAATGTGTCCTGAGAATTATTATCTCGAAATCGATAAGCTGTGTCTCAGTTAGATTGTTTTCTAACTTTTAGACAAGGAACTTTCCCTGTCATGGGCCTTGTTCTTTGCTCCCCGTCCTCAGGGGTTCACCCACCTATAAAACATAGGGCCCCCCGCATGGGGGCCTCTTGTGGATACAGGCAGGCCTGACGGCAATGGAGGGCGGGGGGAAGTTGTCAATGGCAATGCCATTGATATGGTTTGGATTTTTAGCAAGAGCCAGCGGTCCTCACAAAAGACTAGAGAATTCAGCACCCACCCTGATTGGTTGGAAGTATGCTACAGGGATACTAAGGGGCAGCTGCAGGGCATCAGGTAAGTCAAATTTAAGGCTGGGTAGCTTTGATCTGGCCTCTTTGCAACTTGACTGGTCACCTTTTTGTTGCTTATTGCTATATTTGGGTGTTAAATTGGTACTCGTGAGGTGCAACTAATGCCCAGACAATGTTAAAAAGTTTAAAAATGACAAAATAATGAAGTAATACTAACACAAATGTGCTGCATTACGTCGCATAATGTGCCTTTTCATGCTGCATAATTTACTCAAACTTCTGTATAATTTGGCCCTCCCTGAAGCATAATTGTAATGGCCCTTTATATAGAGAATACATAACACATAACCAGCAGTGCTTAATTTGAGCCGGTGCTTTCCGGTGCTCAGCACCGGCACTTAATTGGTTTCCGGTGCTCGGCACCGGCACCGAAATGTCTACATCATACTTAGAACAGTCCACCACATGGTGGCGCTGCTTATCTAATTATGAGATGAGCAGAACAACAATAGTTTACGACTACATTATACATTAAAATTGCTAATACCTGCCTCCCCAGCCATTCCTTTAGCTTTGGGGACCTGGACTTACATGCGAGAGAGATGGTTAGTAATTATTTTGGCAGCGATGACAAGGCCGATGGGTGGTGCAAGCTACAGTGGCCTCCTGGTCAGAGCCCTGGCACTTAATATTTTACAAATTAAGCACTGATAACCAGGCAGTATAGTTCAGTATTGCATCTAGGGTATCTGATGACATTTATACATCACCAAAGGCCAGGTGGTTTGTTAATGTCCCGTTGATTTTGGGGGAGTTAGCACAAAAAAGCTGTTCCTGTCAGCATTCAGCTAACAATGGACTCTGATTGGATTAGTATGTTTAGGTATTGTTTACTAAGGATGAATACATTCTTGATCAAGCAATAGGTGATGGTACCTCGATCTAAATGATTATGTGGCTGCAACGTTTATCACATGGATTTAACACATTTGCCACATTATTTGCAGATTTCAGCATAAATATAGTTTATAGCACAAATGAAACAAAATAATACTGCCAGTGAATCTATCAGATAGTTTGACTTTTCTTGCTGTGTAAACTTTAGATAACCTTGCTGCATAATTTGGTTCTCCATTGCCGTATAATCCTAGTAGCCCTGACAAAGTCAAAGCTGTGCAGAGTGATTGGGGCTTCTCAATCAAAATTTCAGAAGAGTGATGGATGCAATGGTTTGGGCTGTCATTTTGATGATGAAACCCCCATTTCACAGACAACTGAGAAATATTTCCATATATCACGACTTCCTGTTTTCCCATTTAGAAACACAAGAAAAGGGAAACACATTCTCCCCTCAGGCAATTCCTTCGCACTTACCTACTTGGGGAGATGGAGCCCCCCACGGTCAGCTTATTTCAAATGAGGGAGTATGCTATGCAAGCTCGATCTTAGCTAGCCCCTCATGAAGACTGAGATTCTTCCTTTATTTCCTCTGGTTCCCGTTGGATGTTTTTCTTGAGGGAAGTTGCATTTGGCTCCTGGTGATCAGCTCTAGCCATTGGGGTCGTGTATTTCAGGCCTCCTGGCCTCTAAAACTTTGCAATCATAGTGGAGCTTTATTATTACTGCTTTCTCTTCCCACACAGGACCTGTCTCCTGTCTGGGCACCTGGCACTTCTCCTGAGGACATGGTCTTACTCAGCAGCACCCTCAGGATGCCCAAGGCCAGGTACCCCTCTCCCTCCACTCCCCAGCTCCCACGCCTTCCTAACCACATGCAGGACACGTGCGTTATGGGTCTCCTCCTTTTGTAGGTTACCCACCTGCACTGCCAGTGCACAGATGATTAGGATAACCCTCTGGGGCCTCCCCCCCCCCAGCAGGTCCATCCCTCGACTGTCCTCCACAGGATGTGGGGGGGGGGCAGCATAACTGGTCAAGGAGAAGCAGATCCTAGTCCCTGGATGCCAGCCGAAGAAAGAAGTCCTTGAATCCATTCTTTCAACAGGGTTCTGTGTCTTCTCTCTTCCATCTGGGCCTTTTCCGGTGTTGCTTTCCCCAGATTGCTTCCCCAGGCCCAGACTGTTCTCAAAAGTCACTCCTTTGTGCAGAGGTTTTAAAGTTGGGGTGGATAGTTCCAGAAGGCAGGCATCTCTGCCCAATCCTAGGGTGACACATCATCACTCCCACCCTGCCTCAACCACCTTGCACAACATTTTGGGGATTTCCAAGATGGCGCTGTCAAATGGTCTGTTGAAACACCTTCTCTGAGAGCTTAAGCCCTACCCCTAACTGCCATGGCTCCCTTGTTATGTCCCTCCAAAATTTCAAAAGGCATCCCCTCCTGTCACTGGATCAGAGATCTGGCTACCCTCCTTTGTTCACTTGGGGTCAGGTCTTCCCTGGTCAGGTGCATTATGAATAGTAATTAGCACATGTATATTCTGCCCCTACTCTCTCTCCTCTCCCAGGAGCAGGCCTAATTACTGGCAAATGGTCATACTGTGTGGGGGAGGCCTTTGATCTTCTAGCTTGCCAACAATGTAATTAACTCGGCCCCCAGCAGGGTGATTCAAAGGCCTACATCTAACTAGGAGCTGAGTCAGAGAAATAGGACATTTGTGAAGTGCCACAGGTGGTGCAATATGTGGAAACTAATGTTAGATATGCAGTCAGGATCCTGATTTACCATAATCTTTGTGCGTCAACCAAGTCTCTAGGCTTAACTCTGGCAAAACTATAGTTGGGTGCAGATTTTGTGTAATGTATAATACAGTAAAGCACTCTACATACTGTAATGAAACACTAGAGCTGTACATACTCACACTATCAGTGCCCATTCATGTAATAAGGCTGCCCAGGTCAGCACCAAACCCTGAAGGATACCATTTGTGACAGGTTACCAGTGCGCAGACACTAGCCTGACTTAGGGAGCAGTCTCACACGCTCAGCCCGCATATGTGTGCACATGCATTTGTTCATGTACAATCAGTCCAGAGCCTCTTTCCCTAGCTGATCAGAAGCAGCCTTTATCTCAAAAGGAGGGCACTGGTGGTTAGCACTCCCAATCAATTATAATAAAGCTAACACTGAGTAAGACTCGGGTAGTAAGATTCACTCACAGCAGAAGCCGGTAAACCAAAGAGTGCAAAAAGTAAAAAATCCAGAGGGATTAAATAGAGTGGATTCCGTTTCTTACAGGGTAACCGTGTAATGTGGTCCCATATTGCCATAAAGGGGTTCTGGTGACATCATAAACCACAAGTTCAAATGGTGAGTGGTTTGTAAATGTCCCCAGAACCCAGAGATGACCCTATAGGACCACATCACTCAGGCTACTTGTTATTATGTATGTTTATACTAAGGGCCTGATTCACAAAGAGCCTTGCAGTCATGGCGGAGTCTCCGTACTTGTGGCGGAATCACCACACTGCCGTTTGTCATTGTGGTGAGTCCACCACTAGTGCGGAGCCTCCGCTACAACTACAGCGACTCTATGTGAATTAGGCCCTATGTGTTTATTTTGGGGTAGTTAGCTTTAAAAAGTTGTTTTATTTAAAGTGCAGTTAACAATGGGCACTGATTGGAATTAGAATGAATGTTTAGGTTTACTTAACTTTCATGAATAAATTGTTGATCAAGCAATTGTTGTTGGTGAGGGCCAGTCGATTAATGATACTCTGTGACTGCAGCATTTTACGCAAAATTATGGATTTACAACATAATTTGCAGATTTCACAAAAATGTTGTTTCTCGCTCAAATTGATGAAAATAATTCTGCCAGAAAATGTGTCACATAACTTGCCCTTTTAGCCACGTAATTTACACAACCTTTGAGCTTGATTGGAACTTCCATGCACTAACGCTCACAATGGCAATGGTCAACAAGCATTTGCAATACAATAGGTCTTGCATTTGCGAGAGTTTGAGCTATTGGCATTGTAAATGACAATGCCATTTATTCATGTGTTGGTTTTCAAAACAGATAAATAAAAAGCATTGTCTATTACAATGCCAATGGCTTAAACTCTCACAAATGCGAGACCTATTGCATTGCAAATGCTTTTTCCAGTTGTAAAGAGGAAAAAGACAAGGATGAACCTGGACACCTCCCACCCTTCATCCTCCCATTAGAACCTTTTCTTGAAAGACTAGGGAAAAGCAAACAATGGCAGGGGATAGATATTCGACAAACAGAATACAAACTCGCTGCATAGGCAAACTATATATTCATACTCATGAAGAGTCCTGAAAACTCTACACCACATCCACTTGAAGAAATCTGCTTCTTTGCCAAAATATCAGTGTATAGGCTTAATGAATAATAAAAAATTAAAAAATAAAAGTACTTTCACTGACTCAAGTATGCATCAAACAACATTTATCAAGGTGTAAATTCTAACGGACCCGCTTAGCATTATCTACCTTGGAATCAGGGCCGGACTGGCCGTAGCGGGCACCAGGCGTTTCCCCGGTGGGCTGCCAGGGTGGGGGCCGGTTTTGGGCCCCTGGTGGCCGTTTTTGTTACCGGGGCCAGTTTTGGCCCCCTGTAACAAAATCGGCCGAAAACAGCTCGGCTGCACCCCCCACCACCACCTGGGGGCCGGCCGAGCAAAGTGCCAGGGCCAGTTTCGGTTCCTAGTCCGGCCCTGCAGTGAACCTTTGTAAAAGCCTTCCACTGCGCTGAAACACGTGCTGCTGCGTTTTTAGTAACTTTTGAACCGTTTGAGCTAGAAATAATGTTTTGGGGGGGCTAAAATCAACAGATTATGTGGCAGATGATGGATTATGTGGCAAATCTATAATTATGCAAAAATTGCTGCCCAATCGCATAATTTCAGTGTCCCTGTCTATATATTCAACTTTTTGTGCTTTTATTGCACATATTGGAGTGGTATAGCAACCCATATTTCACAGATACCTGTAAAATAAGGGTTTCATCACCACAATGACCACCCCCAAACCTCTCTGCAGAGCTTTAGCTTTCTCGTGCCTATAGAATTATGTGACAGTGGAGGACCAAATTATGAATCCGGGTTATTATGTTAAGAAGGGACAAGAAAGGGCAGAATTTGCAGCATTAAACTGCACATTCCGTGCCAGTCTTATTTTGAACAATTTGAGCCACAAAAAGATTTTTGTTAAAATCTACAAATTATGCAGCAAATTATGTGGCAAGAGTGACAGATCCATAAGTATGCAGGAAACACTGAAGTCACAGAAGTGCAGAAGCAATGGAGGCAATAAAAACACAGCTTCATCTAATTGCAATCAGTGTATATTGCTGTTATGTTGCGTTGTTGTGGTGCTTGGAATGTGGCTGTTCCTGAAAGGTAAAAGTCAGATATCGCCTGACTTGTACTGTCAGCAGCTCGTGCATTTCCTTGAAAGAATTCTGAGGATATATGTGTGCTTTAGAGACTGCAAACGCATGCACTGAGCCAGCACAGCTGTTTATAATACCGCCCTGGGCCGACGAGTTTTGTTTCATGAGTAAATAACTGACCTTTTTCCCATCAGGACATGTACCGCCAGGCGGTTTTCCTAAAAACGTAAAATACCGATTAAGTGCTTTGCTTATCTGAGGGTGCTTTTGTGTTTGTGAAATACAAATATTTCAATGTCTTGCACCGCCTTTAAATTCTAGCATTTCGAATCGTGTTCTCTGTCTTCCAGTTCAATACCACCATTGACTATTAACCTAGCTCAACCAAGAAAATGAACTGCCTTGCTTGTGTGCTTATGCAATAAGTGTTTTATCACTGATTCAGAGGTGCTCATGAGAATCGACATCAGACAGGCGGGTCGGCTTTAGCCGTTTTTCCCTGTGACCCTCCCCTCCTGCCCCCCAACTTAGAAAGGAAGACGTACCCTGTGTGCTTCCTCCCTGGACGCCTGACCCTGACCTTGTGCAGCCTTCTGCATTTAGAGAAGTGTGTGTTCGGCCTAGGGTTGGAATAAACCGGGATTGTAGGCAGGTTAGGTGTCTGTGCTACTGTGTTAAGAAAATAACCTATGTTCTTTCTCACATTTTCCAGTTTGAAACTACTTGCAATAGTAATTGTTTTACATTTGATTTTTGCTTGACAGGTTGTCGTCAAGGGACAGCTTCAAAAGCACGGGCATTGCTGGTAAGACGCGCCGCATCTTCCTTTGTTTGAACGCCAGGTTGTACGAGTGGGTGTCACTTCTTCAGCTCTGGAAAAAAAGAACAAATATTCAACTGCAGACATCCACAGGAAAAATTGAAAAAGTGGGGGGCACGGCGGCATGACAGAATGACTCCGTTTCACTTGATTGAGCAGAGGCGCCAGGGGTACGAAAAGCAGAACAGACGTGTTTGTCTCAATCCTGCCAGCCCACTGCGGGCGGGCTTTATTCAAAGACTGCACCAGGAAAATAGCAGAGCAAGTGCGGCTTTCAATTCTAGCCGCGAGGCAACGCTTTGTGCATTCAGAACACTCCGGGCGAGGTAGGCAACCTGGAGCGCGCTCTGTTTGCAATGCAGGGGTAGCTGTCCTTGCTGGTGCCATGAAGCCACGAAAGCCATTCTATCTTGTTGCCATTAGCAACACAATCAAGGTGTAGAAGCATCCTTTAATCTTAGTTAATTATGTCACGGAATGATTCCTCGTCAATCTTGTAGGCAGGGCGAGCTATCTATAAATCTACAGGTGATGATACATCATTAGAAATCCCAACTCATCTAGTCGATACATTGTGTGAGCTTGGGCATACTTCTTGATAATAATAAGCTGATGTGCACCTGCTATTAACTGAGAACGCATCGACAGTGCTGCATTTCGTTGTTCTTGCCTACTTACCACCAGGACTTTGTCTGGTCTTTGCAAAATATTACCACGTATACATATCAGTCTTACCGTTTGAAAATGTCAGTTCTCCAGAATATGGGTAGGCCCCAGTGGCGGCCAGCATACCTCGCGGGTGGTGAGGGGTGGGGGGAGGGGGAATAAAAAAAATAATAATAAACTTACCTTGAGGCTGGGTCCCACGTCTCTGCTCCTGCTCTCCTGTCTCCGACTCGAGGAACAGGAAGCAGGCAGCCAGGCTCCCTCCCCTAAGCCAATCACACCGCTGCAATGCAGCGTTGTGATTGATTTGGGCGCTCAGACAGGGGCTGGAGGGGTGGGCAAGTTCTCCATGCAGGCTGTAATGCAGCCTTCATAGAGAACAGGGAAAGTGCACATGACTGGTTAGGGCGGCCGAGAGGGCCAACCAAACAGTCATTGCGCACTTAGGAGTGGACAAACCACTCCTCCCCTGCTCCGAGAGCCCACCCGCCCGCCTGCAAAATGATAGTAACTCTAAGTTATTATCTTTTTATGTTTCTACTTGCCACAGCTTAAAAGCAGTGGGGCGACGCTCCTCTGCCATAGCGGAGGAGCCGCCAATGGTAGGCCCAGTATATATTCCTAATTGCAATTTTTACAATTCCCCACTGTCGATCAATGTGCCTTGACTCTTGAGGCAAATTAAGTTTGAGCTGCCTCACGCCTCATGTCCAAGCTACCTCGCGCCTCAAGTCTAAGCTGCCTCGCGCCTCAAGTCTAAGCTGCCTCGAGCCAGGTGCTTGTGTCTCAAGTCCAAGCTGCCTCACATCTAAAGCTTGCACTGCCTCGCGTTTCAAGTCCACTCTGCCTCGCATCTCAGGTCTGCGCTGTCTCACGACTCATGTCTGAGCTGCCTCGCGCCTCAAGTCTGAGCTGCCTCGAGCCTAAAGTCCAAGGTGCTTGTGTCTCAAGTCCAAGCTGCCTCACATCTAAAGCTTGCACTGCCTCGCGTCTCAGGTCTGCGCTGTCTCACGCCTCAAGTCTGAGCTGCCTCGAGCCTCAAGTCTCTGCTGCCTCGCGCCTCAAGACTGCGCTGCCTTGCGCCTCAAGTCTGCTCTGCCTCGCGTTTCAAGTCCGAGCTGCTTCACGTCTCAAGTTCAAGCTGCCTCGCATCTCAAGTCCAAGCTGCCTCGCGTCAGAAGCTTGCACTGCCTTGCGTTATCAGTGGCGGCTCGCAGAGGGAGTGCTGCGGGGCGGTGGGGTGGGGCGGGGGAGGGGCTGGGTGGGGGTAGTGGAGTCAGACATACGACGGGGAGGAGTAAAGTAAGTAAATAAATAAATAAACTACCTTGCGCTCGCTGCATCGCCGAGTTGGCGATGCAGCGAGCGCAAGGTAAATAGTTTTATTTATTATTTACTTACTTTACTCCTGCCTGTCGTATGTCCGACTCCACTGCCCCCAACTCAGCCCTTCCCCGCCCACCGCCCGCAGCACTCCTCTGCGAGCTGCCACTGGTTTCAAGTCCATGCTGCCTCATATATCTGCCTCAAATCTCAAGACAGGCCTGGTCCTTGCTCGAAACCTGGGCCAGAACCTCAGAAAACCTGAGCATTGCAGCGATAATTTCCAAACTGCAAAAATGTATGTGTTGTGAGGCATACACATATTACATACACGCAGAGTTCTGAACACAGACTGAGACAGGAGTTGACTCGCGGACTGTCTTGTATGTGCAGCTTAGGGGTGTACAGTCACTCATCATTTAGAGATGCTCTAGAATACACGGTAGCTGGTGACAGCAGAGTGCAATAAGCCTTTCTGAACTGATAACCCCAGGCCTGTCCCATGGGCAGAGATTCCTTTTTTGCAACTATATCGTTGTTAGAGATCAGGAATCCCTTTAGGCGTCTGAGAATCTGTGCTCTCCCATTAAAGGAAGTTTCAAGTAGGCCTGGGCGGAATTTTAATTACGCTGGAGTAATTTCAGTAATTCCGTTTCTATTTGATGCATAATTTCCGATAATAATGGGATTACTCTTCCTTGCGTAAATAAGAGTAATCTGGGTGGAAAAATCCTAAAAAGGGCACTTTTAGTGAGCGCCGTTCATGCTTGCTATTAGTGTTCTTTGATGTTTCTTTGTGCAAAAAGCATCCTCCTGAAAATAACGATAAATGTTGGTAGTAGGTTGAGGAAAATCCTACCCCAAGAGCACATTTAGCAAGCGCGAGCAGCCACTTGCTCTTGCGATTTGTGTTATGTTGCATTTAGTATTATTTTTTGCTGCAAAATTTATCCTTGTGGCCATTTTGGGCACTAGGGGGCTTTTTTTCACTAAGACATAGCGCTTAATGCAGAATTACTCTTCTTGCATAATTCAAGTGTAATCCTGGGAAATTTTTAGGTAATTCTGCATGATTACTCTACAATGAATTACCCAAATGACACCGATCCCCACTTTCAAGTTGCTGGCGCAGAGATAACACCTGGGCCCTGAAGCTCTGGCAATTCCTGTTTCTTTTTGGCTATTATAGATGTCAATGAGTTGGATGGCAAAAACTCTACAAATAGACAACATACGGAATCTCCTTTTTAATGAGGCATCGCAAACTCTTAGACGTACATTCTGGGCACTGATATCTGTGAAGTTTGGGAAGTGTGCAGAGGGCACATGTATGTTGGGTGCTCTGGCCAAACTCTGGTTTCTACGAATGTATGATTATACAACGCATGCATTCACATCGCATGCTATTAGATCGCGGTTTTTACCACGCAAGTCGTTACAACTACTTTCGTTGGAGGGCGCTGGACTTAGGAGTAGTTAAATTTACTATTCCAACTCCAGCCTACGTACAGTAGGGAAGGTGTTGGATAGTAAATTAAACTATTCCTTGTCCTATAGCGCCCTCCAGCGCAAGTCGTTGTAACGACTTGCGTTGTAAGACCGCGATCTAATGGCATGCGATGTAATGCATGCGTAGTAAAGGTTGTTTCCGGTTTCTACATATGTTTCTAATAGTTTACCAATGATGGTGTGGCTTGCAGGATGGGGCCATACATTGCTTGGGGTATGGTGGGAGCTGCTGTTTTATTTTTTGCATGCTAATGAACAATATTTTTTTTAAGTTTTCGTATAGAAATTTGATTACAATAAAAATTCTTCTTCACTACAGAGTGTAGCTCGGGGATTATTCACTAGTTTCGATTGTGAATACTTTGGAAATATTAAAGGATAGATGTTTGCATTTACATGGTACATGTTGCAAATTTTTAAAACTTTTATCGAATTACAAATTCACTCTTGTGCACGTCACGAAACGAATGCATTGGGGATTGACTAAAAATCACTATCTTTGTGAATTCTCGATAGTTTCTGAGCATGATATTTGGTTGTGCTAGTAATCAGATCTATTCTTGTAAATACAACTGCCCATGCTTTTTCATCTTCTTTACATGATTGCATTTTTTTATAAATATTGACCCCTGACCTTTGCAGGTGGATGAGGCTTACAAACAGGACCTGCCCCATGTATTCTGCAAAAGCTGTAGGATGTGTCTTCTTCGTAGACCTGACATTACTGTAAGCCTGTCCTGACCTGGTCAGGGCCCTGGGCTGCCACAGAGACATGTCAAATTATTTATAACTCCCCCCGCATAAGGCATCAATGTTTCTATATTTCTGCTCGCCCCACAGCAGAGTGAGCAGTTATGAAAACTGCATTATGGGATAAAACTAGGAGTCTGTGAACATTTTGACTTTACTCACAAAGCCGTGCTTTGTAAGGCAATGTATCAGCAAAGAGACTCAAAGTTTCCTGACTTAGACCCATTGGTTTTCCTGGTATTATGTGCCCATGGGCAGGGCAGCCTGTAGAAGGAAATGTGGCATCTAACTGCAGCACCACCTTCATGTGCAGTATGTGATGTCTGGAAGGCGGCGCAGATAGGGTGTTTTCAGCCCAGGTGGTGTCCCTAAGTGATGACAGTATGCCCATGGCCCTTCACAGCCTTGTGATGCCGTAAGAATGCATCCGCTGCATTGAAGAGCTTCTAAAGCTGGCATTATTTTTATTTAGACCTCTGCTAGGTAAGCCAATCCTCCAGTTTTTCCCTTTCAGTTAGATAGCTTCTAGTGCTTAATTTGTAAAAGAATTAGCAGTGGGTGAAGAATTTCGCTCCACCGGCGGAGTTCTTGGAGTTTTTCCTGCAGAGTGCGGCGTTCTGCAAAGCTCTGCGAAGTGATGTGGAGCACAGTTTTTTCTCTTGAGTGGCTTGCCAACATTAAGTTGGTAAGTGCTCGTGAGAAAAAAATCAGGCGCTAGACCTCCTCCCGGGAAGATTTCTCAATGTGGACGGTCGCGGTAGGACGCGACTGCTCGCGCTGAGAAATCTGCCGCTCGCGTTAAGAAAAGCTGCTGCTCGAGTAGAATGTCTACTCGAGCGTCAGAAAGCAGAGCACCCTCTGGCGCGAAGCATAGTGCAGTTCGTGCTGATTACAGTGCAGGACAAACTCCCGGTGCTAAAAATCAGTGCGAGCAGTGTGACTTAACAGACTCCGCTGCTGGCAGAACTCCGCAGAGTGCAGCAGAGTTTTTCCGGCACATCACAGAGTTTCACAGAGTAGAACTCCGCCCAGGCCTAAAAAGAATGAGTGCCGGTGCCCAATCTCTGCTCAGAAGCCCGCGGCCGGCGCTATAAAATGTCAGTGTGCCCAATACCAAGTCTGAGTAGTCTTGAATCCACCTCATGGATATTTAATTCACTGCCAGACACTCCCTGCCATTTGATGTCACTCTTGTAGGTCCTTGCTTTCTCTTTCTATAACGGGTTTCAGTCTTTCTTTTCCTCCTTCTTTCCTACTTGTGTGTTTTCGTCTCTCTTGCACTCGGTAACTGATGAGGAAACATAAGTGCTGGTCCCCAAAAGAGAGTGCCGCAGCTCAAATTAAGCACTGGTAGCATATGGGTTGCACTCTGACAACTCACTGCTGCAAATCCGATACCTCCGCAGAATAAAAATGTTACTTTACTACTACTTTGTATCTCGACTTTGTTAAATGCACCACCATATCTGTCATCCGCTTTGAACCACCTGTTTTAGGTTTTTGCCTTTTGTAATATGGGGCATTGTGTGCCTCGGGCAACCACACTGACCTCACAAGATGTATAATTTAGGTAAGGCAATTTCACACATCTGCCAGAAGTCCAGTTACAGCGCACACCTTTTCTAAGCCTTCTTAGAAGACTTGTATGCTCATGTGTCAAAGAGAACCCATGAAGTAATTAAGAAAGGGGAAGCAGAGTTGGCTTGGGAGCACTGACTGACATTTATTTGTGACTGAATACTCTCGACTCTTGCCAACTCCCCTTCTTCCTGTGCGCACTAGCACTCCACACTTCCATAACACGTCGCTGCTCCCCAGATTCAACAGGTAGGGGAGCTCACTTCTAGCTCGAAGACACGACCAGCGAGGCGCAGAACACATGGGACCAAGCATTCTCTGTTGGTCACCGACATACGTCATCACGTGGAGTGTGGCAAAGGTCACAGTCACCTCTGCGTCCTGGTGAGGCGCCTTCCTTCTGAGCTGTCTAACACCCCATGTAGCTGCATTTATTTGATGAGGAAGTAAAGTCATTTTGGGTTATGTTCTTTAAGCCTCACAATCCTTCGTTAGAATTCTTAACTTAACGTCGGTTCAGCGTTTTGAGTGAGATTTAGCGGATTTTGAACTTTTTCTGGCAGCGGTTTGGTTGAACGCTCTGTGGCTCTGCTTTAAAACAGGATTAGGATTTGCACGAGCTAATCCGTTTTTCTGCCAATAAATATGCTTCTCCCCGTTTGTGATTAGTTTCCTTTTTTGGATTCTGTAATTCCAAAATACTAACTAAGTTTTAAAATGTCTGTTAGACACTGTTCTTTGCTGCTTTATTTAATCAGAAGCTAAAGTTAATGTCACAATTAAATGAAATTTGAATGAAAAAAAAGTGAATACTTTGTATAAACGTCTTCCCAATTCTATTACATATTCACTGTAATAACGAAATAAACAGGTATTTGGATTACTAATATAATTGTAAAAGGGAATAAATGTCTCTCCCAGAATGGTCTCTGGGCTACTTTGTGTATCCATAGAACATGATTTCTGCATAATAATTATTGCAAATAAAGCTATACATGACAGTTTCTCTTTTGTATTAGATTGTCAGCCCTGGGCATAGGATTGGAGAGTAGTGTGTGAATGTGAGCAACATCATATTCATTCACTTGTTGAAGTCTTTTCTTAAAACCTTTTTCAACTTTGTCATGTTTGCAAGCTTGGCAACGTTCCTTTAAAAAAAAAAAAAGAGAAATTGCGCAAAAAGTAGATTTTACAGAGAAAAGTCTTGCAAACTTCTATATTTTGGGGAGAACTCTATTTGAACAATATCAATGGCAAAACCATGTATATTGTGGTAAATTGTGCCACCCTGTCTGGGTCTGGTGACATGAGACAGATGTACCCTCGCGAGATAATCCAAAGAGGCACCTCGCTATCACCTTAAGGGACCACTGCTCACCAGTATATCAGATTGGACAGCAAGGGGCCCCCGAGGGTGGGAACAGCAGTGACACCAAGGGAGCTGAAAAGCAACAAGGTTAATAATTAGCAACATGTCCTACAAGGGCAACATGAGTCTGTGTTCTTGGTAATTTACCCCAAACGTGATCCAGAATGCACTTGTGCTGATAATCTGTATCGCCGGCAGCAACTTCAGAGAAATGGTGACCAAGCCCTCTTATTGACGCTTGTCTCTGCGCAAGTGTAAATGAGTGGAGTCAGTCGTAGGAACCCCCAAGGACGGCTTCACATTACCAGCAGTGAACGTGAGTCTGAATAGAAGGGAGGGCATGAGAGGGGTACAAAGGAGGAAGGAAGGAACAAGAATTAGGGGAACTCTCCTTATAGCGGAAGGAAAGAAAGGCAGGAACTCTATGTATGTAGCATGAACCTAGCCAAAAGGCAGCGGAGCATGGTACATGGCCAATGACAAGCATAAAGCCAACGAGTAATAGGAGAGGAAGATGGGTTGTGGACAGATAATGCATTGTGATCGAATGGTTTTTAAAGAGGTTAGGCTTCAACTGTTTACTCTACTGGACCAGCGTAAGAGAGGTTCTGATGGATACAGGGATGTTGTTCCAGATCCTGGGTGCATAGATGGAAATGGCCTGCTGCCTTGTATTTTTCTTTTTTTACACGTTTTAGTCTGCAGTCTGAACATGTCCTGGCTCTGTGAGTACTGACAACCACCAGAGCTGGTGAGCTTGTCTGCAAGATAAGCGGGGGTGCTGTTTGTGATGGCTTTGTAAACAATGCAGCTGTTTTTGAAGATGGTGCAGACTGGCGAAGGGAGCCAATGGACTTCTATCAGGCTGGAGTGATGTGATCGTATTTCTTCAGCCCGGGATGAGCTGCGCTGTGGCATGTAGGATGCCCTTACGGAGTGCCAGTGTACAGTCTGGCAGGTCATGGAGTAGGGAATTACCACATCCAGATGAGAGAGTTTTAAGGCTTGAACAACAGTCTGAAGCACTTTCTGGCTGGAACAGTTTGACTTTATTTAAAAGAGAGAGCAGGTACAATGCCATCTTTTTTGGCAGTGTGTTCCTTGAGGGTGAGGTTAGCATCCAGGGTGAATCCAAGTGACTTGGCATTCAGTGAAATTTGGGGTTCGAAGCCATCAAGGTTCATGTCATTGTGCCAGGCTTATCATGTATTTTGATTGTTGGCAAGGAACTGGAACAAGGGCCTGATATACTATCCCGATCACAAAGAAGGATTGGCAGATTGCACACCGAATGGCTTGCAAGCAGGGATGTAACTAGTGGTACATCCAGTGTTCTAGTAGGTTGCACCACAAGTTGTATATTCACTGGGAGTCTCAGAATTACCTGTGTAATCACTTTTAATCAGACAGGTCACATTTTAAGAGCCAAAATGAATGGCTGTGAATGTAGGGCTGGTGGCCTGCAAGGGTCAACAGACCATCATCTCTTCATTTGGTTTCACAGATGATAAACCTTTCTTTTATAAACGATCCATGTCCATTAAAGAAGAGAGATGCTGCTTTCAAAAAAGGTTCTCATTTAGCAATACATCAGGGTGAGTGTGCAGTTGTTCACCAGACCACTGCATACTGTCAGAGGCCATCCAATAGGATTGTCAAAAGGAAAGCTGTCCTTAAATGGACAGCTTCCACCTTGCGAATACGCATGCTCTGTAAGATTTGCAGGTGGTCCCAATCAACACCAGAATGACCGTCACTCAGGCCCTCATCACCAGCAGGCTGGACCACGGGAACACTCACTACGTAGAAATTACTGCACGCCTCCTGGAACGACTACAGACAATACAAAACTCAACCGTAAGACTTATCCTCAACCTCCCCAGACAGACTCACCTCACCTTGCACCTCAAGAAACTACACTGGCTCCTGATCCAGAAGGGATGCCAGTTCAAGATGTTGACCCACGCATACAAAGCCCTGAACATCGAAGGACCAGCATACGTCAACAAATGAATGACCTTCCAACAACCGACCAGACACCTGTGATCCGTCTATTCCTTCTTGCGAACAACCCCGCGGATCTGCCGAGCTGTTAGCGGAGGATGCTCCTTCTCCCACCTGGCGGCCAAAGCCTGGAACAACCTTCCCCTGCACCTTAGGACCGCCTCATCACTCTGAGAATTCAGGAAAGCACTAAAAACCTGGTTGCTCGAATGAACACCGCACAGAAAAGCAGCTAGTAACTCCAGCACCTTGAGACCCTCAAGGATGACTTGCCGTGCTTTATAAATCCTGATTGATTGATTTACAACCTCAACTTGAGAGTTGGTAACTTTACAATGCTTTCCAACTGGAATTGTGGTCACAAACCATTGATAAATTAATTTGTAGCTCACAAAGAGGAGAGTATTGTGTCTTTTGCATCCTTTCCTGTTTACTTTAGTACGTAAGGCCCAAGTATAGCCAGACAGGCCTTTTATTCCACCGGGCGGAAGCCCTTGGAGGCAGTTTTGAAAGTCCAGGACCGCTGCTCAACCCTCTGTCACTTCTCTTAGTGCAACAAGATGAATTGCAGCAGGCAAGGGAGGCTTCAAGAAGGAGAAAGACAAGGAGGCGGGGGAACGTAGAGAGTAAGTGATCAGAGAGGGGAGAAGACAGAGAGAGGAAAGAAGGAGAGGGATGGAAAGAAAGAAAAAGATTGTGGGGGAAAATCAAGGGAGCAGAGCTAGTTTCAGAATTTTTGCCAGAGCAGCTTTTGGTTCTGCAGTTTGGCCCTGGGTTAGTGAAAAGTCTAAATACATGAGCAGTCAAGTCAGGAAAGAAGGAACAGGTCTTGGCAGGGGAAGTAGTTTTCACAAGGAAGTTGTTGAGGTACTGCTCTTCTGTGACTGTTTCTTTTTATGGGCCTTTCCTTGATTACCAATTGGTATTAGGTATGCTGGCTGCATGTGTGACAGTGGGTGGGGCCCCACCAGAGTGGTCTGCACTATAAAAACAGAGCTTGATTGAAATTAGCTTGCTGTCTATGCATGGTTCCAGGGAGCCCCTTGCTGTGTAGACTGGCAGCCCCTCCCCCCTCAAAATAAAACCTCATTGTTCTCTCCCCCATTGCTGCTATTTTCTGCAGAAACCACTGCTCACATGGCCAGACTGTTGGGGTGAGTGTTTATGTGGGTTTGGTGGGGGTCGAGCACAATGCTTCCCTCCTACTCGCCCTGTCCAACTCAGTTCTGTCTTTTTCGTAAATATCCCCCACCCATCTGTTCTGTTGCTCCCACGCGTCTCCCTGCTATCTTCTGTTTACATTGCTCAGTGGCATTTATTTGCTCACCACCAGCCCCTGCCTGCTCCGCCACTGCTCCGCCACCTCTCTCATTTGCATTTTTTTAAAACAATGTTTTTTTTTTATTTAGAGAGTGTGACAGCTGCAATTAGTTGTTGGTTTGCTCCTTTCTAAATAATGCACTTTCAAACTCTTCTTATATTTTTTTATTTGCCATTCCATGATGAGCATTTGCTATCTTGGAATGGTGCGTGCGCATGCGGTGTGATACATGTTTGCATCTACATCACCATGCTGGGGCTGGTGTAGTGTCATGACACATTTGTTTATTTGTGTGAAGTTGCATAGGTACAATTACATCATCGAGCTGGGATTTTTTTTGCTGATTCTGTTCTGCATTGGCAATAATCATGTTCTTTAGCATTGGCTATAAGCTATGCCAATGCTTGTTTGCAAAGGAAGCCCAAAGATGTTCTTTGCCATGATCCAAGGGAAGTTAGCAATTGGAGGTCAGATGGGGTGGAGGATGGGTTAGGGATAGAGCAGTGGTGGCCAAGGGCTGAAGCTCCAGATTTGCCCACATGGATGATGTGGAGAGGGAGAGGAGGAGACCACATTGACTGTGGACAGTGTGAGAGGGGCAGGGGACGTACTGATGCTCACATGGTGAATGGTTTCTGTAATGACAACATGTGCACGTTGAGTAGACTCAGGTATTTTGCTGAAGGCAGGCATGCATCTATCTTCCTCACCAATTACTCTCCAACTGCCTTTCTCCTCAACCGTTATGCCTTTTCCACATTCACTCTAGAACTGTTATGTTAATAAAATGTGTTACGCACACAAATACCCAGAGGTGTCAAGGCGCTAGCTCTGAAAGTATAAGCAAGGATCAACATAAAGAATAAACAAAGAGCCATGTTTTGAGTGTCTTTCTAAAACCTAATAAGCTAGGCATGGCTCTGATATTTAGGGACAGTTTGTTCCACAATTTGACTGTGCCCAATACAAAACGTCTGCCTCCACAATTGGCTCTAGAAATCCATGGGATAACCAGATTATTTGCACCAGAGGAGTGCAGGAATCTAGGTGGCTCGTATTTTTTAAAAGTCTTTCAGGAAGGCTGGTCCTTCTCCCCGCAGAGGTTTATAATGCACAAGGCTTTGAATTTACTGCATTGTCTAATGGGGAGCCAGTGTAGACTGCAAAGAGCTTGTCTGGCTGAGTGAAATTTAGTGATTTTGATAAGCAGTCTCGCTGCAGCGTCCTGAAGGACATGCAGTTTATTCAAATATTGCTTCTGCATGTTAAGATAAAGACCAATGTAGTAGTCCAATTTAGATAGCGTAAGAGCAGAGACTACTGTTTTCTTAGAGTCTTCCGGAATAAAAGGGAGGCCTTTCTTAACTGTCCTCAAAATGTGAAATGCTGATGAAGTCACTGCATTGACTTGTTCTCTAAAGGTAAGCTTATTGTCCACCAAGACTCCCAAATTGTTTGCTTTCTTAACCAGAACTGGGAGCGTACTCCGCGCTTCTGGCCACCATGACGGGACCCAAAACGTGGGGTGGTTCTCACACAGGACGAACTCTGTCTTACCGGAGTTAAGTCTCAAGCAATTACTTATCATCCAGTTGCTGATTGTTAGCATGTAGCTTTGAAATCTTTCACCCATGGTGGAATCCTTTGCTGCCACTGATTCAACAATCGGCGTATCACCCACATAAGATATAAGAGCAAACTCGAATGATCTTATAATGGGCGACATAAATATTAAACAGGGTAGGGCTGAAGGACGAGCCCTGGGGAACCCCACATGGGAGAGAAAAGGTTTCAGAGACATAAGGAACTAGGGCCACTGTCTGAGTTCTCTCTGATAGAAAAGATTTTAGTAGGGAATGTGCTGAACCTCTATCCCTATCACCTGGAGACAGTCGACCAGCAAATACGGTCAACCGTGTCAAATGCGGCTGATAGGTCAAGAAGCACAAGGGACTCCTTTCCTTCCTTATCAATGGTCATCCTGATTTGATTAAAGCAGTCTTGGTGCTATGACCTGATCTAAAACCAAATTGAGAATCATCTAGTCGCTGATTATTCTGGATGAATTGCGCCAGTTGTTTATTAATTTCTGTTTCTACTAGTTTCGTGGGTAGGGGAAGCCTGGAAATCGGTCAATAATTATGGGGATCTGCATGATTCAGGCTGGGTTTCTTCAATAGAGAGAGTATAGATGCCCTCTTCCACTGCTTTGGAAAATAGCCTTTTCTAAACATGGCATTAAAAATGTCTGTAAGATGCGGGGCAATGGTTTCAGCGGCTAATTATAGCCGGGGGACATGGGTCAGAAGGCGATCTTGACTTACTTCATTGAATCAACTTCAAGACCTGCGACTCGGCCAGAGTAGAGGAGGAGGAGAAAGTGGCTTGGTTAGCCTCTTTAGTAGTCTGTGTATTGGTGTCCTGCTCATCATTGTGATTAATGCCTAAAATTGTTATAGATTTACTCTACTTTCTCACAAATAAACTTCGCAAGAGTATTACAGAAATCCTGATTATTTTCTAGTCTGCTAGTACCGAGCACTGTGGTGAGTTAAGCTACTACCTGAAAGAGTTCTTTAGTAGAATGTTTTGCTTTTTTTTATTGTAAAAAAAGTGGATTTTTCTTGAAAAACTAAAAATGTATAGCTGTTAATAGCTGCTTTGTATTTTGCCTTTACTACCTCACAATACTCCTTACACCACTTCTGTTCTTGCCTACTGCAAGTTTGTCTCATCAATTTCAGATTTTCAGAAAACCACAGCGCGTAACGTTTACCCCTGTGTGTGTGTTGGTAGTCTTAAGTGGAGCTGATCGAGTTATGGCTGTGGACAGCCAGTCCTCATAGGAGGTGGTAGCTAAATGAAGGTCCTCTGTGATCCTTTTTTAAAACCAATCAATCAATCAATCAATCAAGTGACTTGTAAAGTGCCACTACTCACCCGTGAGGGTCTCAAAGCGCTGGGGGGGGACAGCTGATCTGTCGCAGACACTGTGGTTCAGTCGAAGAGCCAGGTTTTGAGGTCCTCCCTGAATTGGGCCAGTGGCGGTGATTGCCTTAGGTGGAGAGGCAGGGTGTTCCAGGTTTTTGCGGCGAGGTAGAAGAAGGATCTTCCTCTAGCCGTGGTCTTGCGGATAGATGGAATGGCGGCCAGGGCCAGTTGGGAAGAGCGGAGGTCTCTGGTGGGTGCATGGAATGTGAGGCGTTGGTTAGGTATGCAGGTCCTGCGTCGTGTAGGGCTTTGTAGGCGTGTGTGAGGAGCTTGAAGGTGATTCTTTTGTTGACTGGGAGACAGTGGAGGTCTCTCAGGTGGTTGGTGAAGTGGCTGTGGAGGGGGATATTGAGGAGGAGTATGGCAGAGGAGTTCTGTTTTTTTAGGAGTTTCTGGGTGATGCCGGCGTAGAGTGCGTTGTTGTAGTCGAGTCTGCCACTGATGAGTGCATAGGTGACTGTCTTTCTGGACTCAGTAGGGATCTGCTTGAAGATCTTTCGGAGTAGGCATAGCGTGTGGAAGCAGAATGATGAGACGGCGTTGATCTGGCAGTTCATGGTTAGCGAGGAGTTCAATATGATGCCTAGATTTCGTACGTGGTCTGTGGGGGGATCTGCAGGCCACCAGGAGTCATCCCAGGTGGATGGGTTGGAGCCAAGGACGAGGACTTTGGTCTTCTCTGAGTTTAGTTTGAGGCAGCTGTCCTTCATCCAGGTGGCGACAGACTTCATCCCACCCTGCAAGTTGTTCTTGGCGGCTGTGGGTTTGTTGGTGAGAGAGAGTATCAGCTGGGTTTCGTCGGCGTAGGAGACGCTGTTGAGTCCGTGGTTCCTGACGATGGCTGCGAGCGGGTCATGTAGATGTTGTATAGTGTGGGGCTCTGGGAGGAGCCCTGAGGCACTCCGCAGCTGATCTCTGTGGGTTCAGAGAGGAACAGTGGTAGCCTGACTCTCTGTGTTCGGCCCATGAGGAAGGAGCGGATCCATTCCAGGGCGTTTCTGCAGATGCCGGCATCATGTTGTCTTGTGCATAGGGTGCGGTGGGACACAGTGTCGAAGGCGGCCGAGAGGTCCAGGCGGATGAGGGCTGCAGTTTCGCCTCGGGAGAGGAGGGTGCAGACGTCGTCGGTGGCGGCGAGGAGGGCGGTCTCAGTACTGTGATTGCTTTGGAAGCCGGAATGGGAGAGGTCCAGGATGTGGCTGGCTTCGAAGAACTTGAAAAGTTGGGCGTTGATAGTCTTCTCAATGACCTTGGCTGGAAAGGGGAGCAGATAGATTGGCCTGAAGTTCTTGAGGTCCTTTGGGTCGGCAAAGGGTTCCTTGTGGAAGGGGTTGATCTCTGAGTGTTTCCAGTCTTCCGGGACTGTGGTGGAGTTGATGGAGCAATTGATGGTGCAGCAGAGCTCAGTGGCGATGGAGGGGCCGACTCTGTTGAAGATGTGGTGCGGGCAGGGGTCCGAGGGTGATCTGGAGTGGATGCTTTTCCAGTCGCGGCCGGCATAACTCGCGGGTGGGGTGGCGCGGGTGGGGGGGTCGCGTGGAGAGGAGGGGTTGTACGGGGGGTAATTTAATTTAAAAAATATATATATATTTAAACTTACCTTCCCGCCGGCCGGGTCCCGCGTCTTCTCTGCTCTCCTGCTCTCCAGGAACAGGAAGCAGAAGCAGGCAACCAGGCTCCCTCCCTCCCCTAAGCCAATTACACAGCTGCAAGCAGTGTTGTGATTGGTCGGGACGCCGCCCACCTAGCCGCTTATGAGGAGGCCATTTTCTCCATGTAGGCTGCATTACAGCCTGCATGGAGAAGGGCAGAGTGTGCATAACTGGTTTGGGCGGCCCCAGGGAGCTGACCAAACAGTCTTTGCGCACTCGGGAGTGGGCAGGCACACCACTCCTCCCCTGCTCTCAGAGCAGCCCCGCCCACCTGCCCGCAACCAAACATAAAATGGTGATAACGGAAAGTTATTACCATTTTATGTTTCTGCTTCTTGCACTGCGAGAAGCAGTGGGGCGACGCTCCTCCGCCCTCGTGGAGGAGCCGCCCCTGTGCTTTTCATGATCTTGAGGGTGTTGTCAGTGGTGAGGGGAGTCCAGCTGAGCACAGTCTGCTGGGGTCCGGTGTTGTGGGGGGAGAGGGTCTTGGGTATCGAGGCTATTGAAGCTGTTGTAGATCTCCTTAATCTTGTGGTGGAAGAAGGCACTGAAGTTGTTGCAGAGGTCCTGGGAGGGTAGGATATCTGCTGTCCATGTGCTTGGTTTGGCAAATTCTTTGACCATGGCGAAAAGCTCTTTGCTTTGATGTTGATCCTTTCTTGTAGGGCCACTTTCTTTGATGTTCTAATGTCTAATGTTAAATGTCCTTGCTCATGAGTTTGAATCAGTTCCTCCACCTGAATTTTATAAAAAGCTATGGTTTTTATTTCAGTACCTATGCGTTTTTTAATCAGACCACTGTTTAGCCATTTAACCTCAAAGATGAAAGCTTGGTGGTCCGTCCACATCAGTGGCCAGCGTTCCACCAGTGCTAATGCGGGGCAGTTAAAATATATCCCAGCTAGCATGTGGCTGTCTTTATGGGTAGTTGAAATGTCCTAGAATCGTAACATTATTTGCCAGGAGGCTAGCTTCCAAAAGAGCACTAATTGAAGGGACAAAACTATTCCTGTTGACAGGTGGACGAATAGCAAAACGACAATGGCCTATTTCAATTCCTAGAGACACATTGAACTCCCGGTTGATGTCAACCCCGTAAGCCTGGGAGCTGTCCTCACACAAGAAGTCAAACCAGGATAATGGGCACCCCTAGCATTCGCTAGCAAAGCTCTCATAGCAAGAGAGACCTAATACTCCCAAATAGAGAGAGAAGCATTGGTCATCAAATGGGTGTGTGACCACTGCCATCTATACCTCAGTGGTAGGCGATTCTGTGTAATCACAGACCATCAGCTGCTTGTCCCTATATTTCACGGCACAGCTCCATATCCTCCTCCATGGATCAAGCGTTGGACCATTCAACTGCAACACTACCACATGGAAAGAACTTATCGACCTGGGGCCAAAAACCCTGCTGACTTCCTCTCCCACCACCCGCCAGCTCATGCCAAAGACAACCACAACAGCTCGGAAGCCACTGAGGAGTATGTTAGCATGGTGACACAAGGTGCATGCCCGCTAGCACTTACCCTCCAGGAGATCAGCGATGCCATAAAATCGGGCTCGGTCCTAATGAAGGTTATGGCCGCCCTCCATTGAGGGTCATGGCAGAATTTCTTAAGAGAGGCCAACGACTGGCTTGGCCCTGAAAAGGAACGCCTGATCAAAATGTGGAGGGTGCATGATGAGCTGAGAGCCACCCCAGAAGAATTAGTGCTGCGAGGGGCCTGCATTGTCATTCCCGAAAACCTGCAAGACAATGTAACAGCCCTATCTTATGGAGGACACCAATGGACAGTTCCAATGGAGTCCAGCATGAGAGTAAAGGTCTGGTTTTCCCGAGCTAGAGGCAGCCATTGACAAAGCCGTGAAACGCTGTCCCTTGTGTCAGCTCGCAAGTCTCCAAGAACCACTGGCGCCCATTATTACTGAGGAACCGGGAACCACACCATGGCCCCAGGTGAGCCTAGACTTTGGGAGCTTCCCAGATAGACAAATTACCATTGTAATGGTCAACAGCTACTCCAAGTTTCCCATTGTTGAGGTGGTAGAATCCACATCCTTCGCAAACATAGCCCCGATGCTGGAAAGAACTTTTGCGATGTTTGGCCTTTCATTTGAAATAAATACAGACAATGGCCCACCCTTCCAGGGATCAGAGTTCAAAGAACTTCTGGACAACTTAGGGATCAAACACCGCAGAATTACCCCTCAATGGCCACAAGCCAACAGCAAAGTTGAGCACTTCATGCACACCCTGAACAAAATCCTCAGAATCGCTGTTGCTGAAGGCGCCAATCCAGAACTCAGCATGCACAGTTTTCTAACAAAATACAGAGGGACTCCTCATTGCACAACTCCCCATGGTCCCTAATGCTCAACGGACACAGGCGTGACACCATCCCAGTCTCCCCAGGATGGACTCCACCTCCATATGATCCAGCATGTGCCCAGGCCAGGCGCACTCAAGCCAATATACACGCCAGCATGAGGCAGCATGCAAGAGTCTGGGCAATATCCCCCAGAGACAAAGTATTGATAAAGGACAGGAAACCGGGTGGAAGTTTCGCACCCCCTATGAGCCCGGAACCTGGGCAGTCATCCGCTCAGAAGGTACCATGATCGCTGCCTGAAAAGGTCAAGAAACAGTCCCCAGAAGTGTGTCATGGTTCCAGAGAGTCCATTCCCCAGAACAGCCTGTCTCAGAAGCAGATGAACAAGAGGACGAGTGGAAGAGCTCATATTGGCAGCCAGGCTCCTGGGGGCGTCGGCAAACAGCCCTACACCTGTCTCAAGTGACTCAAGAGACAATGATGTCAACTCTTGCTAGGGCAGCCAGGTGTCTGAGGACAATAACAACCACTCCCGTCACCAGCGGTACAACCTCAGGCTCAATCCACCCCCAAGCCAGAGACTCAGAGACTTTGCATGCAAAGCATGCCAGCAAAGTCCAACGCCAGGTTGGGAAGGGATGTAACAACCACCAGGCATCGACCCCTGCGGTGGCAATATGACCCGGAACTGCACCTAATGCATCTTCTGGCCAGGCGTGGCCAGAGGCTATATAATAAACAAGCAGAGACCACACGTGGGCTTCTGGCTCACACTATAGCTCTGTGTGTGTCACTGATCCAGCGCGGCATGCTCAGGCCTAGTGCCCAAAACAGGAGGCCCTGTTACAGTAACATCACATGTGCGCAGAGACCTGCTTGCAGAATTCTAACTGGTTTAATGTAGGTGTGCCCTGGGGGAACATTAGCAATAAATGCACAGAGCTCATTAATTGTGTGACTTTGCTTCATTCACATATCATGATTGTAAAATTAACTGCTTCCAGCTTGTCGTGCAGTTATCAATATGACGTGTTATCAGTGCCAATTCTACCAATTCGCTCGAGGTGTAGGTACAGCGATGGATTTCAGCTAAGGACACTCAGTCCTGTGACTGAGACACTATTTCGACTAAAGCTCCCCCCCACCACCGTCCCTTCCACCCCTCCCATATTACACCCACACTAGGGACAGCAACCACCCCAAATCACAGCACCTGCTCAGAATCCAAAAATGATTTTCTAATTGGCTCAAACGTCATAAATTTGGAGCCGAATGTCCCCGGCTCCTAAAAGCTTCTAATGTGGCACAAAATGTTGTGAACGTGTCCCAAAAGGTTTTTTCAATCTAACCTCGTAAATATTTCCATCTGGTAAACAAATGAAGCCTGCCTCTGCCCAAACACACACAAACTAATGTCTCAAGAAGAACAAGCATTGGCATAGCCAATAGGTCTCGCCTTTGGGACCTTATAAGTGTTTAGCCATGCAACAGTTGATGTTGTTGCACCAAGGATATGGTGCTGCATAACTGAATACTTATAAGGTCCCAAAAGCGAGACCTAGCAGACAACCATCGCTGACGTTGCATTCTCAAACGGGAAACTTTTTTTATGTAGCCTGTGCTCGTTAAAGGAACCAGTGCTGTTCTGTTTAAAAAAAAAATATATATATATTTTTTTTTTTTTTTGCACGGTTGGAAACGCATCTGGGGAGCACACACAAGCCCTGTGGACACCTGCCCATTCCCACCTGAAGCCACCCAAAACAAGCGGCAAGGGGAAGTGTTCCAATGAGGAGAACCTCCCATTTGCAAATCTGTTAGCACCTCCTTTTGAGGTGTCGATAACTGAGCATCCCGGCACCCACACCTAATTTCAGTTAGATAGGGTTGCCCCCTTCACAGCCCCTCCTAATTGTAATTCAGAATGATTTAACCTCATTAGTACCAGTTTAACAACCAAAAACAGAAAAACAGCAACCAAAAGATGACCAGTTAACCTTTGCTAAGGGTTTTCCATTGCGCGCAAACCCATGTCACCACATATTTAGTAACTTTTGATCCGTTTGCGATAGAAACACATTTTTTTAAATAAAATCTGCAGATTATGCAGCAAATGATGGAGTATGTGGCAAATTCATAATTTTATGCGAAAAAATCTGTGGCCGCAAAATCGCATAATTCCAGTGGCCCTGCTTATAGGTGCGCCAAATTTCACTGGAATAGGAATTTTCTTTAAGTTAAATAGCAAGTATACTATATTTGAGCTATGGGTGATGACTTTCAGGTGTACACCTACCAGACCCATGCTCAAGCAAAAATGCAACAATTATCTGAGGAAAGTAGGCCATGCATTTACAATCTCGTTTCTGATTTAGGACATCAAGTCCAGCCAGTTTACAATATATTTAATGAACCGAAGTTTGTATTAATTGCGCAAAAAAGCTGCCTGTTGACCCAAACGGTCGATCCAGATTCAGCGAGTGAGAACGCGTAACCCCTCCTCTGAGAAGGAATTGGCGATCATGGGAATTCCGCAGGGTGGGTTCTACACAGTCCTAGAGTTCAGGGGGAACATGTGTGCTCCGTGGGGCGGGGCAAGAGCGTGGACAATTAAAATGTAAACAACCCCAAATTGCACCTTTTGGTGCTTTGAAGTACGGTGTGTCTGAAGGCCAAAACACCCACTGCCCAAACCTGCCAAAATAGCACAAGGTCCTCCGTGCCACTGGGGGCGCCACCTTCAAAAACAATTCTGAAAGAACTCGTTGGATAAAACCTGGATACTTTCACGGGCGTGTCTATCACCTGTGTGGGAATCGAGTAAACAGGTAAAGATAAATCAGACCAAACTGTGACAAAAAGTTGGAGTAGTATCTCACGTGGTAGCCCCCTGCCGTGGGGCCACCCTTGTTCCAGGCTGTCTCACTGAATATATGAGAGAGACAGAGCACTCAGTGGGGAGACTGATTATTGGGAAGATAACGGAGGGTTAAGGAGGGCCAGGGGTGACACTAAGATGGAAGTGAAGAAGAGGAAAGTCAAACGGTGTCTGAGAAGACGAGGGGGGCGGGGGCAGGGGGGGTCTCCGTGAACGAATGAATGATTGAACAAATAAAATGATTGGTTGCTGGGCTCATGGACGGTATGTATGGATGGACGCACACATGAAAGACCAAATAGTCGAAGGAAGGAAGTAAGGATGGATAGACAGATGAATAATCGATTAAATGATCAAATGAATGACGGAATAAAACAATGAAAGGAAGGATGAACTAATGGAAAAACGAATGAACAGACAAACGAACGGTCGAAGAAGGAAAGAATAGATGGATGGATGGACAAACAAATGACTGAATGGACGAAGGAAGGATGGAACGAATGAAGCATGAACCTCTGGAAAAATGAATGAATGAGTCCACAAATGAATTAATAAATTAACAAACATTTATGAATAAATGAACGGAAAACGCTACGTGAATGGTTTAACGAACAAACGAATGAGTTATTAAATAAACAGATGAACGAATGAAGTGGCACACATGCATTGAACACCTCCACAAGGCAGGGCACCCTAGTTTCTCCTGTGTTGTTCACCACCCCGGCATGTCAGAGCTAGACATTGGTCAGCGTGATATTTATTTATTTATTTTGCAGTTTTATAGAGCGCGCGCCAGAGCCGGTGGGCGAAGCAAACAGGCAATCAAAGGTGCTGGGTAAACAAGTGCCGAGCTCGAGGCATCCTCCGCTAGCGCGAGATAAGAGGGCAATAAATCGGCAGAGCGGACAGACGTGTCGCTGGCGCCTTCTACGTTTTGAAGCTCACGGTGGGGAACGGGGGCGCAGCTTCGAGGCTCAGTCCATGTACAGCGTTTACCTTGCGGGAGCGAGCAGCGGTGCCATCTGTTTCCAAAGCACGGGCGCGATAATTGCAAACAGATGGCGCCGCTGCTCGCTCCCGCAAGGTAAACGCCGTACATGCACGAGTGCTCATTGGAAACAGTGCAGTACATGCACGAGTTTCCGAAAAAGTCAGGAGTGATTCCAAGAGGTCACTCCTAAGCAGCGCTTGCGCGCTGCGTAGGCGAGACCTAAAAAAGGCCATGGTAGCTGGAGGGGTGGGGGTCTGGAAGAGGAAGAGGGAGACAGATGGAGAGTATCTCAAAGTGAGAGAATATAAACAAGCATTTGCAATGCAATAGGTCTCACATTTGCGAGAGTTTGAGCTACTGGCATTCTAAATTACAATGCCTTTTATTTATGTTGGTTTTTAAAACAGATAAATAAAAGGCATTGTCATTTCCAATGCCAATTGCTTAAAATTTTGCAAATGCGAGACCTATTGCATTTCAAATGCTTGTGTTCATAGTAACCAAACACGAAGGTATTCAGCTCGATAATGAACTGTGTGGCTAATGAGGGGAAATCAGTTAATTCAATCAGCCCAGTGTTTGTCTTTCATTCGAGGCCACAACTGCGCTGAAGATCTCTGGAACTGGGGTCCAAGTGAATAAACGCAGCACATTTGATGGTATATTTATTGTGCGCCGAATCTGATCTGATACCTCTGATGTACTTGTACCCACCTCTTGAATTGTAAAACACAAGGCGAAAGCATTTTACCGCAGCCAGTCTCAAGCGAGCTGAAAATATTGAATTTTTACCATTTTGGAATTTTTGGGCCAATTAACACTACTTCTACCGGATGTTAGTCTTTCTTTGGGGCACTTTAGACTGCCATTTGTTCTGGGATATACGAAACAACTGTCCCCGGTATATTCTGCATCTGCTCACAGGTTGCTTTTAGGTGCTTGGAAACACTGCTAATAATTACTGTGAAGTCTCCTGGAGTTACCGGCAAAGTTGTTAAGGTGGAATAGGTAAAAAAAAACAAGAGGCCATGGAAACAGCAAGGCTCACTCTATTAAACAGGTAACATGACATAGCTGATGGATCTCTATATCTGGTATATACTTGAATGACTGACAGGCATAGCTCTCGTCACAGATGCACTGCAAATGCCTCACCCACCTGCTACACAGAGAATGAAAATCCTCATCACGTGCAGCTAAAAATCACAAATAAAAGCATGGATGCATTTGCCAAAATCTGAGTTCAGAAGCCAGCAGTCAGCGCTATCAAATGTCAGTACATCTAATACCAAGCCTGCGTGTTCTTCAGTCTGCGTCAGGACTTTTTAATCCAATACCAGACACCCCCTTTCCCTTTTTGTCGCTCTTGCAAATCCCTCTTTTCTCCCTTTGTTTTACGGTCTTTCTCTTCCTCCTTTGTGTGTTTTCCCCTCGCTTTTAATCTGGAAATGTCTAATCCTGGAAAAAAATAAGTGCCGGTCTCCAAAAATCAGTGCCGGTGGACCCCACTGACTCAAATTAAGGTCTGACTGTACCCATAGTGAAAGGCTCCTATATCCTGGTAGGCTGGCTGTATCGAGGAGTGATAATCACTTACAGCATAATAGGCATACTGTAGCCAGGAGTGATTATCACTTAGAGCCCAGTAGATGGGCTGCAACCAGGGGTGATTCTGATTCTCCTGCACTGCCCGGTATAAGCAGTCTTCCCCTGTGGTTTACATATACATACAGGAGCGATCAGCCAGCCCTCTTCATCCATTGGTCTGTTAAAGTGTCCTTCACATTTTACTTCTACCCACCAAAACATTGGCCGTGGGTCAGCTCACAAGACATGGAATTTTGCCTGTGCAAATCTGTCTAAAAATGAGTCCACCTCAGTGCAAGAACTAGTGTGCCAATTTCTGTTTTCAGTTCACATTTTATTGATTTTTATTGTGGGTCATTGTCTACTTTTTCTGCCAAATATGCACACCACCTTTTGATGACAGTATGTTTACTTTTCACTACCTTTGAACTTTTAATGACTATTTCATATGTTTGTATATATAAAACATGGCAGACTCGCTAAGGTCAGACCGATTGGCTTTGTCAATCCTTGTTTTATTCTGTGTAATCAGCCCTCCCTTGTTGTCAAGACGGGAGAATGCCAGTGCCACTACTTACGTGAATCTTGGGGGTTCGGCAAGGAATATTATTAAGTAAAAAGCCACCTTTAATAACTGCTATGATATTTGGGTCATGGTCCATGACCCAAATATCACAGCAGTCATTAAAGGTTGCATTTGGATAGCTAATTCGAAAGAGGCTTCTCTGGAGTTTTTCACAGACGGAGTAAGAGAATACCACTGTGTCAAGGCAGCAAGACAGAAGCAGCCGTTCCATGAAACGAACAATCTGGACAAAAGTATACATCTTTGCTTGGTGTGATCTGACGCTTGTTTGGAGCATACTTACGTGTCGACGACGTGAATCTATTTATGCATCTTCATGAGAGTGGTAATTCACAAAATGTTCCTTGGAATGCACTTGTAAACATATAAAGGTCGAAGCTACTATTGCTATCTCTTGGTAATCTTCGTGAATTCCAAAAAGTCTCAAACTTGCACCCATTTGAGGTTCGAAACGGCGCACATGTCGTACTTTTTCTGTGAATAGGACACTGAAAGCCCAAACTCTTCGCTATGCTTAACTATCATAAAGGGTTACTGCTTTTCGTCTGGAAAAAGATGAGGGCAAGGAGCAACGGCGATGAATGTCAGATATGTAATTATACTTGACATCTTTGAAGTCCCTGTCTTTTAACCTGTTTAACTGAGCGCTTTGAAATGACCAGTTTGCGACATCTTGGAGCTATACAGAAGACAAATAAACTAAATAGTTTTACTCCTGGCAGAATCACGAAGTTCCAGCAAAAAAGCTTCAGGAGGTTTAACCACTGCCAATGTCAGAGAAAAGAAAATATCCCAAAAAGTGACACTATAGTCAGGTTGTGGGAGATGCGGGCTCTTGTAGACGCCCTCAGGCTGTAGCTGCTCTACTGTGGACATTTGTAGTAGAAATGTAGTTTCCCGTTGAACTTGAGAAATGCACCAGATTGATAACTATTTTGGAGCGCCACGGCGAGCAGTTAGCAGCGAGCCCCGCAGCCTCAGCTTTGCGATCCGCGAGTGCAGGGCCATGCGCGAGGGCGGGGGCGCACCGAGCTTCCTTCTGCTGGGGGTGAGCTGTGGGTTTGGCCTCAGGGGGGAGCGTGTCTGCGTGCGCTGCCAGAGTTCCAGCGAAAAAGAGGAGACATTAAAATAAATATATATCAACTCCGCTGGGAAGAGCTCTCCCCGCCCGGACCGGAGCCCCAAGAAGAGGAAGGCAGCCGGCGTCTGTCCGCGGCCGGTGAATCAGCGATCCGCGAGTGCATGGCCATGTGCGAGGGCGGGGCCGTGCCGGGCTTCCTTCTGCTGGGGGTAGGCCTCAGCTGGGAGCATGTCTGCGTGTGCTGCCTGAGTCCCAGCGAAAAAGAGGAGACATTAAAATAAATATATATCAATTCCAATGGGAAGAGCTCGCCCAGACCGGATCCCCAGGAAGAGGAAGTCAGCCAGCATCTGTCTGCGGCCGGTGAGTGCGGGGCGCGAGGAGGGAAACTTAACAAGCTGTCGCCATTGTGAAATAAATATAGTGCTTACCGACTTAATGAAGGAGACAGTATAACGCCGCAAGTAAAAGATCCAGTCCTGATGGGCGGTCCCAAAAGGAGACACGGCGGTAACAAGGAGGGACTAAGAAGCCTCATTATCAATCGGAAGCCAGCATTTACCATGGACGATGACGCCAGCCAATGAAAAATATGGGCGGGGCTTCCACACCACTTCTAAAAAATACCCTAATACAGCATGCCTCGCAAAGCGAGCAGCGCATGCGCTGCAACGATAGGCTCGACCTAAAAAGGGAGAGCAAGTAAGAGAGAGATACATTGATTAATGTCTTATGTAGTCCCACAGCCTATAAGTGTTTCTAGATGTGTTGGCAATACACTGTGTGAAAAACCTTATCATACAAAATATCAAATCAGCACAAATGATACAGCATAGGAAAATCGGGTTCAGAAAAACTTTTACAGTTTTATCAGTGAATTGGTTTGATTAATATTTGTTCATAACTCCATTCCAAAGCTTGGCTCCAGTTCTTGGGGTTGGTTCTCCCAATCCTTCGTTTGAGCATTAATAAATCTTCAACAGCGTGAATGCTATATGCCAATTGTTACCCGCCTACTAATGGCATGGCCATGCTAAGAGTGTTTACCAAATGATAGAAAAAAACATAACAAAACGTATTCCTCACCATTAACCAATCTAGCTGTCTTCTCATGATTGTGAGGGGCCTAATAATTTCACAATCCAAAGGCCGCACAAAACCTGTACGCACAATGTTGTTTTTTGTACATACGTTTCTGTCTCGAATACACAAATGGATACAATTTAAACTCCTGATCTACACTTCCAAGGCACTACATAGCACTGGCCCAGCATACCTCAAAAATAGCATCTGCTTCCATAAACCTTCCAGACATCTCTGGTCGTGCAGACTCTTACTTGCACACATCCCACGCATACAAAAACCAGATCCGGCGATTGAGCATTCTCCTACATCATTCCTAAAGCGTAGAACGACCTGCTGATGCACATAAGAGCCTCCTTCTCACTCCTTCAATTCTACAAGAACCTGGGGACCTGGCTTTTTGATAGGTCCCACTAGACCCCATGGACGTCATTTAGGGGTCATCAGGGGTCACAGCTGTGACCCGTGGCTTGCCCCTTGCTACCTCTGGCACTGCCTTTGAGACCACTGGCCTCAGAGTTGGCAAAATCAGTGCCAGAAACAGAGTGGCAGCCCATCCTTATGGACGTCAGGTGCTGCTGCACTCTCTTTGTATTCTGTCAATTATATTATCACACTTATAGTGGATTTTATATATATCTATATGTACATAGATATAGATATACATATAATATTTTTCACTATTAGGGTTGTAAAAATGGAGTTCAATTAGCTGAAATATGACCATCTCTTGGAGCTGAGTTATGTAAAAAATGCTTTTAAATGTATGTTGTGTGGGTGCTTGCTGGTGACAGTGTGTTTATGAGAGAGTGTATGTGTAAGTTTGCATGTGTGTGTATATATATATGCATGTGTGTGGTCACAGGGCGTATGATGTCACTTCAGCTACCCCAGGCATTTTGGTGAATTGACGTACATGCTAGACCCTAGGTTTGGCTAGACTCACACCTGCTCAGCACCAGGACGACCTCCAGGGTGATAGAGCGATCTGCAAATAAATCTGCATAACATATACATTGGAATACAAAGGATGTCTTGGGACAGTGTAAGACGGGAGCAGGGATGTACCAAGTTATTCCCTTACAAACTTCCTGTAATTTTCATGTATCCTACTATTACTGCCATAGCTCAAAGTTTTCGGCATATGTATTTTTATGTTAAATTTGAACTTTCACACCCCTTTTCAGTTGCTTTGAGGAAAGAGAGATTGCTGACTTTCTTCCATTTTCAAAGGAATGATGAAAAAGGTTTTAAATTTTACCCACGAGAAAACACCACATCCATTTTCACTAAATAGTCACAATTATTGACATATTGCTTAAACATAAGACAGGTGGATTGGCCAATAATCAGTTTCTGTGTGAGACTTTGATCCTATAATAAAAGACATGCACACCCATAAAAAAAGGTTGGCCTACAATATTGAACCTTCAACAGTACTTTCCCTGGACTTAATTTCTGTCCCAAGCTCTAAACAAGCATTGGCAAAATCTAAAGGTCTCAGCAATGCGTGAGCTATTGGCGTTGCCAATGTGAATGTCTATTAACCATGTTGTATAGCAGCACATCTGCTGTTCAGCATGGCTGAAAGTCACACAGAAAAAGCACTATGACGCAGCCAGCACCAGCCACGTCATAGTGCTTTTCTGTGTGGCAGATGGGGCGGGACAATGAACTCAACACGGGGGCAAACAGACAGAGCATGCACTGTCTAGCCGAGACCTAAAACTGAATGCGTCCTAATGTAATGTCATTTTTATTTTTTTTGCAGTTTTATAAAGTGTGAACTTGGCCCGAAGGTATTTGAGATCTTTACCTGACCACCAGTGACATTACACAAAGACACATTAATTTTTGGTAGGCACGGGGGTAGTAAGTGTTTTGCCCAGACTCACAGGATGCTGATCCAACTCCAAGACTCGAACCTGGTTCCCTAGTACCAAAGACAGCAGTTCTGGTTGTTATGCCACATCCTGTCTGCATTGTAATTGTAACTGGACTTACTGACAGCTCTGCTTTCTGAGATGAGAGCTTGTAAGTTCTTTGTCACTCAAGAGATAGCGCTTTTATGTATGGCATTAACCTGTAAAATCTAAATCGTGAAACATAACTATGATGTTTACCGACAGGACATTTAATTATGAGGTCACCGGTGGGACAGTTCTGGGGTCTGAAGCAACAGCATCAGTATATATGTGAAAACTCTCTTGACTGAACACAATGTTTGTGCATTCCATATCACTTCAGGAATAACTATGCCGTTGGCTACAGGGTTTGCGAAATGTGATATATAGTTTGGCATCTAAAAGGAGTCCCACATGATGGCTAGCTTCATTGTGAAATATGAATTTGTAAATTCTGCTTTAACAATAAACATTTGTGTTTCAGTGCCAAGATGCCTATGGGCGAACGTGCGCTTTACAAATACACATTATGTTATGTTACGTTATCAAAAGGCCACTTAAGCCTTGAAGAATATACCTGCTGTCAGTTATATAAAGCCAGAGCATATGGCTCGGTCAACCCCATAAGCCTACCTCAATTGGTCTGCTCTATAGGCCTGGGCCTGAGAGTTCCATGCCACAGCATAATTTTACAAATTATAAGTGGCAAGTAGACCACCCGTCTACCCTCATCTTCAGTTTGTTAACTGGACATTATCTCTTCACCATGCGTCTTCACCTCAATGAGGGTATTGGGGGCTTGATAGTGGTATGTGCTCTATGTATGAAGAGGGTACCCATATTCTTTAGATCATGGAGCTGCTGCAATCCTGATGGCACATTAGGACCTGTGTTTAAGGGAGTTGACTTACCTCACTTTATTGTGATAGTACTTCTGGTGCTCATGGTGTCGACGGTCACAAGAACGTAGTCCTCTCCCTTGATACCGGTCAGGTACTCCATGGCGAGTCCGGGGTGAGTACAGAGGTGAAGCGTAGCTGCTTGGTCTTATGAAGGCCAGTGATACAATGCTCTTGGGATGGCAGAAGTATTGAGAAATGTTCGGCTTCCCCTCATCCTACTTGGGCTAGGCCTGGAACAAGAAAATCGCTGCCTCACCGCTGAAGGCACCACACCGGCAAGCCTTGACACAACAGCTAAGATGAATGCTGTGCAGAGCCGCCTAGTTAGTGCATAGGCAGAAATGGAACACAATAAGTGACAGCCTGGGTAATGTCGTCCATAGCTATACGGCCTGGCCTCCTAACAATGGCAATATATGCAGGAAGGCATGCTTGACTGACTGCTCCACGCACCTCAAGGGTCTGATGTAATCCAAGGCAATTACTCTAGGAACATATAATTTTTGCATTTTTATAAAGAGCAAACTCGTCTCAAAGGTATTAGAGCACTTTACCTGAGCACCAGTTACATTACACAAGGACACATTTCTTTTTGGTAGGCACAGGGAGATTAGGTGATTTGCCCTGAATTGCAGGATGTTGATCCGATGCTGAGACTCAAACCTGGTTCCCTATCTCCAAAGTCGGTAACTCTGGTCGTTACGCCACAGCCTCTCTGCATTAATGCTATTGGGCTGGAGAGGGGAAAGAAGCAGCAGGGATGGGGGTGGGTGGGCGGGGGAAAGAAGCAACATGAATGGAAGGCGGATGGGAGGGGAAAGGAGCAAGTCCAAAACGGGCACTCATATGGGTGCTTAAACACAAATAAAAAAGTAGCTCCAAAAACAGGAGCAGTGGATGGACACAAGTACTTGGTCTATGCTCTAGGAGATGGCCAAACACAAGAAGAGGTATGATATATGCATGCCAAGACAGACAGGAACGAAGGATACAAGAGCTACGTTTAAGCAAACAAATGGTAAGCCTGTGGGCAGGCTGTAGCTCACTGATTGTAAACAACATGTCTCGAAGAGACAGTGCATGCACTGTCTAGCTGAGACCTAAAAAGGCAGATGCTTTGATAAATTGCACAGTAAATGGTGGATGATATTTGACATCACCATTATCTGGGGCTCAAATGTAAGCTGGTTTTTATAGACTGCCTCAAGGTTGAGAGGAGAGGAGAATTGGCAGAGAGAGAGAAAAGCAGCAAGAGTGAGAGGGCTTCCAAATCAGTATATTAGGAAAACATGGCTTCTTTGATGTTGTACATGGTAACCTTCTGCAAGAATCTCACATAACCTCCATCTAAGGTTCCAAGGTTATTCAATGTCAGATCTACGCCATGTTTCACCATACTGTGCTTGTCTTTTGCTAAGAATCAGGCAAATTGGTCTAATTGGTTCAACTCAATCAAAGGAAGTCTGAAGCTACCAAATGCAGTGATGTATTAAATGAAAGCCTAACATTAGAAAACTGGTGCCCTGCCAGCATGAAGCAATATAGACATGCCCAACTGTGTGACACAACACTGATGAGCCAACTCTTCATGTGATTCACCACCAGGGGCTGAGAATAAGGGTCTAATTACGATCTTGGCAGATGGGATACTCCGTCACAAATGTGATGGATATACTGTCCGCCGTGTTACAAATTCCATAGGATATAATGGATTTGTAATACGGGGGACGGAATATCCGTCATGTTTGTGATTAAGTATCCCATCTGCCAAGATCGTAATCAGGCTCTAAGTGCGGCATATGTGGAGTATTTTGGTCAAGATGCGTTATGTACGGATGTGTAAAAATAATCATGACATACCATCCATGGAATGATATTACAGTTAGTTCTAAAACCTAAGCAGACATCATTATAAGGCACATTCTAGAATTCACATTATTGGTAGTTGGTGGTATATGAAGGCTAAAAACAGTAGTTATTTTTTTTTATTTTTTCAGGAGGGCCTCTTCAATTAAGAATTAAGCAGAATTCACATCTGTAACTCTTGAGTAGTAGACAGAAGACTCCAACAACCATATTTGACAACTAAGCAACCGTATCCATTAATTCAACTATCAAAATGAGTTGCCTGTAGCAGCAACTAGAAACCTCTCCACTTGCAATGTAATATTGATTTGTTAGTGGACAAATGATTTGCACTATTCTCAGCACTAACCGGAAAAACTGAAGGACATAGGAATAGTGGCTAATGTGTGGCAAGCAACAGTGGGATTGTAAGGGTGTAACTGACCCTAATGCAGACAACGAAAATGGCCACTTATCTCCTGATTTGGCTGTAACAAATCATCCATAATAGAAGTGGTTTCCTCAAACCCCTGTGCAACACCACCACTGCACCTGGTGCATTATTGGTAGCTATGTCCCTCGTAAGCACCTATAATTACAAAGATGTCTCTGGGTAAGACTATAAAATGGTTGGTCCATCGCATGCATAAACTAGCACAGCATCAATCAAAGTGGCGAAACTGGTGAGAGGAACTGTTTATGTATGTCCCGGTAGATACCCCAGGCCTTACTGGTTGCTGAAACCTCCCTTATGGCTGGTTTTGTTATTGGGAGATTATCAGAGAGTGGGGCCATTCGGGAATACATCGCCAATGCGACAGCTTCTAGATGGGCCAGAGGAACTGATTGAGCCTGACTGGACAACAATCTGTAGAAGTCATGGGCATCAATGCTTCCAATTTCACCTTCTGAGAGTTAATCAGTATCAGAAGGAGATATTTCTGAAATAGCACTGAGGGGAGCATAGGTATTAAGTAAATTGTTGCACAGTGCAAACCCTTCTGAGAATCAAAGGACCTCTGCACACAAGATGGGAGCCCTAGAGGTACAATGCAGGTCATTTACAGTGAGCAGGTTCAGAGTTAAATATTACTGTGTGAGGTTAATACTCCTGAAGAGATGTTCTAGGTAGTGGTTGATAATGATGGGAGTGAGGATAAATTCTGCAGAGGAATTTAGAGCATCACAGGATCTTGCGGGTCATATCTGTATGAGCTGATGCAAGTTGGTGCGGTGGGTGGATACTTTGTCAGACTGCGGCAGTCAAGGCCTTGCATGTTTCGGGGGTGTGACTCAGTACTCGGTGGTTGACGGTGCTGAAGGCTGATGAGAAGAGTGTTGTTAGCTCGTAGCTGTCTCTTTGCTGAAGCATGGTCTGACCTGGATTAGTAGTCCTCTAAAAGATTGTTCTTGTTGATCTTTTTCAGAAGCTGGGAGGAAGATGAGGCATGATTTTCTCTTAAAGGAGAAGGTGAAGGGATGAAGGTTATCTGGGTCTAAAGGAGGTCTTTCTGCACTGGCAGGCTCTCTGCTGTTGTGCAGACATCCAGGAGGGTTCCTTGACTTAGGGTGATGTTGAGTGATGTGAGAAAAAAGGAAACCCCCCTGACATGCAGGCAGTGTGCAGAGAATGCAGCTTGACTTCAGATACTAGCGGAAAAGATGGATCATGCCAAACAAGAAATGGACAATCTCTTACCGGGTGCCTGACCTACTCATTGACCGTGTCAATGCATTCACTCTCTTTGAGTTCTACTCTCCTAGATTTCCACAATCCAGAGATATTCCGAAAGGAGCAATCAAAGACATCGGAATAATGATTCCTGAAAAGGCTTCTAAAAGAAAATGTGTGGAAAGAATGGAGCTTGCGTCTTGTATTGCGCCCAAAATGCATGCATTCGGAAAATGGATTGCAAATTCTAATATAAAGAGATCCAAGCAAAGGTGAAATATGTGCCTGGAAATGGAAACTTAAATTCCATTTGCTTGTGTTGCTTTTAGATCTGGTTGGGTGCTCTTTTTAGAGCTGGTCTTCGTACAAGCAGTTCGGAGTCCATAAATGCTCTATTTCACACAAACAGATCCTAGTCTTTAAATCATATCGTGTCGGACTGTATTTTCATACAAACCATTCATTAGACTGTAAAACCTGTCCTTTTGGACCTGGTTTTCATGCAAACAGTTTCTAGTCTGTAAATCCTATTCTTTTAGGCCTGGTTTTCATAAAGTCGTAAATCCACTCCATTTAGATCAGGCTTTCTTACAGCACAGTTACTAATCTGTAAATCGTATCCTGCTTTTAACTTGGAATTATTTTGTGACCCTTTACTTTGCCCATAAATTGGGGCACTCTTCTTGGACCGGGGGAGTTTGCTATCACTCAGCATTTGGGTCTCCCAATGTCCATCTCAGGTGGTCTCATGGATGGCTTTTGTCCTCTGTACGTCAACAGTGATTTCATCTGGTGTTGGACTCCAAGTTTTAGTGGCATCATTCACAGCCTTACCGTGGAGCATCCTGTGTTACTTAAGCGTGATGTTTCAATTATTAGGACTACTTGGTAAATTCAAGGTGACAATGGCAGGATCTGGGCTCACTGCGAACAGGGGACCTGTTTTCCACCTCTTTATTACTGCACCTTCAAATTGTTTATAGTCAGAGCAATTTTTTTGCATATATGAATGTACACCCAGCGTTTACATAGTTTGAGACATGAAGACATGATTTCAAGCTTTATTAAGACTTTAAATAGAAAAGTGTGTCTGGGCTTTGGGTCCGTACGCAGAAAGCCAAAGCCAGTACTGATCTATTGTAGTGTCCAGACTGATTTGCATAAGGCTGGGTTTGAACAGGAATGGCATGAGGAGCAAAAGAACGATGGATGTAGGCCCAGATCTCAATACTGGGGTGAATGTTTGACATTGTTCAGCATTCTGTCCATCAATTGTTCTTTTTGCACTGATCTCATGCACAGCACCGCTTGGCAAGGCTGCATTTCATAAGAACTCATGTGTTTTTCTACCACATAATAAATACCTCTGGCTATAAGAAGCATGTGTGTAAAAAGAAAGGAAATCCTGAGCGTAGGACTTACCCATTGGCCACTCTTCTGTCAATCATCTTCTGATGTCAACATGGCAGTGCCACCATCCATCCGGCACTCCTCGTCATTCAAGAGAAGAGAAGAGAAGCAAGATTCAAGCACAGATCCCCACTGAAATACCATGCCTCACCCGGGTGAATGGAGTACACGTGCTACAGCTATAGACCTTACTTCTAGGCGACAGACCCTCATTCTGCCCGGCGATTCCGCACTCGCTTCTGACAGCAGCTGCACCGACTGGTTCCACATGGACATATAGTGACGAAAAGCAGTGGTGAGAGATATTGTCAGATTTCTTTTTTGTGGGTAGATGCCTGATAGACTTCAAAGGTCTTCATTTTTGCTAATATTCAGTGCATTGGGAACAGTACCAGTGCAAACTTCCCATATATTAACACGGGTTTCAAACTCACTGTGCCACAGGTCAGGGGGTCATTGCTCGTGCCTTTCGCATTAGCCGTTATTGTACCTGAGCAGCATATGCTGTCTGCTTCCTCGTTTGTTGATGGTGGGAATAGGAGACCATAGTTCTACCCTCTGCTTAGCCACTGTGTGATCCTCGGGCAATCACTTTACCTCGTAGTGATTCGCTTTTGGAGCTGCCAAACTGGCAGTGTTTGCAAAGAGGTTAAGCCCCAGTATTAGCCACTTTTATGTTGCTACAGTGTAAACCGCTCTCAGCTCATAACTTCCCCTTTCTCCCTTCATCCTTTCTGTCCAGTCCATGTGGGAGGTCGGATGTCGTAATGTAGCCCACATTCCACATGTTTCCTAAAGCACCTGCTTCCTCTAACAATGACTCTAGAAGGTAGCATATCTCGCCTCTGGACTTTTGACAGACCTAGAAGTTTCCACTGCCAATCCCAGGCACCGATAACGTGTGATAGACTCTGCCCCAGCCGTACTGTCCTTTCATAGACTGCATGTTAGGTCAAAGCAACCCTTAATTTCAGATCTGGCGGGTCTGCCTCGGGCCCGGACCAGTGTGTTGTCGCTAGGCTTGGGCAGGGTGCAGCGGTGACATCAAGAAGAGGAATGATGTGCAAAGGAACAGTTTTCATGGAGTGTGCTTTGCCCAAAGATGATCTGCGCCTTAACAGGAACCCGAGCCAGAGAGGGCGGTCCCCTTCGTTGACTCCAGATTACAGGAGGATCACAGCCAATCTAGCATCATGGATCAAGAGTGCGAGGAGGCACCGACGAAACACTTGAGGCTTCTTTGCGACCCTGGAGGAAAGCTGATGATGTGTGGTTGACAGCAGAAGGTGAGTACCACTGTTGTCGAAGCGTGTTTGTGCCGCATCTCCCGTCTGACGGGTTTGAGGTGATTTGGAGCACCTTCGAGGACGCACAAAAATAGGAAGGCCATCAACGAGAAAGAGCCTTCATTCCAGAATCTCAGAAATGGTGGCAAGAAGAGGGCACAGTGGGGTCAATTTCCCCAAATTGTTGATTGGCTCCAATGAGCTACTGTGACAAGTATGCAGAGTCTATCCTCATGCAGTGAAGCTCCTAAAACACGTATGAAGCATTATGAATCCATTTTGCATAGCGTTCACAAGTTCTTGACATCCAATCGCCTTCACTTGAACCCTGAAAGTGCGAAACAAGTCCTTAAATAGAGGTGAGGAGGACTAATTAGCAGTCAATGAATTATGAAGTCACTTCATTGACGGAAGTGATGTCACAACTCAATCATACACCTCACTTTAAAAGGAATGGGATCTATTTTACAGTCAGAGCTGAGATTCACACTTTGCTACATATTCTGTGTAGGAAAGGAAATATATGCAAACAACGTCCGTGTACACATATAAGCTTGACTTTCATGTTTGTCTGACTGATTGTCCTTTGTTACAAAGTAAAAATAAGGCATGCATTTATAAACCTGCCATCATATTAGCCATGCAATCAAGCACGACATAAGGACTGCACAGATGGCTTTGAGAAGCTGTGCACTCTTATACTGCTAGAGCTTTTATTTGTATCTCATCAAGTTAATGTCAGTGATGACACGTCCCATCAAAGGCCCTTCTTTGAGGTACATTAGAGAAAGTGAGTCATGCGACAAGAGTGAAGTTATCCATACATGGATCTCAAAGGCTTGTACTATGCGAACACTCTATAAAACAACACAAATATACATACTATCACAAACTGAAAAATTGAAAATAACTTTTTAAAGTAAGTTTACCTACTGTAACTAACAGTTACTGTTAAGGTGGCAATTCAGCATGTTAAAAACAGTGCTTAATTTGTAAAAGAATGAGTGATGGTGCCCAAAGCTCTGCTCCAGCGGCGCTATTCAAAAATCAGTGTGATGAATACCAAGGCTGTGCACTCTTGAATTCACCTCAGGCATCTTTAATCCACTACCAGACACTGCTCCTTTATCTCACTTTTGTATGGTCCCTGCTTTCTCCCTTCATGACGGTTTTTCCGTCTTTCTCTTTCTACTTCTTTCCCATTTGTGAGTTTTTATCTCTCTTGCTCGCTGTCAATATCTGATGTGGAAAACTAAGTGCTGGTTCCCAAAAATGAGTGCCGGGAGGCCCCACCGGCACAAATCAAGCACTGGTTAAACAGCACAACCTGACATAAATTTAAAGCAAAAGCAGATCCAAAAGGTAAATTTCCCTGGGTAAATCTGTTTTTCAAAGAGGAAATGCTGTTGTACTGTTCCTACGAATTCAGTAAGACTGTGCGTTTGGGTAACATAAGCGTCAAAACTATGGGGGCTGAGTCCACTCATGCCATCACAATATGTTGGCCTGATTCCTGACTACCTCACAGTGCACCATCTGGATCCCTAAACCTCACAGGGTACCGGATGGTGTCTGCAACCTCGGAACATGACAACCCTAATTCCCCCAAGGAAATCGTGGAAACAGATCTGCCCTTTCATTGTTATCTGAAGCATGCCCAAAGGGAGACACAAGCAGTACAGACATTGGCATTTTAAACACTCGTTGAAGCAATTGAATTCTTCTGTAAAATGCATGCGCTGCAATGATTAGTAGAAGGAAAGAGAGCATTGTAACCAGCATTACAAAAATGGTGAAAAAGATAAATAATTCTACCATTATAATTATTGCATTGATTATATGAATACATATAATTGTACTCCTACCTTACACTACCTATGCTAAAGAACATAGGGTGAATGCGTTTCTGACAGATACCTTGGAATGGTCTAAGTCCCCATTTACCAGTGTGCGTGTTTCACCCGGAAGTCAGTCTGGTGTAGAAAAGGTCGCTGTCCCTCGCAGTATAGTGATGAGATTCAGCTGCGTTAGAATTCAGTCAGTGTGAACACGACGATCCATGAAAACGCTCCTCTGCCGAACAAAGGCATGAGGGAGTTTATATAATCAAACTGAATCCATTTGCACTGTGCCTGAGTTCCGATCCGGCTGTCATTGTTGATTCTACCAATTCAGAGCTGTCTCCGAACAGACAATAATATGCAAGGGCAGTTTGCGCAGTGTACTTGGTCCTTGGACAAATTGTACAATGGCATAATGTGCATACAAAGAAATGTATTTGTAAGCTAAACACTTTTTAAGTACACTATCACATGCAAGCACGCAAGCAAAATGTGCTAAAAGTCATAGTCTAAAAAGATGTCAACGTAAAACGTGAACATGTAAAAATGGGAGCGTTTGTGCACGGGCCCTATTAACCCCACAACAGTGCTTTGATGCTAATGTTAGTAATCATTAATGTGCAGCCACACTGCCACAAATGAGTCACCAGAGCAGACTTAGCTGTGTCTTCTATCGCCATATTTAACACCTTAACACAGACTTTCAGACAGAGGCTACCCTGGCAGGTTCAGTGACGTGGAGATAAAGGGTGTCATTGTTTCTTCTTCCGCTATTCTGTCCCCTGCTTCTAGGCTTACAATACAGTGAGATACCACCTCCTTCTCCCACATCTGCCAGCAGATCAGGCGAGCACTGATAATGGGGAAGGTAACCAAACACTCTGTTATTACCGGTCTGTCTCTTCAGCCCCTACATGTGAGTTATTGAAGTGGCTTGGAACCCACTGAACCCCTACAACTTTCCACCTATTAAAAGAGAGGGGGGCATAACCCTGCTTGGGTTATGGCTTGTGATAGAACAGAGTTGGGCTGCCTGAATGTATTGTGCCATTAGCTCCAGTAAGAAAGTGGCATGGTGTTTCCTGCAGCCCCAGTCTCCAACCCTTATGTGGAAGCCCATCAAAAATATTTAGTTGAACAAGAATCAAAATTGGTGTGATCTGCATATGCATCCAATGAAATGAGCCATTGTTCTACGTCTACTAACGCCCAGTCACAATATGGGCAGGTATTGCTGAGTCCCTCTCCACACCCTGATTTGGAAGCAGACTTCAGACCATCCACCCCCGGGATCTCCCCCCACCCTCTTGGGTCTTCACCACCAGCATCCCCCGTGGCACAGATTACACACTAATACCATCAGTACTTTTTGGGTTAGGGGTTGTAACAACCCCAGCCGTATTTTTTTACACACAACACAACATAAAAATTAGCATTTTTACAATAATATGCAGAAACCCCCATAACACTCCATACAGTATTATTTACATATTTTTGGATGGCTAACCTTAACAGAGACTCTAATACATAGCCATTCCTAACCATAAACTAAACATTGTCCCTGCATATCCTGCATTGAGCCTACGCGTAAGTTCATGACTGGTCCAACTACCTGTGAGGTCCACCCGGAATGATATTGCACAGGGGGCCCATCTGCCCAGAACGTTACCTACCTCAGGCACCTCCTATGCCCTTAAATACCACCCCCAAGGGGCTGTGCTGCTAGCTTGGCACCCACACACCCATGCGGGGATTGGCCGTAAAGGCCTGTGGAAGCGTGCACTCCCCCACCCCTCCGCACCCTCTAGTCGCCTTGCCGTAAGCACCCCCTGGAGGGCCCTGAGAGACCGCTGTCCCCCACCTATCTCCCTTAACAAGGGGGATGCCTTCTAAGGACTGTAAATGTCCCACCAATCATGACCTTACCACCACATGGCAGCATAGTTCCCTACTATCTGCCCTCCCTCGAGAAGGTCATGCCCTGCCCTGCCCAAGGGTCAACCATGCCAGCATATTTTCCAGAAATATCTCATTCCCCAATTTTAAAAGGTGGTCACCATCCTGAACAAATAACCTCTCTACCCATATGCACTCTTGCAGGATCGTCTGGACTTTTGGGGACCTAAACACCTTGTCCACCTTTTTATTAATCCGCTTTACGAAATGATTCAGGGCCCAGACCGACTCCCCTCCTCGCCATTGCAACCTTGGGATGATGTGGGACCACGCTAGGACTGACTGCGGGCATCTCCTTGCCAACCATCCCATCTCAGTAATCAACGCCTCGAATAAGCCCCTCCTACCGAGAGGTACCAGATTGTTGCCCCCTAGACCCTAAATGTACCACCACTATGCCGCCATAATTCCATCATGTTCCTTAGCTGTCCCAGACGTAGCCCCCCTTTCCCATGAAAGGAAACAGGCAGTTCAATTCTAAGCCCCGATGGGGCAGCCGGCAACACGTTGGCGTCGAAGCGGCGTGCGGTGAAAGAGACCGCTTCGCCACTCCACCACCCCTTCTAAAGGGGCACGGTCCGGAGCAGACTGGTTCTCCCTGACCCGGAAGTGCTTAATGCACTTCCGGGTCCCCGCGCCTGACTGACCAATGCCTGTGTGCGTTGTAGGCTGGTGCCGGCGGCATCACTCGCCGCTGCCACTAGCCCCTTCCCCTCTGGTGGGGACCGGCAACCCGCCATAGGTGGGAGCTCCCAAGGCCGGGGGGTGGGGTGGTGGGTGCCTTGGCATTTTGTACTTTACTTTTTTGTTAACGCGTTTCTCATAAAATCATGTCCATTGGGAAACTGTTGTTCTCACACATCTAAACAGCTAAAATGCTGATTTGTTCTTCCACTGTATTTTGAAATATGCTGTCTTATTAGTTTTAGATATACAGCGAAAAGCTGACTGCAGTGCCTGACCTGTCAAACAGCCGATTCACATGCATTAAAGTCCGATTTAGGGGAACAAATAAATAATTTACGAGTACAGAACCTCATTCCATATTCAGAGAATCAGCACTGGTGGCAAAGTATTCTCGGTAATGGGATTTTCAAACATGATAATTCTGCCAGTATGGTGGAAATACAGCCTTTACAAATTTATAGTTAAATGCAAGTTTGTGAGCCCTGAAAAAGTAGACATAAACTCATAAGTGTGTTAGAATTCACATAACTCTCGCAGGAAATTTCCCAACCTGAATATACAGGCAAATTAAAGGGGTGTTAGCAAAGGAGTTTTCGATAAAGGGAAGACATTCTCCCTTGGTGACATTCTCCCTTGGTGAAAGAAATAAAAGTTGTATGTGTAGCACATTGTACTGGAAATCCTGTATTTGTAAAATATATGCATGCAATTTGTATACAATTTTGAGATTCTTTATAAATTATATAAAATCCTCAGTGTTTGGGTAAACTTAGTGTATCAAGTGTATTCCTAACTTTTATGAGTTGGACTGTGAGTCCTTCTTGCTCTGGCACAAATTGTGCGGAAACTGTTTTTCCTCCCCAATCCTCCTTGTAACTCAGCATCATGGATGTTTACTGTCATGCATCATAAAAGAAGGCCACACAGTTAACTGGTTTGGAAAACCATCACAAGTTTATTAATCGTAGTCCGCCCAGCCTAGGCCACTGCCAGGCTATGTGTCGCCATTATGATTTCCGCTGCAGTCGTGGGCCTTGTCCGCAGCAGTCGTTGGCCTTGCACCAATCTTCCCCGGGCCATGCTCCAGGGCAATTATTGGCTCCTCACCAACGTTGCCCAGAGCTCCAGGATATTCAGTTGCTGTGCCCAGGCAATGAGGCGTGGGATGGGGCAGGATTACTTCACCTGCGGGGCATGTGGCATCGGAGCTCGGTTTCCGTCTCCTTTGCCTTACTGGCAATTCCCCCCTTCCAAGGCAGAGTTCACCTAACAAGTCTGGGTAAAGTAAGTCAGGAATGTGATATACTTCTGTTGTAAGATTCCTCCAGATGAGTACTACCTGTCCGCGTTGTGGGATGGAACCTGCTGACATTTATCATATGGTGTGGTCGTGCTCTTTGGTTCAAAAGTTTTGTTCCGCAGTGGTTGGGGAACTGACGGAGGTCCTGGGCTGGGGAGTTCCTCTCTCCCCTCTCTTAATATTGCTTGGTGTTTTTGAGTGCTCTGGAGGTACATGGGCTGAACAATGATTTTTGACACAGCCCTCCTGATCGCCAAATGTGATATTGCCGCACAATGGGCATCTTCTAGACCACCTACTCTTTCGTTATGGCGCCGGTGAGTAGATTGGTGCGTGCAGCAGGAGAAGCCAGTCTACAAGGCACGGGGTGCCCCCATAAACATAGGCGAGTCTGGGGGAAGTGTTTGGGCCAATTCGCCTGAGATCATGCCTGCTAGTGGGATGAGGATGCTGATTGGTGTATGTCTCTTGTGTTCTCTGACTGTCGTTGCTTAAAACAAACGCTGTATCCTTTTCTATGACAAGCTATAAAAAAAAAAGATTCCTCCAGATACACTTGCCACCTGTGCTGTACCAGTGCAGAAGGACCATTGAATCTTTGCAATATCATCAAGCGAAAAGGAATCTCTTGGCACCTTTAAGGTCATTTAGAGGTGTAGATGGAAACAGCAGCACTGGCAAGATGTGAGCAAAAGTGGGCAGGTTCCTGCATTCATTTAATCAGCTCCAGATGGTAGGTTGGATTGTTGCAATTGCAAGGGTATACTCTAAGGGTGTTTTTCTCCAGAAGTTCTAGATCTGTATTGTTTTGAGCAAGATGAGAAGATGCTAATAACGAAGGCCAACAAATCATTTTGGTAATAATTTCTCCTCTCTAGATAGTTGTATCTTTTGCTGCCGTATTAGGCAGGTCAATTATTTCAAAAAGAAATAAATGCCTTGTAGACTCACCGGCTGTGCTGTATCAATTTCAAAGAGACAGGGCAGACCCTGGCTAACCTGCTAGGACCCTAAGTACTAGGAATCAAACAAAACAATAGTTCCGAATGGGACTAATAGAAATTAAACTGTCACATAACTCTGTACTGTGCCAGCGAGCGAGGAGGTCTGGGAGTAACCTGAATTACAAATTTATTTATAGCGAGACAACTTTTTTTTTAAAACGACAATATGCTGTATTGAAATACAGTTACTGGCAGAGAGTTCAGCTAGCACAGTGAGGAAGTGACTTTGATGCTCAGTTATGTACAGTGTAAACAATCACGTGCAAAGAAGATTTGCATATATATAGACAAGCCCACCTTTCCTAAGTCAAACTGTTTCAAATATTTATATAGACAAGGAACAGGTCGGTTTGTACTTTAGATGTCGACGTTTTGACCCCAATGGTCAAAATTTGAACGAGGTCTTCATCAGGCCAGGTTAGTCAGCTGCCTTCCCCACCGCTCTGTATAATATTAGGGACAGGGGGGTAGGCCTATCACTTAATAACGCCAGAAACTATTTTCAAATTGCAAACACTCTAGCGTCGCCCAAGTGATGAACCCCAACTAAAGTGGAGTACCTGAAGAGACATGCTGTAAAACAACCACATGATAAGCAGTATTCAATAAAGCACAAGTGGGCAACAGTCAAAGATTGCTCCAGTGAGTTTAGATAGGTGACTTACACCAGTTATTAAAACAGTCCAGGAAGTGTATACAACAATGTGAAAGTTGACACATGCTCAGCTTTTTAACTGGATATAGTGGACATAGGTAAACCTTTCAAAGTTCTCATTTAACCCGTTCTGCACTGTGTCCAAGATGTGCATCCAGAGATGTTCTTTGAGTAACATTAAATTCGCCAAATCCCCTCTTCTGGTGGTAGTATTACTTATTCCATGACTGTCCATTTCAGATCCATCATCAGGTGCTGTTTTTCAGTAAACGTTTGGGCCAGAGGGGCATTTCTACGCAGCATTTTATCCTGCTCTTGGGCTGACAAATCAGTCGCTTCCCCTCTTGTATTGTGTGTCCCACATACAATAAATTGCATGAGCATTTAATGGCATAGATCACGTTACTACTGTTACAGTTGGTGACTGACAGTTTACGCATATTACCATATTTGAAAACGTTGGTATTGTTTGTTTGTGTAGAGACTGGACAGTTGCCACACCTATAGCGGCCAGTCAACTGGGGGAGTCCCCCATTTTCACTGATGTTCGTGACCCTGTGCTTCGAGGTTAGATGTGAGCGCACAACAAAATCCTGTAAGTTCTTACTTCTTCTAAAGGCAAGAAGAGGTTTTTCAAGTGTCATGCCTCTGCCAGTTCCTAAATCTAATCTTGATGTTATCACTCATAGGATTAAAAGTGGATTTAGAGGCAGGTTTGTTTGGCTTTAGGAGACAGAAGCCCTTGTCCCAGCAGATCCTTGCATACTGTGCCCGCCTGACCAAATCTTTGGGATAGCCACATTTAATAAACATGCACATTATGTTGCAGACTCAGTGAAATAGTCCTCTGTCAGTCTGCAGTACTGTCTAAGTCTGATATATTATCTATTAGAGACCGTGGCAGGATGCTGCGTATAGTAGTAAAGAATGTCTTTTGATGGCTTTCCTAAAAAGTTTGGTGTAAATCACTTTATCATTTTTAGGTCCAAATAACAGTTTTCGGAGGTGATTTATAAACAGCAATTAGAGTGATTTAGGAACTTTGTAATTTATATGAGTTTATCAGTTTTGCATTACCAAATCAAACATTCTAATTTCCACCCTGGAAAGGATTGGATGTTTACTCCACCCAAGGGCTCGATCTGGGTACGAAATGGAATGGATCCCGCCCAGATTTGCTGAGGGCGTTGGGGTAGGGGTTTCTCCAGAGAAAATAATATTTTCTGCCAAGAGAAAACAAAAAAAGTGTGTACAGGGAGTCCTCTTTTCTCAGTGCCTGTTCCCTATGGAAAACTCTGCACAGAGAGAATAGAAGGCGTAGTAAAAGTCTCCTGACCTTCTCACTAGTATGCGTGGAAACCTGCGCACGGAGCAGCAGTCCAGACACACTATTGGGAATGTCTGTGAATTGACATAAGTAGTAAACTTGCTCAAAGATGTGTACTTTTTTTGCTAATTTGTTCATGAAACGGACTATATATTCAGTGAATCTCGGTGTTAGGCATATTTCTGTGATTAATTTGCAAAACACTAAGTGCTGGTGTCCAGCGCTTTTCTCTGTTGCTCGGGGGAACAGATATCAGGATTGCGAATACCAAGGCTTCATAGTCTTGATTCCACTGGATGCCTCTTTAATATACTAGTAGACACTCCCTGTCTCTTTATTTAACTCTTGCAGGTTCTTTTTCATTCCTATTTTCTCCCTTTGTCACTCTTTTTCCGTCTTTCTCTTCCTCTTCCTTTTGTGTTTTTCTCTCTCTTGCTCTGGGCCAAAGTCAGGTAATAAAAAGTAAGTGCTGGTGCCCATAAGTGAGTGCTGGTGGGCCCCACCTGCAACTACTGGCTCAATTTAAGCACTGGGCAGGTTGCTGGTAGATACTCCTCCAGCTCCTCTACTAATTCGGTGTATATGACCCATCCAGTGTAAGGTCACTACTGTTAACTCTGTTAAAAGGGTAGCCAAGGAAACAATGGTGGGCTTTCACGGAAGCGTTTGTATGGTGTGACCAACATGCTGCAAGCTAGGGGTACTAAGAGACCTGACACGTAGGTGCTGACAGCATACCTTAACTTCAGGGTTCCTTTTTCATTAGACCCATTTGGTGGCAGACATTACTCCTATAGCTACGCCCATTAATTGTTTCTCCTTCAGAGATTCTCTCCCCACAATTGCTTCTCCAATAGGGGTACAACTATGGTGGCAAAGTCTTTACATCCTCAGCACAGCGATCTAAATATGAAGTATTTCCTGCCGACAAAACTTTCCAAAAAGGTGCTACTTTATGACTATTTTGTGCATGGAAATTTTGGGGTGATTCATCAAGTGGGGGCCGAGATAAAAGGGGAGTGCCAAAACACAAAATCACCATGTATTTTCCAAAGACTCCTTTGAATTACAACAAACTTGGCGGGAAGATAAATCTTGGTCCACAGATTGTGCTTTTTGTGATTTGATGTAAATCAGTTCAGTAGTTTTTGAGAAATGAAGGTTAAAAAATAATTGTATATCTGGACGGTTGGATCCGCGAGAGGCTTGTGAGACTCTCACAGGAGCGCAAGTTTAAAAATAGAGCATTCTGATTGGCCCAGGGAGCTTTATTTCCTTGGGGCCACCTTGCTCCGGTGGTAGTCAGACTCCCGCGGGAGAGAGCGCTCTGATTGGCTGCCAGCAACATCAGAAAAATGTTGCTGGCAGCCATTACAGGACTCAAGGACTTAGTCCACTTGTCCTGAAGTAAACAATAGAAAGCAATATAAAAGGAGCAGGGTAGGTATATAAAGGAGCAGGGTAGGTATATATAAAGGAGCTGGGTAAGTATATATAAAGGAGCAGGGTAGGTATATATAAAGGAGCAGGGTAGGTATATAAAGGAGCAGGGTAGGTATATATAAAGGAGCTGGGTAAGTATATATAAAGGAGCAGGGTAGGTATATATAAAGGAGCAGGGTAGGTATATAAAGGAGCAGGGTAGGTATATATAAAGGAGCTGGGTAAGTATATATAAAGGAGCAGGGTAGGTATATATAAAGGAGCAGGGTAGGTATATAAAGGAGCAGGGTAGGTATATATAAAGGAGCTGGGTAAGTATATATAAAGGAGCAGGGTAGGTATATAAAGGAGCAGGGTAGGTATATAAAGGAGCAGGGTAGGTATATATAAAGGAGCTGGGTAAGTATATATAAAGGAGCAGGGTAGGTATACCCCGATTCCATAGGCCCCATGGAGGGGCCCAGAGGGACAACCCCTGGGGGCCCAAAAATCAAATGGACAAAAAATGCGCTAAATGAGCTAAAAAAAATAAACTGCTTTCATTAATTATAAGCCCCGGGGAGCCCACCGCTGTGTGCCATAATCAATAAGGGAAAGGGGACCACGTTGACCCTGTCCCCGAGCCATTTAAGCCTGCAGGGAGCCCACACCCAGGGCCTAATAAGGTTCAGGCAGGGGGCCACATGACCCCCTCCCCTTTCTTAAAAAATGGCCATGGGGAATGGGGTCACCAGGGACTAATAATGCTCATGGAGGGGGAGCATGCGGCTCCCTTTTCTTAAAAAATGGCCATGGGGTCCAGAGGAGCTAATAAGGCCATGTGTCCCTCCTCCCCTTTCATAAAAGAAAAAGGCTCTGGTGTATGGGGTCCCTATGGCCTAATAAGGCAGGGGGTGGGGGGCCACACAGCCCCCCTCTCTGTTAATAAAAACAAATGGCCCTGGGGGGAAAGGTCCCTAGGGCCTAATAAGGTTCAGGGAGGGGTATCATGCAGCCTCCCTCTCCTTTTATAAAAAAAGGCTCTAGGGAATGGGCAACCATGGCCTAATAAGGCTCAGTGAGGGTGGCCACTTTGACCCCCGTCCTATAAAAAAAGACATGGGGGGGGGCACGTGGACCCTTTAAAAACCTAAGGTCAAGTAGCCAACCCATCTGAGGCCATGTGCGGCAGGGGGTTGGCTTTACATATGGTAATAAATATTACTTTACATAAAAAAGCCATAGAAATGCACTGAAAAAAACAAAGGCTAAAGTAACATAGTTAGGTGTAATAAAAAGATCTGTTTTAAAAAAAACAACTAAGAAATTCATTGAAAAAACAAAGGTTAAAGTAACGTTATAGCTAGCTGAATATGTCAGTGACAACACTAATGTGTTCAGCTAAAAAAAACAAATACATTCACCAGTCATAGTTAGCAGAGCTAAATATAACTCGTCCCCATCATGTGCCACTCATGACCTCACATACTACATCACTCATGACATGTTCTACGACATAATTTACGACATCACCGTTGACGTCTCAAATTACGTCATTGATCACATTGCTCAGTAAACTTTTTTTTTAATTGTGAAGTAATAAAACTACTTTTCCCTACTTTTACAGACTTACCTAAACTGCTATATTTCTTCCTATGCACTTATAATCCAGAGGTAAACTACATTTCCACCTAAAACCCAGAACGCAGACTAAGTATGGTCTAAACAGTATGTCTACCTTTTAGCGCTTTCATTACTCAATCATATGCTGTTTTGTCATCGCAATGTACAGCGGAATAACATGAAATTATTGCGATATGCTGCGGCACATTATATAACTTATATTTTGTGATTTATAACTTTGCTAGTACTGAGACAATTTAGATCTCCTAACAAAAAAGACCCTCTCTAACTCAAAATCTATATTCCTGCCAAATGTAATATATAAATACATTCTGCCATTTTCCCGCCACATCTATATATACAACACTACCACATACCTCTCCACTTCACTCTTCTCTATGCTATTCCATTCTATGCCACTCCACTCTCTGCTACTCTAAGCCACTCACTTGACAATTTTCCACTCTACGCCAGTCAACTCTATGCAACTTCACTCCATACCATTCTTCTCCAGTCTATGCTAATCAACTCTATGCCACTCCATTCTGCGCCACTCCTCTCTACACTATTCCACTCTATGCCAGTCCTCGATATGTCACTCCACTCTACGCTATTCTACTTTATGGCACTCCACTCTATGCCACTCTACCGTACACCACTTCACTCTACACACTCCACTCTACACCCTTCCACTCTATGCCCCTCCACTCTACGTCACTCCACTCTGTGCTATTCCACTCTACGTTACTCAGTTCTATTCTACGTCACTCCACTTTACTCCACTCCACTCTATTCCACTCTAGCCCACTCCACTCTACGCCACTCTATGCTACTCCACTCCACTCACTGCTATTCTCGTGTACGCCACTCATATCTACGCCACTCCTCTCTATGCCATTCCACCCAACTTCACCTTACCCCACTTCACTCTACACCACTCCATTCTACGCTAGTCCGTTCTATGCTACTCCACTCTACGCAACTCCACTGTATTCCACTTCACTCTATGCCACTTCACTCTACGATATTCCACTCTATGCCACTCCACTCTATGCCACTACACTCAATGTCACTCCACTATACGCTGTTGCACTATATGTCACTTGACTCTACGCCACCCCAGTCTACGCAACTCCACTCTAAACCATTCCACTCTACGTCACTCCACTCTACCCCACTCCACTCTACCCTATTTCACTCTACACCACTCCCCTCTACCCTATTCCACTTCACGCTATTCTAGTCTACCCCATTCTTCTTCACCACTCCACTACATGCCACTCCAATATCCAGCACTCCACTCCACGCCACCCCGCTGCACGCTATTCCACTGTATGCCACACCACTCTATGCCACTCTACTGTACACCACTCCACTCTGCCACTCTACTGTACCCGACTTCACCTTACGCCACTTTACCTTACCCCACTTCACTCTATGCCACTCTACGCCACAGAACCCTACTGTGTGCCACTCTATTCTACGCCACTCCAAGCCACTGTATAAAAAGAAAAACAATGATGAGTTGACTCTGTGATATGTTACAAAAAATGTATTAAAAAATATACAAATTCAACACTACATTAACTATAACTCGCCCTGCTACCATGCACAGTGTTCTCATAAATGATCTCATTTGAGATGTCATGAGTGTTGTTATGAATGCTATGATTTAACATGCTATAAGTGATGTAATATCATATGGTATAAGCAGTGCATGGGGAAGGCGGGGAGTTATAGTTAATGTAATGTGGCTAGTGAGTTAACAGCACTGTGCACGGAGTTGCGCAAGTTACAGTAATTTTAAGGCAGTACATAAAATGTAACTAAGTTATAACCATAACTTTTGAATTTCTCGATTTATGTATTATAAGTTGGTTTTGTATAGAAATAATAAGTTTATATAGATTCAATATATAAATATATATAATGTGCACCTGGTAACCCAAAAAAAACATTTTCTTTGCTCGCAGTTGTTTATTTAGTATTCAATTATTTGCCACTTTGACCGAAACTGAGAAAACGTTGGGCAATCAAAAATTGTTTGAAACTATAAAACATTGGAAATTAAATTGTCTCCCGCAGCATTTATTTTGCCATAAAACAGTGAGCGTTGCTAAAACAGCTTTCAGCGAACTCCACATAATGTATCCATAATTATATAAAACGTTGAGGAGGCGAGCCCGCGAGGGGAAAGTGGGTTTTGCAGTCTGACAGCCAAAGATAGAGACACGGTGTGAAGCATCCCCGGGAGCTGCGAGCGGCTCTCCTGTGTGCAGGCCCGGTCAGAGTTAAATGAAGACCGTGGGAGAACCCGAGGGGAGAAGCCGCTTAAATCTGGAAGAAAAAAACCACTCAAAGAGTCTGATGAACCAGGGCCTGGAGGGAGAGAGAGGAGGGCACCCCTGCTGCAGTTTGACTGGTGGTGGCGGATTCTGTATTGAAAGGCTTGCGCTAATAGTTTTGGGTGCCTTAAGGACACAACACGTCACCCTCCTCTCTTAGCCACCCCCTTGCGCTTGCCCTATCGGCAGTGCCATTCTTCTCTCACAAGAGGTGGGAGCTCATTTGTCTTTTGGGGCTAGTCCAGATGTGGCTAAAGATGCTGCTTAAAGTGACAAGTGTCCAGAAGATTCTAGAACATTCCAAACATTTTTAATGAAACTAGAAACAGAGTGATTTCTATTTTTTCTGTTTATTTGCCTTTCACCTCACGCAGGCACAGCACAGAGTTTAGCAGGTCCAGTCCCGCTTCCACGGGGACGTTTAAGAGCTTTCACTGGTGGTTGCATCTACTGAGCAAACATGCTTGTCTTTGGGGAACCCCAGGGTAATGTTAGCGGGTGAAGCCCGTCCAGTACCGCACTGGGAGAGGTGATCTTTGCGGTGTTCTCATAGTGCCAATATCGGCAACACTCAGTTCTCATACAGTGACATACATAAATAAACCACACGACACCTTTTTAGTGGAGAAATTTTGCTGCAGGTTTATTTGCATAACCAATATGCCAACATGGTGGGTTATCTTACGGGCGATCCCAGGGCAGGCCAGCCCCTATGCCGCCTGCCCACCTGATGAGCCAAATTGCACCGTGGCCGTCGCCAACCGGTGGTTACCAATTATTGGGAGAGGCCACCTCTCCCCTCAGTGGACCGCCAGTCCACTCCCTTACTCACGCCCCCCACAGGTGGGCGGAGCGTTCCAGGCAGCCCCGGTTGCTCAGACCCACAACCGCCTGTAGGCTAACGGGGCGCCGTAGTTCTTCCAGGGGACACGCTAAGACATCCCTGGGTATCCTTGGCTTAGCACCCTGTTGTGCTGCTGCAATATAGTACCCTTCTGTACCTTGCAGACTCTGGATCGCCCTGTAACTCCTCCACAGCTCTGGGGGTGGCCACCGTCACCACCAGGGCCCCCACCAAGGCAGATATTCCTACCTACAGTCTGTTGCTTCCAAGGCCTCCCCAAGGTCCAGCAAAAATAGGTCCATGCCTACCCTTGAGAGGTGAATCCCATCCACTTCCCAACATCCAGTAGACTTGGCATGAAGTAAACCATGCCTGATGAAGCCAAATCCCCTTTGTTCCGTGAATTTACGCATGGCGCTGTTCACTCTCCTACGTGATATCTCAATTGCGTCTCCAGATCGGGCTCCTTGCCAAACTAGAAGTAAGAGTTATCAAGCCCGCCTTACTTCCACTCACCCAGTTATCTGTGTATAGCGCTTGTCGGAGCAAGTCCCTCGAAAACAGCCAGTCACCACCCTAGGTGACACCTTGCCCTCCCAAACTTCTGCTAGTACACCAGGGAGCAAACAAGGCAGTGAACCGCAGGGGAACCATATGTATAAATACCTGCCCCCTTTACTGGGAATGCCAGGTGTTCTTTAATCTTTTGCCGCCCTTTTGTGCTTTAACCCAGAGTTTCCCCCAATTTTTGGACCGTAGCCCACTCGATGGATGACAACTTCCACCCTGCTTGGCTGCCAGCCATGGCTATAGGACGGGAGAATTTACCCAACTTTATTGTTACTCAACTCAAAGGTACTCGTATTATCGACCTCAGAAAGATGAAATGCTAAGTGGACCTACCAGAATCCGTGACCCAGATGTCGAACAAAGCCCCTTTCGGTTCTGCCGCTCCACATGCCTGCAAACTTGAATCCCAGGGCAAACTTCAGGCACCTAACCCACATCTCAAAGGCCTGCCAACCGGCTGACCCCAAAATTGCAGTCTCAGTGTTAGCTGCCAACTCCCAAGGAAAATTCGCTTAACTGGAGCAACTGGTGACATGCAATCAATTCTGGTCAGGGGACTCGGAGTAAACATATGAGTGATGTACATGCACCCCCCTAACTATGACTGTAAAATGTGCTCTGTAGTTGTCCGTATTAGTGCTCCATCCCCTCCAATTCAGCCCTATCAAGGCAAACCGCACCCTCTTGGGAATGTCACCCTCACGCCCCCTGACAGAAAGTGCCTATTCGTGTGTAGCCTATTAACCTTACGTTTTTTCACTGATGGTATACCAGGATTATGCTGAAACTTAGCTTGCTTTACTGCTGAGTGCGCGATGCACAATCACATAATTGTCTTTAACTCACAGGGTTGCCCTCGGTAACTCCGAATTCACACTGGACATGATTCTCTCCCTCATTGGCTTACGGACGGAAGTACCGTTAAACTTTGGAATACCCAGTCCCACTTGCATAATGTGCTCCGCTCCAGGCCCGCCCTGCCAGCTGCTGATGCTGCCCATCCTGGAAGAGAGACTACAGAAAGCTAGCCATACCCGCAATGCCTGACTCTGTAACGATGCCTCAATATCTGCTCTACCTGAACCAAGGTAAGAGGCGAGCTGTCAGCATGCCACTGGCAATACCCTCTCTTGGAGCGCGAGGGCCAGGCCTCCTAGTAGACGCAGCACACGCATATCTAGGAAGGCAACCCCGCTTTACTGCCCGCTTTACTTCCTGTCCCAGTTATCTGAGTAATTAGTGAAAGCACATTTGAACTGGCAGCTGATACTGTTACTTACGCCTGCAACTGCTCTGCTCAGAGCAGCCCGCTAGACAATGGCTTCCATTGAAAGGCGGTGCCAGCAAACCTCCAAGCACTTAAGGCGTGGTACCTCTGAGTAGGGCTCTAATCTAACAGATGTCCCTTGCAACAGATACCGCCTCTGGCTGTAAGCCGCTCAGTGCTACTGATGCCTTGGCGCTTCCTGACCCACCGCCAGCTAACCCTGATAGAATCCGCTCGTGACTGAGACTCAACTGTGCGGTGAAAGCATGAGACCTCCTAGCCTTACCTTAGCTCTTCACCAGGCTCCCACACAATTTTTTAATTAGCCTTTGTATCGTCACTACAAGAGAGACTTAGTATCATCTGCCCCTATTATCCTGTGCTACCAAACCTCATCATGACATCACAGGGATTACATAACTCACTAGGTCAGCACGAGACATCCTAGCCTGACCATAGCTCTTCACCAGGCTCCCACAGAAGAGCCCTCTACAAACCTTGTGGCCTAAAACATTCGCCCAGTGGGGCAGTTGCGAATGGACTGCAAACCACTCCTAGGCCTTCTCTACTCATGTTGAAAATGGAGTTTCTGGTTGGCTAGGGTATGCACCTAAGCCTGGCCGAACCCACCTCTCTAGTCGGGAGAAGGGAGCACAAACTTGGGCTGACACCTGCCCACCCCCTAGGTGGTTAGGCAGAGACTTTGGCTTACCCCAGAGGCAGTGTAAATTTAATGTGCCAACCGCCCTCCCACAGTGGCACATTACAGAAGAGACTACATACCAGTTATTTTAAATACCCTTCGTATTGTCCATACAAGGGAGACTTAGTACCATCTGCTCCTACTACCCTGTGCTACCAAACCTCATCATGACATCACAGGGATTACATAACCCACTAGGTCAATCGGGCCACCGTCCTACAGCTCAGGAGTGAGAAAAGTCTTTCTAACGTAGCCAACCGACGGTTTATACGCAAGTGACTGCCCCCCTTACGGACGACCCAACCAAGGGTGAAGCAATGGGAGCATGAGGCCTTAAGCAACGGGTGTCTATGTGTCCTGGAAACATTAATTAACCACGCAAAGAACCATGAACATCTCCTTAAATGCGAGTCACCAGATCGTCAAAGAAATATTGATGGATTCGAGACATAGGCGCCATCCAAACTACTGAATTAAAATTGGCGAGAATAGTTCTTTGAAAGAAAAGCATTGAGTGAATCGCTCATCAAAGTCAAAGGACATACAACAACAGAGTATACAACAACAGAGCACCCAACACCCGTGATCCTGCGCGGGCATCCGGTCATTCAACCTCGGGCGTAAACGAAGGAAGCTTTAGATAAACATCGCCCCTCACCCCTGCCACTCAGACTGCCAGAACTGAGCGGTAAATTGTAATGTGTGACAATATTCCGAGTGCTTGGTGCCAAGTCCTTCGCAAACAAACGCCAGCGAAGCTGACAGCATGAGGCGAGAGGCGACTACCCCTCAGCGAGCAAAAGTCTGCAGGGGAAGATACTAACAACCCTGCCCTAACGAAACCACTCATTTACCGGCAATTCAGAAACTCGTCCCGCCTAACTGCAACAAGCTGGGCATGACCGAGTAACAAACTTAAAGGGCAGTAGTAAGGGTGTATCCCATGTTGTCAACTCATCCCTTCTAACCGAAAGATGAGTCAGTAACAAATACCAAGCCGAGACTTAAAACAAGCTGTATCAACTAATCGCACATTGTCCCCTCTCGCTGAGACTGCATAGACAAAGGAGGTTAACACACCCCATTCCCATATTTCTCCTCTATTTTACAGTAACGTTTGACAGTGCACCAAGAAGCCTAGTGCATATGGCACCCCAAAAGGCTCTTCTTTGTGAAAGATCAACATCAACAAGGCTCTTCCTTACACGGCATCGCAAATTTGCCCTCATGCAACCTTTCCGAAAGATGAACTGACTGGCGCCGCCAGCACTAGAGCCTCGCTGTGGAGGATCGTGGACACCCAACGCAAAAGTCTGTGCCTCTGAGCTACAGCGTGTCCTAGTCTGTTAAAACCCGGGCGCAGGGTAGCCTGCACAGCTAAGCCCACAAATGAATCGCACGACACCTCCAGCCAACGCCTGGACATGCAGACATTACAGGCTACCTCATCCCCGTTACCGTACCTATCTCGCTGTAGTCACTGCGAGAACCCAAGTCCACAAACATCCCAACACAGGTGTGCCCAAAATGGCAGTACTATTCGCGCTGGAAACATGAAACTGGTGAAATGAGGAACAGTGCAGCGGTGCCTCACGGTGGCCTAAACCTTTATGGCACCACAGTACTATGGACTGCGTGAATCAACTGGAACGCATATTCAGAATATGGTCCGCTCCATATACTATGTATTCCCCTTTCTATACAGATGTTGTACCACTGCCCACGTGACCACCGCAGCATTGGAACCGTGTAAGCAGCTGGCGCGTAAGAAACATGAGGGAACGGCATGACCCCCAATCGAGTGCAGGAGCCCACCGAGACGCCGACATGTGTCATGCCCGGGTTTCCCTGGTCGTCGCAATTGCCCAACTGAGCACCGTTTCCAGCTGTGGACAAGAGGCCACACACATGGCAATTCACTTGCCCACCGCGTGAGCATCCCGGCTCAGTGTGTGTGTCAGCGGGCATGGCGCCCCGCTCAACCGGCGCACGCCTCCCCATAACAGGCTATCCATCCTGTGTACCCCTTGTCACATAGAGACCATCCAACAACCGGCGAGTCCACCCCAAGCCAGTGGAGACAACTCTATGGGAGGCATCACCAAACGAGTAACCCACAAACAAAAGAACCTACTGAACTGCTCAAAACCAACCTGCAGTGCTCCATCCCCCGATAGACACGTGAATAAATGAAATCCAGCATCCATGCTCAACTCAAATATGCAACCTAACCAACCGAATGGCCCCCAGCACGCTGTGGCCGTGTCTCCCCGGGCATGACCAAACCCCAAGACGCGATCGCTTGTGCGCTTCTGCTCCCCTCATCACACTTTCGTTCGAGGACAGCATAAATAAGTACATCCCATGTCCAAGCTCAACCATTCACGCACCAGAACTAACCAGTGACCCCCAAAATCTAGCTCACAGCAGCGTTTGCTACACTTCCTGGGCAATGGACAGGCTACTCCAACTGTTCCCCCCCGTGATTCCTCTTAAATTATTCACCCCTGGCGCCTGGTAGGCTTGCCCCTTCGGCACCCGGAGGCAGGAGACACTGGCCAAATGGGCACTGCCCCGGTAATAAGGCGGGGGTGGGTGGGGCAAAACCAACACTATTCCATCACAGGGGGACGGGTGCCACAAACCTGTACTGCAAAAGGGGCCGAACCCTTTCTCTTTCAATCCGAAGTAAGCTGCCATATTAACATAGACCACGCCGACATTTTTAGTATTAACCCAAAGCAAGCTCCGAGCCCCTGCATTAGAGGCATGCGTGCCCCGCACTCAAAACTGCCCGCGAATGTGCAGATAGACCCCACCTGTAGGAACACGCCTGAAACATCACTGCATTTGCTATAGCTTTAGAGACTCCTTCTCCGGTACGCCTCGCGAGACTTGGAGCGATTTGCATGGGCAGCAGCTACATTTGTACAGGACGTAAACTTTGGACCCGAAACGTCAGACTGGCAGTGGACGCAGCCCGAACATGGGCAAGCACCGTGCCCACACGGCCGCGCCCGCAAACCCCAGGTGCGAAATGCGTTAAGTCAATTGTGATCCCCCCATCAGAGATGCTCGGGCCGGATCCGTGTGGAGCATATGCGGCGCGTTTAAGGCAGCTGCACCTTCGACCACAGGACCCTGAAAGGCTAGCTGGCAGACTGACTCGCTGAGCCGTGAGCACCGAAATGCGAGCCGGCCCGGAGCTAATCACACTACCCGTAGCAGCTGCCGCATCCGAGTTTTGTACCAAGGTCGGGATCAAACCCCTGGTGCCGAAACCTGATAACAGGCGTCAGTGACTCAGCGCCTGCGCGGTTCATAGACAATGAACGCTGGCTGAGCACCCGCCACACCGCGCCAGTTCCTGGTAGGCAAGGGGAGACAGAGACCCGCCCCGAAACACAAGACACCGAGGCACGGACCCTGCTCCCTTGACCATGAATACTTGCCACCAGGGCAACATTTCATCTCAAATTGCCGATGTGTGTAGACGGCCCCGAGCCTGTGCCATGCCACCGAGTTTGTTTGCTGTAGCCAGCCACAGGGGGCCATCGATGAGCTCGATCCGACAACACGCACCAGCCCGGCGTGTCCGGCAGCAACGGGGCAGCCGGCCGCCTAGACCAGAACCCAGGGGCGGAGCAACCGGCCCCCGGCAAACGCACGCAGCCCTTGCCAGCCAAGGTATGCCACCGGCGAACACCCTCAGCCTCGAGCGCGGGAGAGCAAGTGCCGTCCGCCTCCCACCCTACTCGAAAACGGGTCACTCGCCTCGAAGTCGTCTGCCGTTGGCCGTCTGTCCTTCAATAGAGCCCATAGGACTGCGACAACTGGGTGAGAGGAACCATCTCACAACGGAGGAATGGCGGGGGGGTACAGGTCAGACCCACCCCAGAAAGCCATCGCCTCCGCCTCCCAACCACCCAGCGCGACGCTCTGAACCCACCCCCATCATGCCGCTGCCTACGACCCGACCCACAGCCATTGTACAGGTCCCAAACGTGATCAGGGGGGGAACCCGAAACAGGAAGCCTGAGTTGCGACCACCCCCGTATCGCCCGCCCTGAGCCACAATGCCGCTGCTACGCGGCCCATGCAACAGCCGCATGGATGTGGCAGGGGACAGTTCCACTGCCCCAAAAAGCGCACAGGGCCACCCGCTGCCAACACTCCTCCCGCGGTGCACCCGACGTCGCAATGAGGATCCACACCTCGACCCCTAGGGGCAAGGGCACCCAGACACAACAATGTCTGAGTCGGGAGAGAAACCACCCCAGGGGCCTAGACTCACCCCGGACCCCATCATAGCAGGTGAGGATGGGGTGGTTCTGGCTAGGAGGGGAGGAGGGGGGGTGCAGACCGCCGCGCCGATCCTGCCAGTGAGGAGCCTGCGCCCCAAAGGGCTTGCGGGTCCCATTAAGGCCTGCGAGGGACCTGACCCGCATCACTAGCTCCCGCAGATTGCGCTGTCCCACCACTTGCCCCCCCACCAGCGGCCCCCACATAATCTGGAAAGTGCAGCCGCCGCGAACCTAATGGCTGGTGCGAGCGCCCTCTCTTCGCCTGAGTTTATCTCTGCCTGCACCACCGCTGCACTCTCCCCAAACCCAAACTGCCTCCAGGGCAGCCGGCGGGAAGGGGAGGCTGCTGCTGGACTTAGATGTTCCAGGCACGCATCCGTTTGCCCGAAGCCGTCTCCGATCCACGCAGCTTTCCCGTGCAAATTATCACCGAAAAACGCTCCGTGAGCAGTTCCCCACCCCTCCTGCAACGAACCAAGCATGGGCAATGGCCGATACCGGCCGCTCAAGCTAGTAGGGGGGGTGAGGGGGGTGGGGGTAGAGATGCACTCACCGGAGGGTTGGATCGGGCGCGGACTCGCAGTGCGGCGTGGCAAACAGCGAGACGGGCAGCGGTCAAGAGACCCTCCAATGGGCGGGGGAAGGCTTTTGTACCCCTGTCCCCCTCCCACGGCCGGAAGTGACGCGGCCAGCCGACCCCCTAGTCCCTAGCCCAGGGAGCCTAGTCTGCAGACTTCTGTGCCTTCCTGTGGCACTAAGGCGGACGCCCTGTTGGAGGGCCCCTACGTGGCCCCCCGGGCAGCCTTGGCAATCATTCTCTTTAATCTTGGTACCTTGGTATTGTACGTAGAGTGTGAGGGCAGTTTCAGGGAACTCCTTTAATCACGCCAGGACAGAATAAACATAATCACAATGATTAGTAGCTCTGAAACATTTACACCCTTTGAGATAAGTAGCAATTAATATTAATTTGTTGGTAAATAATGAGGGCTGCTGATGAAGCGTCAGTGGAGGAAAATTAAGTGAGAAGATTAGGGAGTAAGAAGCAATCAATCTGCTGTCAGGCACACCTCCACGTTCTCCATCTCCTGAGACGCAAAGGATTCTGGGTAAGGTGTCAACATTCTACCTCATGAACCCGGCTCAAGGAAACAGCGAGGAGAAGGAACTCTGAGAAGAAATGACAGTGAGATCAACACATCAAGCTGATGGGGTTAAAATATGGATGACAGAGAAGCAATCGGGGTATTTGTCTTTGCCGTTTCTGTGGAAAAAAACAGTGAGAGCATTTCGGAGATGGTTGTCAGGATGCACTATCCCTGTGCTCAGAATCGAAAGGGAGTGATGCTCTCTTCCATCTCTCACAGGCGTCACATATGATCATGTACACAGGAATATGAAGGCCAGTGGGGGGAAAGTGGACTGGGATAAGGCAGAAAACAGAGACTCTGGATCCCATTACTCTTATGTGTCACCACTACTTGTCAGTGATGCCCGCAGGCTGTAGTAGAGGTCTAAAGATTAGGAACTTGCCATGGATGTTCTGCACTTAGCTGAACTAGTGAATGGATATACATTGGCAATATCTCTCTGCAACCACCTCTCCGCACTTTGGTGTGAATCTTGAAATTTAAATAATGAGTACCTTAAATATATGCTCACTAAAAACTTCTTCCTGTGAATAAAATAACTACATCAAGATTCATCACAAAGCTCTCTGAAGAAATGAGTTCTAGTTTCTACTTGACGTGAAGCAGAGCAAGAAATTTAACAAATATTAAATGCCATTCCTTCTGTAGCAATTCATGTAAATATAGTAGAAATCTAATACCTTTGGGTTTGTACACAGTGCAGAGTTCTGGCTTAACTAACATCACAGGAAACCTTCAAGGGTTTAAGTGAAATTAAAAAAAACAACAGTCTCATAAGAGTTCACATTAACGTTCAGTAGTTCAAAATTAATTTCAATTAACAAACACATCTTCCAGAATACTTTTCTGTGTTCCTAATGTACTCCGAAACACTTCAAGGAACCAACAGGTCTTTTGCAATGGAAATCCTAGATCCAAGTAGCAAGGTCCAGGCTGTAGTAAAATTGTATTATTGTAGCTTATCAGAGACGCTGTGAGCCACTAGGGTGGTTATACCCTGATTTCCTAGATGGCACTGCATATATAGATTGCATTAGAATTCAGGACTTGCGGGAAAATGTAGTTCGTTGTGGAGATGCTATCACATAGTGCGTTGTCACGCACAAGATGCCTCAGTTCAGGCAGCGCTATTTACCCTAGGAACAGCAGCATTTCATTCCCTGAGAAAGACTCAGCGCGAGAAGGTTTGGAGTCCTAAGTGGTAAGCAGCACCTCCAGCCCCACTCCTTGACATCGTATCTACTACAACCTCCAATGCTGCCATCTTGGCAACGGAGTTACTCGTTTGTAAGGATGTCTTGCACAAAATTCTCTCCGCAAATGCAGAGCATGAAGATTAAAAACAGGTATCCATGTTTGCTCTTCAGGGCAAAACCCCTACCAATCCACCAAATGTTGCAACCTTTATCTTACAATTCTTCAATTCTTACATCTAAACTCTTTTGTTGCTTATGTTCCCTTTTTACATTCAACAGAACTGGCACAGGATGTGAAGCAAGATGTGTTTTTTTCAGAATAAGGGTTAAACAAAGATACATGACAAATAGTTAAACCTTCAAAGTCAAAGGCAATTTCAATTGTAACTGGGTTCACAGCCTCCGTTACTACATATTGATAGCTTACTCTTGCGATCAGAACGGAATTTACAATGATCCTTGCCATTTTGTAGGGCTCTCTGCGATGATTTCTGAATATTGATTAGTGCAGGTAAATATTCTGGCACAGAAGGAACTGATGCAAACAGGGACTGATCTGAAGGAAATATGTGGGTATAATAGCCACACTGTTGTAGAAGAAAGCACGTCCGGTTCCAAGGTAGATTAGATAAGTAGGTTTATTGAGTAAGATGTTATGAAGAGCCCCACCAGGAACAGCCTTCCTGCTGCTCAGCCCATCCACCAACTGACTCCCTCACTCACCAACATTCCACTGCCACCGCACACACCAACATTCCATCAACACAATCACACTGGCTGAGCAGCAGGTATAACACATCTCCTTTCTTTAAATAAACAAAGATAACGTTGCTACTACAACATGTACGACTCGCACGTCAAGGTAATGAACCCATCCACCAACTGACTCCCTCACTCACCAACATTCCACTGCACCTCACACACCAACATTCCATCAACACAGTCACACTGGCTGAGCAGCAGGTATAACACATACATATGAAAGAAAGGTGACATTCCAATAGATGACTGTTCAGTATTATTGTATGCTAACTCTGTTAAGTTCAATGTCTTACTCCAATCCTCATCTTGTGACACAACTTTATCTCAAATATTGTTCAACACATTGAGTCATCCTCTCAGTCTGTCCATCGGTCTGAGAATGGTAATTGGTAGATAGATACGCTGCCATATCTTTACACTAGAGGGCAGACCAGAACTTTGAAAACAATTGAGACTGTATCTCTAACCAGAACCTTTGTAGTTAAATAATGTGTTGTGCAAAACTCTGTGCAAACTCTTTAAAGATGGGCAACCCAGGAAAGAATGCAAAATAACCCATTTTAGTCAAACAGACCACAACCACTAAAATTGCCAATCAACTTTGACTTTTTGATAACTCCCAATAAAATTGCTTAACACTGTATGCCTACCTACTGGGTTACTGTGTGAATTCATGAATTGGGCACAGATTGAATATTTTGGTGCATAACTCATAACATCAACAATAGGCTTGACCACTATAAATATCTCCTCCAGTTGCCAAAGTCTTAGCAATTCCAAGATGTCCAACCACCTCCAAATAATAGAGCCAATTCATAGCCTGCTGCCTTAACTGAATTTTGTGTAAATGTATAGCTTTCTCTTGATACAACATTACATCTTTCTCAAGTCTATTTTATTGGTCTTTTAACCAAGCTTCTTTATCTATAGCTTGTCTTTCTACATACAAAAATAATTGGCCATGTCCAGTTTGCTATCCTTTAGGAAGGTTCTTAAAACATGGCTTTTTGTTTAATTAGGTGCTGTCTTTAAGCATGCAGAGATTGAGCCAATACATCTCCGGGTATTCACGTGTTCAAAAGTTTATTTAGCATAACATAACATTGCATATCATAGCATAGCATAACATTACATTGCACATTATTTGAAGCAATAGAACGATTTTTGCAAACCTTTTGAGGTGAACATTTTAATCATGGCTCTTCTAAGAACTGATTTTCACCTTCCAATTCATCTTGTCCTGACTAGACACTAGCCCTACTATTCTTAGACCTAGTCCATAGTTTATAACAAAATCAGAGTAACAAAAGATCAAGGTCTGTCTGCTGTCATTGCTGTACTGTACTTTATCATTGCAATAAACGAGTTGTAAAAAAAAAAAAGATCAAGGTCTGTCTGAGTTCACTAAGTAAGTTATTTGTCTGATGTCAGGAACTGCAAATACTTATGATCAGTACATACTTTTCGTTGTGTAAATAATGTCTCCACTGTTCAAAAGATCTTATAAGGGCCAAAAGACGTCAGTGGCTGCATCGTCTATCTCTGGTGGGGAACATTTCTTAGAAAAGTAAGCTTCTCGATGAGCCTGATAAATGTTTGGCTTTCTCTGCTTTTAACCCCTCCATAGTATGATAGGAAGCACCCATCATCAACGAAAGAACTTTCTTCATTAAGATGTTGCAAACTTGGAGAAATAAAAAGACATTCTTTCAAAAAAACTACGGGGCATATTAGCAAGACCGGCGATAAAATTATCGCCGTTTTAGCGGCAGGAAACTGCCGCTAAAACAGCGATAATGGGCTTGCTAATATGCGTTATGGAATTCCAATAGAAGCCCAGGTTAGATGTGCAGGACATCTAACCTGGGCTTCTATTGAATTCTATAACGCATATTAGCAAGTCCATTATCGCCGTTTTAGCGGCAGTTTCCTGCCGCTAAAACGGCGATAATTTTATCGCCCGTCTTGCTAATATGCCCCTAAATGCCTGATCTGCTTCGTTTGACCAAGCAAAAACTTCTCCCTTTTGTAGTAAATTTGCTATGGGTCTTAAGATGTCAGAAAACTGAGGACTGTACCTCGTGTAAAAATTGGAAAGGGCCTAAAACTTTGAATATTCTTGACTGAAGTTGGTGTGTGTTTCACTGAACAATTGTTGACATTCTTTTTAACCATTTCAATAATCTCTGGTGTAGTTATGTACAATAGAAACCCTACATCAGTGGTAAGAAAAATACATCTATCCATTCTAGTGAATAGTAGGTCTGGGCAAAAAGTAACTTACATTAGTGCAATTTTGCGGATTTCACACTACGCTTGTTAAACAAAATGTCCAAAATTGCGCCATTATACCACTATGTATTACTGTGTGTTATCTGCGGTAAAAATTTACTGTGAGTGTGCCATGCAAGGGAGCGGCTTTTATTTACCGTGCTTTTTGGGTTTTTTTTTCACTATTGTTTTGCGTAAAATGCACCATAGTCTCGACAATGGTTGTGAGGATGCATTTCATACTACAATATAGCAAAGAATGACAGATTTGCGTTTCAATTAATTATGGCAAAAATTTCGCATCATTACGCCAAAGCAAATTACTAGACTTTCATACACCCCTAGATAAAAAATGGTGATCTCTTAACTGCTGCAATAATGCCTTAATATGTGAAATGTGGGTATCCTAAGAGTTATCACACCATATAAAAATACAAAATAGAACACATCCAAAAATCTTCTCTTTCTCATCAATGAAATATTGGAATGCTGGAGGGGCATGGCAGGTCCTGATATTCGAACAACCAAAGCTTAGTACAGTATGAGGTCTTCCATTCATCACCCTCCCGGACTTTGACCAGATGGTAAGCTCTCTTTGGATCCAAGTTTGGGAAAATGTTTTCGCTTTGAATCTGCTCTAACAAGACAGGTATTAATACAAAGAATAAGAATTCTTCAAAGTGATTCACTTGAGGACTGTCTAGTTGTACATGTTGTCAACTCATACCCTTTTTGGAAATAAAAAAGAATAGAATAGCAGCAGAAGACTGCAAGATCATAGTAAAGCCATTAGCCAGATTTTCATCTAGGTGCAGTATAAGATATTCTGTGTCTGATTCAGTAAGCCAGTGATCTTCAAACTTTTTAAGGCCATGCCCCCCCAGTAAAAAAAAAAAAAAAACATTGGGCCCCCCTCATAGTTTTTCACAATTATTTTATTCAATTTGTAAGGTTTAAGTATGCCTAGACTTATTTAAACATTAGAGTTATGTTAAACCTTTTTTTAAATTGCCCATTACAGAGTTGCTGACTGCTGATCATTTGTTTTCAGCTTAAAACAAAGCACTGCTATCAGCATGATGCTTCTTTTGCCCAGAGCCCGGCACCCCCCCCTGGGATCAGTTAAGGCCCACCTATGGGGGCCCACCTCCAGTTTGAAGGCCCCAGCAGTAAGCTCATAGACTCAATTACAAGGTATTTGTGCACCAGGTTCTAAATGAATCTTAAAATCATAACTTCTTTGTGAAGTTAACCCATTTTCCTTCTTGTTATCAAATACATCACTAAACTCTTTATTACAAGGAGCTAGATAGCACAATCAATAACTGGCAAAATACCCATTGCTGTGAGAACTTTAAAAGGATGACTCTCTCGGAATTACATGAAAATAAAGGCTATTGTAATAATAATATTAATTCAATTGAACTGTCCTTGCAGCCCAATAAATATGAGGTTTATGTAAAGTCAATTTCGGCATTTCAAAGATTTCCTTAAACTGAGGAACATTGATCAAATCAAAATTAATCTTTCAATGATGATTTCCAAAAAGGAGCAAACAAATCATGCACCTATGAAACCTTACTAAATCTGAGTATAAATTAACACCATCCTCAGCCTTAACATCCCCAGGAATCTTTTTTATTGTTATCAGGATCTGTAAAGATTAAGCAAACATAATATTCATATAATTTCCACAATCTCCTTCCCCTGACACTCTGACAAAATCAATGTCATGGGAATCATCATGTACACCACAGCTCACTGCATAGAGTTTACTGCTCATCTAGGAACTCTTCATTTAACATGACTGCTCCTTTCATTGTTTTCCACCGGCTATGGCCTATCTATAGACTGTCTTACCGAGGTTTGACTTTTAAAATCATCATTTTACTTTTTCGATCTTTGAAAAAAAGACTTGACTTTCCATAATACAAACACAAACCATGTAAATGTTTTGTTTTGTTTCTCTCTCTTGTTTGGATATGGGACCTTTGATAATGCCTGATTGCATTGACACAGAAATCTCAATAACTCCATTCAAGTCTACCTTAGGTTGAACCACTAGGACTTTGGTCTTATCTAACTACGTTCAGCTAAATGAAGACCCAACTGTACGACTAACTCTATCAGTTCATCACATTTAGTAGGTGGGTTAACCACCTGTGCCAAGGCATCCTTCAATTCACTTGGCAGCCCTTGATAGAATAAAGATGGCCTTTTTTTGCTTCGGGCCAACTGGTTTTAAAACCAAGCATTTTAAATTAATGTGGTAACGTAACTTAATAAATCTTGCTAACCCTGTTTACAGCATTTGATTCTATAAAGAGAGAGTGTGTAATTTGAAACAATGTCCTTACCTGCTTAAAAAAGACAGAAAAATGATAAAGAAAAGGATGATTGTTCTCTAACAATAGAAAACTCTAATTTGCCTCACTCACTTATGACAAAAAAATGCTATCTTAGTTTGATCATCATGAAACGTTACAGGTTTGCATAATTTTTTTTACCTTACATTGATTAAGAAATAATGCTAACTTCTTTGGATCCCCACAGATCCTTTCTAAGGGTGCTAAGAATATAATTATAAGAACCCAAGAATAGGAATGTGCAAGAAACCTGGTATCTCTCAAGGGAAGTGGTAATGCCCATGAATCAGAGTTCTTAGAATATGTAGGCAAAGGAACTTTAACGTTACAATTCTTCTGTCTTTTTGCAATTAACTCTGCATCTAATTCTTTAGTTTCTGATTTAACAAAATTAACCTGCTGTAATTTAGTTATAACCTCTAAAATCTGAGACAAACTGGTTTCTGAATTCATCGCTTAGCTTGGATGACAATATGGACTAGTCAATCTGTCAAGATGCACTAACCTTATGCCCAGAATACAACAGGAGTGATGATTCTTCCATCTCTCATTGCATCCATCAGTGACCAGATAACCAGGAATGCTAGAGTTGGTGGTAAAAAGAAGTAAAGGGGTTTGGATAAGAGTGAAATTAGTGCCATTGAGCTCCAGCCACTCTGATTCCCAACTTCTGTTGGTCAGTGATATCTGCAGGCTGCAGTGGATAGCTGAAGGCAAAGCAATAGCCGTAGTTACTTGCCATAAATGTTGCACTATTGCTGTGCACTCTTTGTGGTAAATAAGTGATAGTTTTTATTTGAATCATGTAAAACTGCAAAGTGATTAACACGTGTTAAATTCGCTGCTATTCCCTCTGTAGCAATTTGTGTAAACAAAATAGGCATCTAATACCGTAGGCCTAGACAGATGTCTAGTATAAGAAATCTTTTTTTTAAGTTCAAGAATAGGTTTATTTGAGAAAATTAATAGGGTAACAATAACAATACTTCGTACAAGTAATCATTTACCATTGCATAAGTAAAAGAAAAAGAGATAAAGAGTAATGATGGTATGCAATGACATTTGAAGTAATGTAGAGAACATAATAAATAATATAAATGCAATCAAAGTACAGAAATTCGGTTCACAAGAATCTTAGAGTAGTAGTACTTGTTAAAAATATACAATCGAAAACATGTTACTAAAATGATATATTAAGCAGAGTCATAGTCAATCAATTGGAAGTCAAGGAGGCTTAGTAACTTCCTGTAGTAAGGGGGTCGGTAAAGAGGGTTTCTTCACGTGATGGGGCTCCAAAGGTGTAATCGTTTTTTAGCAAGAGATATGGGATGTACAAGTGCTGTATCTAGGCGATGATTATGGCAGACAGCATACCACCAAGCTAGATAAGACAATTTAGAGGCATCCTTCCAGTTTTTTGTTATCTGCTGAAAGGCTACTGCTAGTAACAAATCAATAAGTAGCAACCGGTATTGTCCCTTCTCCCAGTCCGGGGCCAAGCTACCTAAGAAGAGATTTGTAAAGGAAAGGGGGGCTGTAGTGTTAAAAATAGTGTTGATTTGAAGCCATACCTGTTTCCAAAATTTAAAAACTTGTGGGCATGTAAATAACCTTCTGTTTCAGATCAGCATTGTCTTGAGAGCACGTCCAACAGGTATTAGGACTTGTATTATGTATCCTGTGTTGGTGTGCGGGGGTAAGAAATAATCTGTTATACATTTTTTTTAAAGTGTTTGTGTTGTGCTAGCTGCTCTAGATGATTTTCTAATTTTTATCCAAATTCTATTCCATAGGGAGATAGGCCAATCTTTTTCCAAATCAGTTTCCCAAGAAAGTTCCAATTTGGTTTTATCCCGATTCCTGGGAGGATCCATTAAGCGAGAATAAATGGTAGAAGCTTTAGGATTTATACGTAAGAAGTTATGCCATAGGAAATGAGATTGGGAAGGTGAAGAAGGTGTACTTGTAAGTTTAGCATATGCATCAAGTATTGCGTTTCGTAAAGCTGAAAATTTATGTTGAAAGGAAGAAGGTAAATGATAAAGGGTCTGTAACTGTATAAATTGAATAGGTGAGCCTTGATCAAATAATTGATGGACCCAAAGTAAACCCTTATTTCTCCATACTTTCCAGTATATTGGTTTATTGTTAATAAGGATTAGTTTATTGTGCCAAATTGTGGACTTGAGAAAGGTATCTAAGTCATGTGCAACTAAATGGGGTGTGGCGACTAATAACTTACAGGATTGCTTAATTACTGGGGTAGAAAGCTTTTGTGGTTTACGAGTAAATGAAAGATATTCCTGAAATGTAAAAGGGGCTATAAATGAGGTCTCAAGATCCACCCATAAAGGTTTATCAGTTGGTTGATCAGTAACCCAATTCGATAATTGTCTTAACTGAAAGGCTCTGTGATAGTTAGAGAAATGGGGAAAGTTTACGCCACCTTCTGACTTCGGCCTTGTTAATTTCTGTAACGCCATACTTGGTTAATAGCGTTCCATAAAAAGGATAACAGAATAGTATTAATCTTGTGAAAGAATTTAGCTGGGATGGATAATGGGATATTGGATAAAATGTACAGAACTATAGGAGTGAGCATCATTTTAATTGTGTCTAAACGACCCCACCAAGAAAGATGAAGGGGGTGCCATTTTGCAGTCAAAGTTTTAGGTTTATCAGTGCATTTGTCTATATTTAGAGAGATAGATGTCTTTATTGAGGAAGAAAACCATAGACCAAGGTATTTTATGTGTTTAGAGTTCCAAGTGAAATTAGAGATCTTAAAGTCGTCTTTAAAAGTGTACTTGGTCAAGGGTAATATCTCACATTTCCTGCTGTTCAATTTATAGCCAGACACCAATCCGTAAGCTTCCACCTCTCCCATAAATGCTGTGAGTGAAGATTGTGGTTGAGAGAGAAATACTAAAATGTCATCAGCGTATGCTGCTAATTTAATCTGCTGAGAACCAGAAGTAAATCCTGTTATAGAGTGATTTTGGCGAATTCTAGACAAAAAAGGTTCCAAAGCTAAGTGTTGGGTTCTCCTGCACATTCTTCTTAGAATGTTCCTTTGGAGATGTTCTCTGCGTAGAACATGGAATGTGGGAAGGTTGGCAGTTGCTGCCTGGGAGCTATCAAGACGGCCACGAATAAACGAGGTACCCACCTTATCACTTGTGGGGTGCTTCATTTCATTGGCGACGAGTTGTGCCGTCTTGTTCTCCCGTTCCGGTGTGGATCTCCGCTTCCTTCCTCGTTCCTGCGGATTTCCGGAGCCTTGTTCTCCATGTGGCGCCTTCCTCTTCGCTAATTCCCTGGAAGGTGGTTTGTCCAGGCCTGGCACGTTCCTGTGGATTCCTGCTCTGCCCTGATGTCTCCGTGCTCAGCTCGGCGTTGATTTCCCGGCTTCAGGTACACTGTTTGCCCCTGTGCGCGCGCTGTTGTAACAGCCGTTGTTTCTCGCGCTCTGTCCCCGCGACGCTGTGACATTGCAGCGTACTGAACCTGCCTGACTTGCCTGACCCTTGCACGTATTGGAAGACGTTGCGTGCGGCCATTTTAGTTTTGGCTTTTCCTTGGTGTTGCCATGACAACACCACGCGTTTTTCACTGACGCGTTTTTCACTGAGTTCTATATATGCGTGTCAATTTCAATTTAATTTTCACCGCTGATGCGCACAGCTGATTGATGATAATGCTTATGCACGTTGTTTCAAGCACTCGCTGACGTGCACAGCTTATCATTTAATCCGTCGAATGTGAAATTTGACTAACACTTGACCCAACTCTAGAGTTCCCTATTTGTGTTGTTGTGACGACATCACGCGCTTACACGCTTAACCCCCCATTGTGCGCCTAATTCAACGTTAACTCCTCCGCTGACGCGCACAGCTGTTTTCATTATATGTCAAGAGCACGTCTTTCCAAGAACTCGCTGATGCGCACAGCATATTGTTGAATGTACGTTTTAAGCATCACACAAAATCCTAGTGAATATCCGGCAAGTTTTTCGTGTGTATGCACTGAGTATTCCTATAATGCGTTCCATTGGATGTTCATCATTTCCGTGATGCACTCTCAGCGTACATTATAAAACCTTACTATACCACGTGCATTTTCGTATCCCTGCATTCATTTCTGTTGTGTGGGCAGCAACTCACCCACGCTCTGTTTCAGTATGGATCACATTACCGCTCCGCCTCCCTTTTTACAATCTCCTGGTTCTCCTCCCATGATTTGGCAACAATGGAAGGATACATTTGAAAGTTATTTGGAGGCCATAGATGGTGACACGTTCACCACTAAAAAAAAGAAGGCACTCTTGATGTATAATCTGGGTGCAGAGGGTAGAAGCATTATAAAAACTCTAACCGTTGAGGTCGTCAGCACTCGTGTGAGTGGTGGTGATGATGGTGATTCCTTACTCGTTGACGACTATGCATCTTTGATCAAAACTTTGGATAAAAGGTTCAACCCTAAGAAAAATGTGGTACTTGAGCATCACAAGTTTTTGCAACGTGCCCAGATTCCTGGTGAATCCATCGATGATTTTGTTTCTGCTCTCAGAACCCTGTCTGTCTCATGCAATTACAGAGAATTTAGGGATGAAATCATACGTGATCAACTAATCGAACGCACTTGCAACAAGAAAATCCAAGAGAAACTTTTGTCTTCGGACGACCCCGATCTTGAAACAGCCATCACGCTTGCTAAAAGCATTAAACATTCCCAATTTTGCATGAAGGAAATGAGCAATCCTTCTCAATCTAGCGAAGTAAAGCTACTATTGTTGTAGTGAGCCTCAGCAAGGCCTACCAGTGCTTAGGGGTTCTCCCTTTTCTGCACAGAGTCCTCAGACACTTAGGAAGAAGTTGGCACAGAAACTGAAATATAAAAGACAGAGTTTATTAAACCTCATGAGGTGGAGCTAACATTCGCACATCACCCTTCAGTAATGCATGAAGTAGCACACTGAATGGAAGGATCCTGGTCCTTTTATACCCACACAGGGGCTCAAATGAAGGCGGTACTAACACAAATGCTGGTTTTAGGTACATATAAGGTCATACAGAGAATGCACAGTCGACAAGTGGGTGGAGCTAACAGTTTCTACTTTTAGTAGACACATCCTGACATTTATAAACTCGGAACAGCTGCAAGCTCAACTGAGCATGTGCAAAGCAAGAGGAACTAAATATAACTTGTCTCTAGGCAGATTTCAAGAGCAGTTGACAGGAAGGTAGGACAGAGCACATGGCGAGCACATGGTAGCACATGGCAGCCAAAATGGCTGCCAGAAATACAAAATGGATTCCACAAAGCGGACAATTTAGCCTCTAAATACAGGCTGTCTTCAGCTAATGCTTAACTTAAATGCTGCCAAATTACAACACTATCATCTAAGCATAATTTGAAATCCACTAAAGTTCCCACTGAAAACACAGCACGAAATTCTTCTTCCTTACCCTCAACCAAGATCAAATCTGAGAGGGCACAACTATTTTGTTTTCGTTGTGGTAGCAAAAATCATTTAGGTAATGCGAGGTACTGTTATGCTTTAACCCAGTCTTGTTTTAAATGCGGTAAAAAAGGGCATCTGGCTCGCTTTTGCAAAGCAACGGGGTCCAACAAGGGAAACACCCAAATAGTCAAGTACATTGAAGAAGACTCCTTTGACTCTGGTGAAGAGAATGATAATATGCTACTAATGTTGTCTTCGTCACCTGCACAATCTGAGGGTGTTGTTGAAATTGCATCCATCGGTGGTTTACGTAAAAGAAAATCTCCCGCATGTATTATCCGTGTGAATGGGAAGAATGTTAATTTTTTGGCTGATTCTAGTTCTCCTTTTACTCTTATTAACGTCAAGGATTTTGGGGCGTTAGAAAACATTCAGTTGCACCAGTCAGATATTAAAATTTTTGCTTATGGGGGCAAAAGAGTGGAAGTTCTGGGCAAATTTGAGGCGAATTTGGAATTCTGTGGGGATCTAGCCACTGGACCTGTATTCATTGTCAAGGATGGTGCAAATTTGTTAGGATGGGAGGAGCAGGGGGAACTCGGGATCATCCTCGATCCCAATCATCCGGACATGGTTTTGTCTAAACGTGAAGCTTGCAAATTTTACACTCCTTTTCATCCTTAAATCCTTCCGATAGTGCAGTAGTGAAGCACTTGTCTGGTGATGAGTGGATCCAAAAATATCCTGAAGTTTTCAGTGACAAGCTTGGGAAACTGGTATGCTTCCAACACCGCATTATTCTTAAAAGTGGTGCTAAAGCTACTGCACACAAGGTGCGCAAAGTACCTTTGAGTTTGCGTGTGGAACTGAAGGAAGAGCTTGAACGTTTATGCCGCATGGATGTGATCGAGGCCATTGAAGGATCTGAATGGTTGGCTCCCATAGTTCTCGCAAGCACGGCCGATAAGTCCCTTAGGATGTGTGTTGACTTGCGCGATCTGAATTCTAACATTTGTATCGTACCGTTACCCAACATTAATGAAATGCTGGCGACGCTTGACGGAGCTAGGTATTTTTCGTCATTCGACATTTCTTCAGCTTATCACCAAGTTGAGTTAAGCAAGGAGTCCAGACATCTTACCTCTTTTGTAACACCGGAAGGAGCTTTCCGTTACAAACGTATGCCTTTTGGCCTGGCGTCGGCTTCCGCTGTGTTTCAACGCCTCATGGGGAATCTGTTCAAAAACACACCGGGAGTCGTGTTTTTTCAAGATGATATTCTGGTGTATGCAAGTACTGAGGCTGAGCATGATAGCAGGGTTAAACATGTTCTTGACACTGTAAAGCTTCACGGGTTAACCTTAAGGAAGGACAAGTGTACATTTTTTAGGGAGGGTGTCGATTATTTAGGTCTCCACATTTCCTGCAAAGGTATTGAGCCCAAAATAAATTTTTTAGATGCCATTCAAAATGCACCGTCACCTACCAACAAGGATCAATTGCGTTCCTTTTTAGGACTGGTGAAATACTATGCCAAATTTGTAGAGAATTTTGCCGACAAAACCTCCTGTTTGCGAGAGTTACTAAAGAAGAACGCTAAATTTGTGTGGTGTGATAAATGTGTCAATCAGTTTAATATTTTAAAAAAGAAATCGTGCTAGCTCGCCCTTTGAAATTGTTCAACATCAATGACAAATGTATTGTTTCCTCTGATGCCAGTAATATTGGTTTGGGCGCTGTTCTAATGCAAAGAAGAAGTGATGGTCGTGAGGAGATTATTGCGTTTGCTTCCAGGACACTTCGTGGTGCTGAGAGTTCTTACTCCACCATTGAGAAAGAGGCATTAGCTCTATGGTGGGGTGTCCAGTATTTTCGGAATTTCCTGTGGGGAAATGAATTCATCCTCAGAACCGATCACAAACCTTTGGTTGATCTTTTCACCACCAAAGGTGGGGGTTGCGCCACCCCACGAATTGCCAAATGGCAATATAGTTTACAGGAATTCAATTATCGCTTAGAATATGTACCTGGTATCAAAAACAACATTGCTGATTGTCTTTCCCGTTTACCTCTTGCCAAAGACATCAGTGTACCTGCCGAGGATGATCTCGATATTGTGTGTGCCGTTAGTGCTGTGGTTGACGTGGTGAAGGGTGCACTTTCTGAGCAAGAATGGTTGCATGCTCTATCTGAGGACAAAGATATTAAAATGGTAGTGGACTTTTTGGCCCAGGGGTGGCCTGTGAACAAGGATTTATCATCAGAGTTAGTTGCCTTCAAAAGAGTGTGTGATGAGTTATCATTGGTGGACGGAATTTTGCGCAGAGGTGGTCTTTTGGTTGTTCCCACTAGTATGCAGAAAAAGGTTCTAGATCTTGCCCATGAAGGTCACCAGGGTATTCGTGCCATGAAACGCAGAATCCGTGAGGACTTTTGGTGGCCTGTTGTGGATAGGTCTATCGAGCATTTTGTCAGGGACTGTTGTGCGTGTGTCCTCAGCGATAAGACTCAGGTGACCCATCCATCTCCCATTGATCCTGTGATTGTCAAAAATTTACCTTGGTGCAAGCTAGCCTTTGATGTTGCTGGTCCATTTGGGATTTCTGGTAGTTCTCCTCTGTTTGCTTTGGTCTTGGTAGACTATATGTCTAAATGGCCTGAGGTTAAATTCGTAGAATGTGTTAATTCCTTGTCTGTTATCAGTTTTTTTAAGGAAGTGTTTCTCCGGGAGGGATTTCCTGAGGAACTGGTGACAGACAACTGAACTCAATTGGTGTCTCTGGAGATGCAAAATTTTCTCAAGGAACATGGCATCAAACACGTTTTGACATCACTTTATCATCCCCGCAGCAATGGATTAGTTGAGCGTTTTAATCGTGTCATTAAGGACCAAATGCAATTGGCTTTGGTGAATGGTTTATCCTGGCGTGTGGTGGTGGCGGACATGTTGTGGGCAATTAGAACCACTCCTCATATAAGTACTGGGATGTCACCTTTTACCTTGCTTAGAGGGAGAATTGCCGGTTCCAAATTGAACAAAGATTGGATGTCTAGGAAGGAGGTTGACCAAACTAAACTTAGCAAGGTGGCGGATGTGAGAACCGATGTTCAGTCTAAATATGTCACCGTTTCTGAGAGAGTTTCCCCTGTGTGCGTTGGAGATTGGGTAAGAATCAAGAAGCCTGGATTCATTCGCAGAGGGCTTCTCGGTTTTCTACTCCTGCTAAGGTGGTGGAAGTAAGAGACAGGGTGGTGGTGTTGGAGAACGGCAAGATTTGGAATAAATCTGCCATCTCTATTGTTCCTAAATCCAAAATGGAGTATGTTGGTGGGAAAATGGGTGTTCATTTGGATTCCTCTCATGCAACTCCTGTTCTCCCTAGTTGTTCTTCTCCTAATGCTATTCCTCCCAATAGGAATGATCATCCGAGTTATTATTCATACAAAAGAGTTTCTTCCAGGATGAGATCCACGCGAGCAAAGTTTCAAGACTATGCTATGTATTGATGTTACACCATGTTCCTCTAGGTCCTGATTTTTACATGTTTGGAATGTTGTCATTTGTTTTTACAATTGCATGTTTAGTTTATTCATTGCATTGTTTTATTGCATATTCTTCTTTTATTTTTCTCTTCTTTCTTTTCTTTCATTTGTGGGGAGGGAGGTGTGTTGGGATCTCCTGCACATTCTTCTTAGAATGTTCCTTTGGAGATGTTCTCTGCGTAGAACATGGAATGTGGGAAGGTTGGCAGTTGCTGCCTGGGAGCTATCAAGACGGCCACGAATAAACGAGGTACCCACCTTATCACTTGTGGGGTGCTTCATTTCACTAAGTTAAAAAGAAAGGGGGATAGGGGAAAACCGTGGCGCACTCCTCGTTGAAGATTGAAGTAAGGGGAAATGAGACCATTAGTGGACATGGCGGCTTTGGGCTCAGAATAGAGTAGAGCAATTAAAGAGGTAATTTTCGGTCCGAATCCAAACCATTTGAGGGCGTGGAAAATAAATGGCCAATACACCCTATCAAAGGCCTTTTCCGCATCCAAAGCAATTGCCGCCAGTGAATCCAGATAATGTGTCAATTTAGATAGGATGTCAAAGAATAAACGCGTGTTGTCAGTGATATTACGACCTTTGACAAAGCCTGATTGTTCTTTGCCAAGCAGCAGGGGAAGATGGGGTTCTAATCTTAGGGCTAGAGCTTTCGAGTAAATTTTGTAGTCCACATTTACTAGGGATATAGGTCTATAGTTCTTACAAAATTGTAAGTCCTTATCATCTTTCGGTATTAAACATATCAAGGCTTCGGAAAAGGAGCCCGTGGAGTTACTGGAAATAATGAAAGAAGAAACAAGAGTATGTAAATGTGGAAGAAGTAAGTGGGCAAAGTGAAAATAAAATTCCACTGTAAAGCCGTCTGGGCCTGGGGCTTTATCCTTTTTAATATTTTTTAGAGCATTTAGCATCTCTGTCTGCGTAATATCAGTTTCTAAAAGATCAAAATTAATTTGGGAATTAGTTTGTTTCTGGAATGTGGAAAAAAACTGTGATAGATCCTCGTCTGAAGGTATGTTTTCTGGTGTATAAAGGGATTTATAGAAATGTACAAATTCTTGGAGTATTTCAGGATCTTTGAGTTTTGGTAATTGGTTATCATCTATAATGGAATCAATATGAAGTTTGTGTTGCTTGATTTTTAGATAATTAGCTAGTAGTTTGCCTGATTTGTTCTGGCCACCATAGTACTTCGCAGAGGACTTTAATAAATATAAGGAGGCGTGTTCAGTAGAAGTTTAATTAAAGGCAATCTTTGCATTGATAAGATCTTTGAGACAATCTTTTGATTTGGAGGTGTAAAAGGAATGCTCAAGTTTTTTAATCTTAGTGAGAAGTGCATTGTGTACTGTGCGGGATGCTTTACGTCTATTTGACACAAATCTGATGATGAAATCACGAGCGGTGGCCTTAAAGGCATCCCAAACTGTGTGAAAGGAAACATCATCCGTTTGATTTATACGAAAGTATTCATGGAAGAAAGAAATGAAAGAAGTATTGAAGTTAGGGTCCAGAAGTAAGGAGTTGTTAAAACGCCATCTTTTTGATTGTGTGGATTGATGCAAAATATCTAATTGAATCGAAACAGGAGCGTGATCTGAAATAAGAATAGGGCCTATGTCAGCTGAGCGCAAGGATTGGGAGACATTACGTGAAATGAAAATGTGATCTATTCTAGATTGCGTTTGATGTGAAGGGGAAAAAAAAGAGTATTCTCGCATGGACGGATTGCAAAGTCGCCAGGTATCCAATAAATTCCTTTGTTTAATAGTTCATAAAAAAGCTTTGTGTGACGTGTTTGGGATGAAGGGAGACTTAGAGTTCCTATCAATAAACGGATCCATCACTTGATTACAATCTCCTGCAAGAAGGAAATTTTCTGATGGATATTTTAGTAGTAGTTGAGAGGTACGGGACCAAAACAGGGCATCGCCATTGGTAGGGGCATATATGTTAAGCAAAGATAAAGGGGTTTTCCCCAACAATAGGTTAGTGAAAAGCCATCTGCCTTCTGTGTCGGATTCTTGAGAAATGAGTTTAGCGTTCAGTGCTTTATGGCAAAGAGTTATGACACCATTCCTTTTGCCATCTCCTGGCGAATAAAAGACTTCGCCAACCCAGTTTTTTAAAAGTTTTAGTGATTCGCTCTCTGTGAGATGTGATTCTTGTAATAACGCAATATTAGCATCTAGCTTAGAAAGGTGGGATAGAACTCTCTGTCTCTTGATGGGGGAATTCAAGTTTCTGACATTCCATGTGACAATTTTCAAAAACATATGTGAAATAAGAGTAGTAAAATATGAAGTGAACCAATAAAATTTTGCATACTGTGAAATATAGCACTTGTAAAAAACACAGCGGTAAGAACTATAAAAACCATTCGAACAACCTTTATATTAAGTACGAAGATAAGAAGCATAAAAACCATTTGAAAAAGATTGAAAAAATAGGGAAGATAAGGATAAAAGAATGGAAAAGGAGATACATGATAGAGTAATACACAAGGAAAAGGAGACAGCAGGGATACAGGGAGGGAAATGATTACTGTGAAAAATAGTAGGAGTAAAGAGGCCATACCTACATAAAATTCAAAACAATGAAGGGGTGGGGGGGATGAGGCCACATGGAACGATGACACGTCCAGACTCCACGAGGTGAGGCAGGGGAGACTTCAGGATGGAAACAACATACAGGACGTACAGATTGGACACACTGAGACGGAACCTGTGAAAAGAAGAAATAATTAGTACTGTCAAATTATATTACGACATTTCGCATGTTGAAGGCACTAACTGCGGATTTACAACCTGAAATCGAAAGGTTAATTAAAACAAGCAAACCAGAATATTTCTTTAAAGATTAACCTTTGTATCTACGAAAGAAGTGATACATTAGTATATAAAGCTTTATAATACTAAACAACACAACAAGGTTTATTTAAAGCGTGTACTAGAAGTGTCCATCCGTTCTGGACAATGAGTGTTAAGGAAACTCTTTAGCTTGGTTGGGTCTTCGTAAGTCATGGTGTTGTTATTGAAAGTAACCTTGAACATACAAGGATGAAACAATCCAAACCTAGCCCCAGTAGAGCGTAGCGCCGGTCTCATGGCAAGGAATTCTCTGCGTCGATCCGCCGTTGACTTAGCATAATCCTGTGAGAAGAAAAGTTGGTTTCCTGAGAATGAAATCCGTTTTATGAGCTTGGCTGCTGTTAACACTTTAAGGAGATCCGTATATTCTAAAAAGTACAATATGAATCCTCTCGGTTTCCTTGTGCTTGAGGATGCTGAATGCGTCGGGCCCAGTCGATGAGCTCGTTGAATGTTGAGATTAGTGCCCTCAGGCAGGTTGAGTACTGTTGGCAGGAACTTTTGAAGGAAAGAGATGGGGTCAGGCCCCTCTGAACCCTCTGCCAGGCCATATATACGAAGGTTATTTCTCCTATTCCTGTTTTCGAGGTTTTCAACCTGTTTTTGTAGAGCTGTGACTTGGGATTGAAGAGCCTCAGTTTTGATGTAGGATGAGTTTAGCGACTCAACATTGTGTTCGACTTTGGTCACTCTCTCCTCCAGTTTCTCCCAACCGTCCATTAGAATTGTATTTTAGAGTTTGTCTCTTCAACGAATGGTCGTAGGGCGCGAATCTCCTCCAAAAGAAGATCCATGGATACTGATGAGGTTTGCTTCGGTGGAGAGGGAGGATCTTTTTTCAGCCGTTTGGTTGTTACTTTGGTGGCTGCTGAGGAAACACTAGCAAGAGGTGGAGATGCCACTTTGGGTGATGAGATCAAGGGAACTTCCATTTGGGCGGAATGAGCACGACATTTTGAGTGCACAAGAAGCATACGCTTCGAAGTAGCTTGCAGAGGAAATACTTTTTTCAGTTTGCCCATAGAAGAGAGGAAAGTCAAGGTCAATGTTGATAACAGTACGTATGTTTCGTTTTAGTTGAGAGTATACGAACTGATAAGCAACATAACAGTGAGGTATTATGGGGTGAAATATGCCAATAGTAACCACATTCACAAAGAGACCCAGATCATAATAATACTGAACAATAGTGTGCCAACGAGACAACAAAGCATCATGCAGAGTTATTTAATCGGTCAAAATAACCTTGTCAGAAGCCTGGGTTGAGAGCAGAGTGCAGCTGAAAAACGCATGAGGTAAGGAAAGGTGTGCCAGCGTGACAACAAAGCACAATGTAGAGCTATTTAATTGGTCAAAATAACATTGCCAGAAGCCTGGGTTGAGAGCAAAGTACGGCTGAAAAACGCATGAGGTAAGAAAAGGTGTGCCAGCGTGACAACAAAGCACCATGCAGAGCTATTTAATGGTCAAAATAACATTGCCAGAAGCCTGAGTTGAAAGCAGAGTGCGGTTGAAGAACGCATGAGGTGAGGAAAGGTATCACTATGCCGTTGAAGTGAGCAGAGTTGAAATAGAGCAAAGTTATTAAAAACTGAACTTAATATGTGAGAAATTCGGCAGGGGCCGCTTCATTTTCCCGCAATTTCTTGTGGCGTGAGGTAAGAAATTTAAGCAGTCACTGAAGGCGGGCCGTGCGGTGAAGGCAATTCTTCTCAGGACGCGAGCAGCGCTAAGATGGCGGCCATCCAGCCGGTCGAAAAGAAAGTAGAGGATATAAGGCTGAGACGCGCCTGGAAAAAGCTAAAATTCACTTCACCTTGTGGAAAGAAGGTTCCGACGTCCGTTCGTTCTAAAATAGCCAGTCCATGCCACGAATTACATGAGTAATTCCTTCCGTCTCCCCGCCGTCCTCAGCCGAGTCACGGGAACGCCGCCATCTTCCTTGGGCGCTAGCCACGCCCCCCCTAGTATAAGAAATTTTATACTTGGCTTTATATCCTTTCCTGCTGTGTCACAGGAAACCTTCAAGTGAATGCAACAAACCCACAGACTCATAAGAGTTTATATTAATGTTCAGTAGTTCAACGTTGGTTTCCATTGCAAACACGGCTTCCAAAATACTTCTCTAATATACTTCTCTGTATTCTAAATGTCATTCAATACAATCCAAGGAAGCAACTGGTCTTTAGCAAAGAAAATCCTAGATCTCAATAACCAGGTTGCATCAACATTGTATCACGATTGCCTATCAAAATCACCACCAGCCACAAGCCAAGTTCTACCCCAATGTCATAGATGGCTGCTACATTGCCAGACTGCATGAGAGTCCATGGCCCACTGGGAAATATAGTTCTGAGCCGGAATGCTGTTGCGTAGGGCATTCTGTGCATACGCAAAGCCTCAGTCCAGACAGTGCTGGCCCTCAGCAGGGACTGCCAGCTTTTCCTTTCATTGGAAAGACTCAGCAGAAGGAGGTTTGGAGTATTGCTACTCCACACTCCCTACAGCCCAGGCGGTAAGTAATACCTCCAGCCGTGCTTCCTGACAATGGTATGCTACGTCTCTGTGCAAACCAAATAATAGTTCAACATCATTTTTAAGGTTAGGGGCAGATTGATGATGGCTTTTTATTGTTAAATGGAACAGAAAACTTGGAGTGCATCAGGTTTAGAATTTTGCACATCCTATGTATGGAAGGCACCCACAGGATGGTCAAGAAACTGAGATTTCGTGTGAACCACTGCCTGTCTCTCCTTTCACTGTCTTTGGATTTTTCTTTGTTTCTCACTGTATCTATATGTTTCACTCTGCCTCTCTCGATCAATCTCGCCAAGCTGTCAATGTCTCTCAATTCTCTCTCTCCCTATTGCGGTCTTATTATTTCTCTCCGACTCTTTTACACTTACTGCATCTCTGCCTCGGACTGTGAATCTATCTCTCTTTGTCTGTATACAGCTGTAATTTACTCTGTAATGTTACTTAGCTCTCAATGCCAATCCATCTTGATTTCATGTTTCACTCTTCTAATGCACCAGCTTGCCTCCTCTGTTTTACTTTCTTCATCTGCATCTCACCTTTTGACTTTTCCACTCTTCCTGCCTGCTCCTCTCTCATCGTCTCTTAATTTCATATCCATTGTCCCTTCTTTCTTTAGCTGCTGCTCCCGGTGCATCGCCAGTCCCTCCCTGCCCGATCTTTCACTCAGCTCAGCGTATCCGCCACGCCATGCCTTTATAATCCCTCTCTTTGCTTGCCCCTCACAGCCTTTCTTCCTCTCTTCTCTCACAGTCTGTTTCTCTGCCTTTTACTCCGTGTCCCACTCTCACGACCTCTGACATTTGCTTTCTTTGACACGCACACTTTTTGTCCCTTTCTCTGCTTCTCTGCATTTCAGCTCTTCGTTCTCTCTATTCAGCCTTCTCTTGTCTACTCTGCTTCACGTGGAGCATCTGAGCTCCCCTTCTCCTCAGGCCAATGTGCACATCCACGACGTCAGCAAGACTCTACCACATTCAGTGCTTGTTACAGGTGTGTAACAAATGCACATGGCTGACCCGCTTAACTAAAGTGATAGGAAGCAGCAGCAAAGAGAACTGAACTATTTTTGGAGCATGACACAAGAAATGGCCTGCCTGGCCCTGCCCAGAACCAGTGCTGTGCACTTTCTCAGTACCAAACCGAGCCCTGCTGCTGCATCCTTCTTCGAGGTGGCCTGGAAGTAGTTGGGAAGCCTGGCCATCCTCAGCTTCCATCTAGGTGCTGTGGTACATTGCAGTATGTGTAAATCAAAGGGAAGTTTCCCGGTGATAGCTGCTTCCTAATAGTGCCATCGTTGTGTCACTGCTGTGCACTTTCAAGACATGGGTGGACGATATAGGTTACTAAAACACCCACTTGTCTATAATACTATGTGGTGGTGGTCCCAGGGGAGTAGCTACTATTGGTGCAGCAAATGCAGTGGCACTGGGGCCCAGAGCCCTGAAGGGCCCACTTCACCCTGATAATTGCTGTATTTTACTACCCTAATAGCAGTCAAAGGGCTATTTTCCTTGCTTGCATCAGGGCCCATGGCATCCTAGCTATGCTAGGGGGGGTGCACATGAGGAAGCCACAGTATTCAGCTCACGCAGATGTCGTCAAACTGGCTTTACAGTAAGGAGTGGATTTGTTTGCCTTCTGATTGATTTGATTTGATTTAAATACTTATAGAGCGCAGCTGTCACTCCGAAGGGAGCATCCTGGCGCTATACGGAAGAAGCGAAGGTGATCAGGTAGGCATGAAAAGTGTTCACATTATACCAGTGAGGAACAGAATGCATCCGTGGCCCCGAATATCGAGGTTTTCAGTGCTTTCCTAAATAGGGTTTCTGATTCCATCACCCTACGTTGTGGGGGCATGTCGTTCCATGCTCTAGTTCCGAAAACTGCAACGGATTTTTCTCCTTTGGTTTCATACCTAAAGGTGGGAGGTTTAAGAAAATTCGCTGTGGAGAATTTGAGTGCCCTAGCAGTAGTGAGATGAGTGTACTTAGCCGCTAGGTATTTAGGTCCTGAATCTCTATAGGCTCTAAAAGTGATTACCAGGATCTTGTATAAAATTCTTTTTTTGGATGGGCAGCCAATGCAAAGTTTTGAGGGCTGTACTAATCGGGCCGCTGCATTCTATACAACCTGTAGCTTTTTTATTACTTGTTTGTTAGTTCCTGTGAAAAGGCTATTGCAGTAGTCTTCTCTAGATAGGATAAGTGCTACTGCTATTGTCTTCCTTGCAGAGTATGGAATAAAATCGAAAAACTTTTTTTTTTTTTTATAAGGTTGAAGCACATTCTTGCCACTGCAAGTGCTTGTGGCCTAAACGAATGAGAATAATAAGCAGAAACAGTGTTCACAAGGAACTCATTTTCTAAATTAGTTTTTGCAAGAATTAGTATATCCTACTTGATTTAAACAAAACAAGAAGATACAGAATGAAACCCTAAATCCATAAGGCATACCAATATTTTAACAGAATTTACGTAAAGACTCACATAAAAGAAATTACATAGTTCTCACTTCAGGCGAAGTGAGTGTAATTTATTTTGCATTACAGTCTTTGAGATACAAAAGAGCATTAAAATATTTTGTATTTGTGTATTTACATTATATACATTTTCACATTTGAAAGTGATTTGTGAACCCCAGTGAAGTGACCATAATCAAACCAGTGAAATAAATGTAGTGCTATTGGAGAACTGAGACAGTGGTTATTGGTGATTTAAAAGAGGAGCCAGTTGGCGATATAGTACAATCAATTCTTCAAGAACAACTCTATGATTTGTTGGGGCTCTTCCTTTTTCAATAGTCGATGACATTTCAAACCCTCTCGCGGTACGGGGTCTCTTCAGGGCAGAAATTCTGGGGACGAGCAACACAATGAGGGTGCCCGAATGCAGAAGTCCTTCTTAATTAATTTCTGGGTGCTTCTCAATGATAATCCGGATATGTAGTGCCCTTAACACGAAAGCCACAGATTGGCTTCTGGCGTTGTTCACAGAAACTAGGTTACCGTAGGTCTAATTCATGGATGTGAGTAGTATCCAAGAATAGAGGATAGTGCTTCATTAATCAATTGAGGCAAGGTAGCAGTAACCAATATATGGAGCAGTGACCTTCAGGGAACCATTTCTTAGTTGTGAGTAACAGTCAAAAAATGAAGGCGATGCTTCTTGTTAGACTTGGCATCTTTTGGCGTGTTTCCCCTGACTTTTTGCTTTCTGACCTCCCGGTTTTGACTCTGTTTTTGCTGGTGTAATGATTCTGCGCCCTTTCCTCACTGCGGTCCAGTGGGAAAGTGCAAGTGCTCCTGTATAAAATGCGTTATGGATTGGTGTTTCCATGATTGGCCTATTTGGTTTATGTGTCAGTCCCTTGTAAAGTGCACTGCGAGTGCCAGGGCCTATAGACCAAATGCTGTTGGTGGGCTGCAGCACCCACCCACGCAAACAGCCCGTAAAGTGTAACTCGGGCCTGCCACCGCAGAGCCTCTGCGCAGCCTGGGGCTGCCATGACGACTTGGCAAGTGCACACACTTGCAAGTCCCTAAACCTTCCCTTTGCTACATGTTAGTCACCCCTAAGGTAGGCCCAAGGTACCCCTGTGGGCAGGGTGCGTTGTACGCGAAAGGTAGGACATGCCCGGGTGTGTGTGGCATGTCCTAATAGTGAATCACAGCCTAGTTCGTTTTTCACTATTGCAAGGCTACCTGTTCCCCTAGGCCAGAACGGGCAGTTTTGATTATTACAGCTTATAATCCTAACTGACCCCGGGAACATGGTAGGAAGTCGAGTTTAGTATGCCTGGACTCAGAATGATAAAATGCAGCTTTTAGTGAAGTTGGTTTTAACATTCTGTGTTTGAAAATACCACTTTTAGAAAGTGGGTATTTTCTTGTCTAACCATCCAAGCCTGCCTCTGCGAGGTTGTGTATTCCTTGTCTGGAGTGTGAGTGACAGGGGCTGGGGGATGCCAGGAGACAGGGTGAGTCAGCACAGGGCTGAATAGCAAGATCTACATGTAGATGGGTGGGAGGGGTCGCACCTGGGCCCTGAATAGGACAGTGCCTTCCCTCCACAATGCTGGCTCCACCTCCTGTGGTGCGTCTGATGTCCCTGGCCTACTCACTGAAAGAAGGGACGGAGACTTGTCAACAAAGTGCTCCAGAACTGGTTTGGACTAGGCAAAGGCCTCTCTGCCTTCAGAGAAAAAAGGAATTTGGGATATAAATATTGGGGCCCTGACCCCATGAATTTAGATCTCGCTGGAATCAAGGAACCTGCCAAGACGAAGAGCTGGAAGAGCTGCCAGGAGGAGTACTGCCCCTTTGCTGTGTTGTTGCTTTGTTGGGTTGGCCTGCAGCTGCTGCTTCTGCCTTGGGCAGTGAAAGGACTGGACTGAACTTTCTACAAACTTGTGCTGAGTATCTCCAAGGGCCTGAAACCGAGCTGGCCTCCTGTTAAGAAGTCTCAGGGACAACAAAGACTTCACAAGCCTCTGGGTACCGCTTCTGGAACGCTATTTCAGTTGCCACAGAGGAAGGGAACTGCAACCGACTCCGTCAACCGAATCCATCCCTGGCCGGTGACCTGTTTGCACCGCAGACCGCATCGCCCCGCTTCGCATCGCAACCCTGGTCTCACCGTGGGCGACGTCCAACGCCGCCAACATCGAGCCGCTGCTTGCACCGTGACCTGTGGGCACCGCAGTTCGCATCGCATCGCTTCACTGAACCAACCGGACCCGACCGACGCGGTCGCTGCAACTGGCTCAAGAGTCGAGACCGCACCGCATTTGGGGCACCGCTCGCACGTCTGCGACGCACCGCTCCGACTCGCACCGCTGTCCGACGCCAGCTCCCGCACTCCGGCTAGGTCACCTGCATCGCAACCTGTCAGCACCGCATCGAGCATCGTCTCACCCTGCATCGCACGCCTTGGACTCACCGACTCCGTCTGCACGACGCTCATCGAGCCGCTGCCTGCACCGCATCGAGGGACACCGCACCTTGCATCGCTCCGTCTTGCACCGCAACCGCGACGAACGCCGACCGGCTCGTACACTCCGTACCAGCCACAACGAGAAAGGTACTGTAACCGAGTCTGTTCATGACTCTGCTGGCCCGCATCGACGCGGTCGGCTGGAACTGTTAGACTCTGTGGTTTTCAGCATCGCGGTAGGCTCGGACGGAGCTACCGACTCGTACGAACTTTGCTTTTGTGCTATTCCTGCAAAGAAGAAGTTATCGTATCAAGTATTCATTCGTAAAGTATAGTATTGTGGATTTTTGTCGTAATTGGTCTTGTCTTGAGTATATAAAATATTGGTTATTTTTCTAAACTGGTGTGGTGTCCGTTTGTAGTGCTTACACTGTATTACTGTTGGTTATGTGCAAATGCTTTACACACTGCCTCTGAATTAAGCCTGACTGCTCGTGCCAAGCTACCACGAGGGTGAGCAGGGGTTACTTCACGAGTGTAACACCCTTACCCTGACTAGGAAGAAGGGTCCCTACTTGGACAAAGGTGCAAGCCCTTGCCAACTAGAGATCCCATTTCTAACATTGGTTGTCAGCGGTGAGGATAGGACTTGTGTTTGCACTTGACTTACAGTGATTGGTGTGCACTACTACCATATCGCAGACCATTACGTACCACATACTGGTTCTTTTTCTTTTGGCCTATTTTTGATCTTGCCAGTTTTCAACTCACTACTTTTGTCATGCCTGAATCAATTGCATCATCCGTTGCATCTCTGGAAGTTATCTTTGAGGAGGATAGGTTGGAATCCTACGCCGTAAAGGAGCTACGAGCGATTTGTAAAAACCTGAAAGTCCAAATTAAAGGCCTCACAAGGAAGGAGGAGCTACAGAAGGCGCTGAGGGCCTGGGTAGCAGCCAGACATGCCAAAGGGCAGCCTGGTAATCTCAGTGAGGAGGTGGAGGAGCCTATTTCCAGGGTGGATGTGCTTTTGGGTAGGGGGAGCCCGCCAGGTCAGGCAGCAGCAGTCTGTCCCCAGAGGAGCTGGAGGACAGGCGGGAGGCAAGGCAGTTTGAGCTGCAGAAGCTCAGGCTGGAGAGTGAGCGGGAGGAGAAGAGATTGGCCATAGAGGAGAGGAAGATGCTCTTAGAGCATGAGAGAGAACTGAAGGAGCTAGAACTTAGGAGTAAGTCAGGCTCAGATGGTGGCAGCAATTCGTCCAGAAAGGCAGACAGGATTGTGCACATTCCCAAGAACGTAGGCAAGGAGTTCAAGAAGGGGGATGACATACAAAGGTGGTTTCAGGGTTATGAGGCAGCCATACACATGAATGGGGTCCCTGAGGAGAATTGGGGAGCAGGATTGTGGCCACTTTTCCCTGAAGAAGCAAGGGATGCTCTGATAGCTTTGGGTAAGGGGTATCACCTCACCTATGCTGACATGAAGGATGCCCTTCTCACGAAGTATGGTCTTACTCCTGAAAAGTACAGGGATCAGTTCAGGTCCAGTAAGAAGTCTGATGCCAACACTTGGTTGGAATGTGTGGATGTGTTCTGCAGGTCTCTGGATGGTTGGGTGAAGGGCAGTAGCGTAACAGATTTTCAGGGGCTCTACAACTTGATTGCATGGGAGCACTTGTCTAGTCTATGTTTTGCAGATCTGCGCCAGCACCTAGTTGATAGTAAGCTAACTGACCCCAGGAAGCTTGCTATGGAAGCGGACCGCTGGGTGAGTACCAGGGTCCACAAGAAAGCGTTTGGGGGAGACTCAGCCAAAGGTGGGCAGGGTCCCCAGCAGAAAGGTGGGGGGACAAGGGTAAAGCACAGGAGTTCTCTAAAGGGCCCCAAACTAGTACCCAGGGTAAAGGTTCCCAGCCCCCGGTGATAAGAAGAAAGGGGTCTCTACAGGGAAGCCTGTTGAGACCGGCCCCCGCAAGTGTTATGCATGTGACCAGGTAGGTCACTTTAAGGGGGACCCCAAGTGCCCGAAGGGGACACAGCCACCCACCGGTGGACAGTCCAAAGTGTTGGCTAGTGTAGCGCTTGGGGAGGAGGGGTGCCCACAGGAGGGTGGGGATCCCGCAGAAATGACCCTTGTCTCACTAGGGGACAGTGAGATGGTCCCAGGAAACCAGGTGCCCCCTAACACAAAGAAATATAGCACCTGGGTGACCATTAATGGGAACAGGGTAGAGGCTCTCAGGATACTGGAGCCAGTGTGACCTCAGTCCGGTGTCACCTGGTGTCTGAGAAGCAAGTAGTCCCAGGAGCATTCCACCAAGTAGTTGCTGTAGACAACTCAGAGCGCCAATGTATGGTGGCGCAGGTTCCCTTTGAATGGGGGGGTCTCAGGTCCCTTGAGGGTGGTTGTGAGCCCTACCATGCCTGTAGATTGTCTGCTAGGAAACGACCTGGAGCAGTCCTCATGGAAGGAGGTTGAGCTCAGGTCTCACTTGGAGATGCTTGGGTTGCCAGAGTGGGCATGCGTGTCTACTCGGTCAATGGCAGCCAGAAAGGGTGATCAAGAGGACTTGGAGCCTGAAACAGTGGCCCAAGTCCCTGCCAAGAGAAAGGGCAAGGGGCGCGGGAAACCGGCCCCCGAAGTTCCCACGGACCGGGAGGAGGCGGACCTCGAGGGGGACGCCCCGGTGCCTACAGGGGAGCAGGTAGCCGAACTGGGAGACATCTCTGAGCTGACCCATTGGCAGCAAGAAGGGGGTCCCACCAGGGAGGAGTTCTGCAGGGAGCAGAGCGAGTGCCCTACTCTGGAGGGTCTGCGGCGGCAGGCTGCAGACCAGGCAGCTGGTAATCAGTCCGGGTCACATCTGATCTACTGGGAGAGTGGTCTCCTATACAGTGAGCCTAAGGTTGCTGAGCCTGGGTCAGCCCGTGTGCTGGTGGTACCCCAGCGCTTCAGGACCTTCCTACTGGGTCTGGCTCATGACGTGCCTTTGGCAGGACATTTGGGGCAGGACAAGACCTGTGACAGGCTTGTCACCCACTTCTTTTGGCCCCAAATGCGAAGACAGTCAGATGCACACTGTCTTGCCAAACTTGCCAGGCAAGTGGTAAAAGTGGGAGGAAGGTCAAAGCTCCTCTCCAACCTTTTCCTGTTGTTGGAACACCCTTTGAAAGGGTAGGGATGGATATTGTGGGTCCACTGGATCCCAAGACAGCCATGGGCAACAGGTACATCCTGGTCTTGGTGGACCATGCCACCCGGTACCCGGAGGCAATCCCTCTCAGGACAACGACGGCGCCAGTGGTGGGCCGGGCGTTAATGGGGATCTTTTCCCGTGTGGGATTCCCCAGAGAGGTGGTTTCTGATAGGGGGACCAATTTCATATCGAAGTATATGACATCCCTGTGGAAGGAGTGTGGTGTAACCTACAAGTTCACCACTCCTTACCACCCACAAGGAAACGGTCTGGTGGAGAGATTCAACCAGACCTTGAAAGGCATGATCAAGGGTCTAACAGAACCCATGAGGCGTAAGTGGGACGTCCTCTTGCCATGCCTACTCTTTGCATACAGGGAGGTGCCTCAGAAGTCTCTTGGGTACAGCCCCTTTGAGCTCCTGTATGGCCACCCTGTCAGAGGACCTCTGAGTTTGGTAAAGGAAGGCTGGGAGGCAGCTCCCAGGAAAACTCCCCAGGATGTATTTAGCTACATGCTGGCCTTTAGAAACCAAACTGCCCGCTTCAGGAAACTCGCTCAGGCGAACCTAGAAGCAAGCCAGGAAGAAAGGAAGAGATGGTATGACCAGAATGCCACTCTGGTCGAATTTCAACCTGGGCAAAAGTGTGGGTCATGGCCCCAGTGGCACCTTGTGCCTTGCAGGACAAGTGGACTGGGCCATATGAGGTAAAGGAGCGCAAAAGTGACGTCACCTACCTGGTGGATTTGCAGGCTCCAAGGAACCCTTTGAGGGTCCTTCACGTGAACCGCCTCAAGCCCCACTTCGAGAGGTCCGAAGTGAGTATGCTCTTGGCGACAGATGATGGGGTGGAAGAGGAGAGTGAGCCTCTCCCTGACCTCCTGTCTACCAAGGAGCATGATGGGTCAGTAGAGGGTGTGATCCTCTCCCCTACTCTGACTCAGGAGCAGCAGGGGGACTGTCGCCAGTTGTTGGGACAGTTCACCCCACTGTTCTCTCTGACCCCCGGTGTAACTCACTGGTGTACCCATGACGTGGACACCGGTGACAGCCCTCCTGTGAAGCACAAGATTTACAGGTTGACTGACCGGGTCAGAGCCAGCATCAAGGAGGAGGTCTCTAAGATGTTGGCGTTAGGGGTGATTGAGTCCTCCCACAGTCCTTGGGCCAGCCCAGTGGTCTTGGTCCCAAAGGCTGCGGCGCCCGGTGCCACTCCAGAACTCCGGTTTTGTGTGGACTACCGTGGGCTCAATGCCGTCACCAGGACTGACGCGCACCCCATCCCCAGAGCTGATGAGCTCATTGATCGGTTGGGAGCTGCCCGGTTCCTCAGCACGTTTGATTTGACGTCTGGGTACTGGCAGATTGCCTTAACCGATGGGGCCAAGGAGAGATCAGCATTCTCAACCCCAGAAGGTCATTACCAATTCCGGGTGATGCCCTTTGGGTTGAAGAATGCCCCTGCCACCTTTCAGAGGTTGGTCAATCAGGTGTTGGCCGGGCTGGAGGATTTCAGTGCCGCCTACCTGGATGACATTGCTGTGTTCAGTTCCAGCTGGGAAGAACATTTACAGCACCTTGAGAAAGTGTTGAGGGCTCTGCAAGGTGCAGGCCTCACGATCAAGGCCAGTAAGTGCCAGATCGGGCAGGGTTCTGTGGTGTACTTGGGACACCAGGTAGGAAGCGGCCAGGTGGTGCCCCTACAACCCAAGATTGACACCATTCTGGCTTGGGAATCCCCCAAGACCCAGACAGAGGTGAGAGCCTTCTTAGGTCTCACCGGCTACTATAGGAGATTTGTTAAGGGCTATGGCACCATCGTTGCCCCCTTAACAGAGCTGACCTCTAAGAGGCAGCCCAGGAAAGTGATCTGGACTGAGTCCTGCCAGAAAGCTTTTGATGCCCTGAAGGCAGCCATGTGCACGGCGCCCGTGCTCAAGGCACCTGACTTCTCCAAAGAATTTGTCGTGCAGACTGACGCTTCAGAGCATGGTGTGGGAGCGGTGCTCTCACAACTGAACGAAGAGGGCCTGGATCAGCCTGTAGTCTTCCTTAGCAGGAGACTACTTTCCAGGGAACAGAGGTGGAGTGCCATAGAAAGGGAAGCTTTTGCTGTGGTCTGGGCACTGAAGAAGTTGAGACCATACCTGTTTGGGACTCACTTCCGGGTTCAGACAGACCACAGGCCCCTCAGATGGTTGATGCAAATGAGGGGTGAGAATCCAAAACTGCTGAGGTGGTCCATCTCCCTACAGGGAATGGACTTTACGGTGGAACACCGTCCTGGTACAGAACACGCCAACGCAGATGGTCTGTCCAGGTTCTTCCGCCTTAGTGAAGAGAACTCCAATGGGGTTGGGTAGTTCTCCCTACTTTCAGCTGGAGGGGACATGTGTTAGACTTGGCATCTTTTGGCGTGTTTCCCCTGACTTTTTGCTTTCTGACCTCCCGGTTTTGACTCTGTTTTTGCTGGTGTAATGATTCTGCGCCCTTTCCTCACTGCGGTCCAGTGGGAAAGTGCAAGTGCTCCTGTATAAAATGCGTTATGGATTGGTGTTTCCATGATTGGCCTATTTGGTTTATGTGTCAGTCCCTTGTAAAGTGCACTGCGAGTGCCAGGGCCTATAGACCAAATGCTGTTGGTGGGCTGCAGCACTGGATTGTGCCACCCACGCAAACAGCCCGTAAAGTGTAACTCGGGCCTGCCACCGCAGAGCCTGTGCGCAGCCTGGGGCTGCCATGACGACTTGGCAAGTGCACACACTTGCAAGTCCCTAAACCTTCCCTTTGCTACATGTTAGTCACCCCTAAGGTAGGCCCAAGGTACCCCTGTGGGCAGGGTGCGTTGTACGCGAAAGGTAGGACATGCCCGGGTGTGTGTGGCATGTCCTAATAGTGAATCACAGCCTAGTTCGTTTTTCACTATTGCAAGGCTACCTGTTCCCCCTAGGCCAGAACGGGCAGTTTTGATTATTACAGCTTATAATCCTAACTGACCCCGGGAACATGGTAGGAAGTCGAGTTTAGTATGCCTGGACTCAGAATGATAAAATGCAGCTTTTAGTGAAGTTGGTTTTAACATTCTGTGTTTGAAAATACCACTTTTAGAAAGTGGGTATTTTCTTGTCTAACCATCCAAGCCTGCCTCTGCGAGGTTGTGTATTCCTTGTCTGGAGTGTGAGTGACAGGGGCTGGGGGATGCCAGGAGACAGGGTGAGTCAGCACAGGGCTGAATAGCAAGATATACATGTAGATGGGTGGGAGGGTCGCACCTGGGCCCTGAATAGGACAGTGCCTTCCCTCCACAATGCTGGCTCCACCTCCTGTGGTGCGTCTGATGTCCCTGGCCTACTCACTGAAAGAAGGGACGGAGACTTGTCAACAAAGTGCTCCAGAACTGGTTTGGACTAGGCAAAGGCCTCTCTGCCTTCAGAGAACAAAGGAATTTGGGATATAAATATTGGGGCCCTGACCCCATGAATTTAGATCTCGCTGGAATCAAGGAACCTGCCAAGACGTAGAGCTGGAAGAGCTGCCAGGAGGAGTACTGCCCCTTTGCTGTGTTGTTGCTTTGTTGGGTTGGCCTGCAGCTGCTGCTTCTGCCTTGGGCAGTGAAAGGACTGGACTGAACTTTCTACAAACTTGTGCTGAGTATCTCCAAGGGCCTGAAACCGAGCTGGCCTCCTGTTAAGAAGTCTCAGGGACTACAAAGACTTCACAAGCCTCTGGGTACCGCTTCTGGAACGCTGTTTCAGTTGCCACAGAGGAAGGGAACTGCAACCGACTCCGTCAACCGAATCCATCCCTGGCCGGTGACCTGTTTGCACCGCAGACCGCATCGCCCCGCTTCGCATCGCAACCCTGGTCTCACCGTGGGCGACGTCCAACGCCGCCAACATCGAGCCGCTGCTTGCACCGTGACCTGTGGGCACCGCAGTTCGCATCGCATCGCTTCACTGAACCAACCGGACCCGACCGACGCGGTCGCTGCAACTGGCTCAAGAGTCGAGACCGCACCGCATTTGGGGCACCGCTCGCACGTCTGCGACGCACCGCTCCGACTCGCACCGCTGTCCGACGCCAGCTCCCGCACTCCGGCTAGGTCACCTGCATCGCAACCTGTCAGCACCACATCGAGCATCGTCTCACCCTGCATCGCACGCCTTGGACTCACCGACTCCGTCTGCACGACGCTCATCGAGCCGCTGCCTGCACCGCATCGAGGGACACCGCACCTTGCATCGCTCCGTCTTGCACCGCAACGAACGCCGACCGGCTCGTACACTCCGTACCAGCCACAACGAGAAAGGTACTGTAACCGAGTCTGTTCATGACTCTGCTGGCCCGTATCGACGCGGTCGGCTGGAACTGTTAGACTCTGTGGTTTTCAGCATCGCGGTAGGCTCGGACGGAGCTACCGACTCGTACAAACTTTGCTTTTGTGCTATTCCTGCAAAGAAGAAGTTATCGTATCAAGTATTCATTCGTAAAGTATAGTATTGTGGATTTTTGTCGTAATTGGTCTTGTCTTGAGTATATAAAATATTGGTTATTTTTCTAAACTGGTGTGGTGTCCGTTTGTAGTGCTTACACTGTATTACTGTTGGTTATGTGCAAATGCTTTACACACTGCCTCTGAATTAAGCCTGACTGCTCGTGCCAAGCTACCACGAGGGTGAGCAGGGGTTACTTCACGAGTGTAACACCCTTACCCTGACTAGGAAGAAGGGTCCCTACTTGGACAAAGGTGCAAGCCCTTGCCAACTAGAGATCCCATTTCTAACACTTCTGTAATCACTTGGATGCATGGGGCACAGTTATTTAATTATTCTGCTGTGATCGTCAAGGAAACGGATACTCCAGACGGCAAGGCGCTGTAACTGTAGCTGCCAGTTACAGCGCCTTGCCGTCGGGAGTATCCGTTTCCTGCGCCCCGTGCATCCAAGTGATTACAGAAGCATTGCCTTCATTTTTTGGCTGTTACTCACAACTAAGAAATGGTTCCCTAAAGGTCACCGCTCAATATATTGGTTACTGCTACCTTCCCTCAATTGGTTAATGAAGCACTATCCTCAATTCTTGGATACTACTCACATCCATGAATTGGACCTACGGTAACCTAGTTACTGTGAACAACACCAGAAGACAAGCTGTGGCTTTCGTGTTAAGGGCAGTACATATCCGGATCATCATTGAGAAGTACCCCAAAATTAATTAAGAAGGACTTCTGCATTCGGGCACCCTCATTGTGTTGCTCGTCCCCTGAATTTCTGTCCTGAAGAGACCCCGTGCCGCGAGAGGGTCGAAACGTCGTCGACTATTGAAAAAGGAAGAGCCCCAATAAATCATAGAGTTGTTCTTGAAGAATTGATTGTACTATATCTCCAACTGGCTCCTCTTTTAAATTATCAATAACCACTGTCTCAGTTCTCCAATAGCACTACATTTATTTCACTGGTTTGGTTATGGTCACTTCGCTGGGGTTCACAAATCACTTTCAAATGTGAAAATGTATATAATGTAAATACACAAATACAAAATATTTTTATGCTCTTTTGTATCGCAAAGACTGTTATGCAAAATAAATTACACTCACTTCGGCTGAAGTGAGAACTATGCCATTTCGGTTCTGTGGGTCTTTACGTAAAAATCTGTTAAAATATTGGTATGCCGTATGGATTTAGGGTTTCATTCTGTATCTTCTTGTTTTGTTTAAATCAAGCAGGATATACTAATTCTTGCAAAAACTAATTAATTTAGAAAATGAGTTCCTTGTGAACACTGTTTCTGCTTATTAGCAATACCCAGTTTGCAAGGAAATACGGGTCGCTCTTGTTTTTTTGTGAATATTGTTTGTGCGAAACGAATGAGAGACATCAAATTTTACCCCCAAGTTCTTGGCAATTTCTTCTGTATTAGGTGGAGCAGGTGCATCTTCTGACCCCCATTGGATCGGGTTGAAGGGATTGTCCTTCCCTACCAATAGGATCTCGGTTTTATCCGTATTGCATTTAAGATGGTTGAGTCATCTCCAAAGGATGACCTCTGTCATACATTGCTTAAAATTAAGCTCTGTTTTAGTTGTGTCTTTGTCTAGGGCCAGAATCAATTGCGTATCATCTGCATATGAGGTTGTGTCAATGTTAAAAGAAGAAATTAGCGAGATCAGCAGAGCCATATAGATGTTAAATAAAAGCGGGCTGAGAGAAGAGCCCTGTGGGACGCCTGAGGTGATCGGGCATTCGGTTGAGAGGAATTGTCCTAGGGTCACTGTTTGATTCTGGATAGCAGAATTTCATGCAAGATGGTGTCAAACGCGGCCGATAAGTCCAAAAGGATCACTACCACATTTTTTCCTTTGCCTAGAGTTAATTTCAGTGTATCTACTACTTCCAGTAGAGCAAACTCAGTTGCTGCCATATGTCTGGGTGCAAAGTGAGGTGGCATGGTGGGGAGAAAATGATGTATTGGTGTACGGACCACTGCAATTGCCAGTGGCTGAGATTGACTGAGCTGTTCCATCCATCAACTTCTTGTTGTTGCAGTGGACCCAAAACCCTTTTAAAGTGCTGAGGTTGATCCCTTGAATTGACTTGAGGGGGGCCAAAATGTCTTCAGATCAAAAGCTCTATAGGGCATTGTAGAGTTACTATCAAGAGTAGAGTGGGTGGGAGGAGGAGGAGGTTTCTCCTTCCTATTTGAATCCTAATACCATCAGGCTTACTTCCCTTATTTGGTTTTTAAATTGTGCTCTGTGAATTTTATCAATGTTTTTAGAAGGGATGTGTGATAGAGTTAATGGGGCATATTATCAAGGGCTTTATCGCCGCTTTAGCGGCACTTTTGCCGCTAAAGCGGCGATAATTTTATCGCCCTATTAGCAAGTTGTCGCTAACAGGCGTTAGCGACAGCTTTCAGGCGTTAGAGGCCGCGTTTTCCATCGCCTTGCATGTCAGCGATAATTATCGCTAATGACATGCAAGGAAGGCGTTCCCTACTAAAAGCGACTGAATATAGTCGCTAACACCACTACCCCCTATTAGCAAGGCAGGCGAAGCGATAAAATAATTCGCGCTAAGCGCGTTTATCGCTAGATTTTAACACCTGCTAGTGAGGATGACTTACCTGTTTGTAGTATAGGAGGTGGATTCTAATGCTGAATCCACCTTAGCGTTAATGCGAGAATATCGCTGGTTTTCCAGCGATATTCTCGCATTATGCCGCTATTGCTGGAATAATCATCGCCATAGCGCTAATTATGGTTGATAATACAGCGTTAGCGTGGCGATATATTCCAGCGATAGCTGGCGATAGAATATTTCACGCTAAACGCGCTCTGCGATATTTATTGCATTTTGTTGCTAATATGGCCCAATGTGACTCTCTTTGTGCGGGCACATGTTGGTTCTTTTTGTGTTATTTTAATATTGGATTTTTCTGTATATGAAATAAAAAATGTTTTTTATATTTAGTTGCTCTCTTTTGATTCAGATTCTGTTTTTTGTTTTGAAAGACACGTGTCACTGTTTAACACATCAGTGAATTTGTGTAATGTCCAAGGGGCATATTCTTGATATGTTAATTTTCCTGATTACTCCAGCCCCAGTGATAAAATTGATTAGGGTGCAATATATTTTGTAGTTTTGTTTTGTGACAATATGTACCTTGATGGTGAGGTTGGTGACCAGGGTGAACTCAAGTCCTCGTTGTTCATGTCATTAATTCAGGTTTGTACTATTTCTTGTTTGTTGTTCTTGGCAAATAACATGAATTCTGTTTGGTTGCTTTGAGGTTCAGATAAGTGCTTGACATCCATCTGGATGATGTGCAAGCAATGTTTGAGACAATGGATATCTGACACAGAGAAGACTTTCAAGCAGAGGTGCATGATGGGTTTCATCCCAAGACTTCTGACAGAGAATCTTGGAGCAGGAAAAAGGACCAAGGGTGTCAGGCCAAAGAAAAGCTAAACAATCATTTTGAATCACTAGAATCTTGTTTCTTTCTGTTTTTTTTTTAAAGTGGGCCATCAAACTCTTAACACAGTCTTTGAGTGTGACAGAAGTTACAACTGAAAGTCAGCTCAGTGTCAGACATCAGTCACGTGCCAAAGAGAAAAGGTGGGGCATGGAAGTGAGATGTGATTGTTTGAGCGTGCTCTCTACAAAGTTGATAAAACCCGAATACAGCCAGCACTAGTGTCTGAAAGTAACAACTTTGCAGCTTTATTAACATAGGCTCTTGATATGTGATGTTGTACTTTTATTGATACTATCATAAGCAACAAAAGACATTGTGTCTATTATAGAAGTGAACTAGAAGTTAACAGAAATCATTGCAGGGTATACCTCTTTGCTGTACACTCTGAGCAATGCTGGACTCCCTTAGCAATGTCTGAGCAAGCATGCCCATCTCCTGTGTGGCACACATGAGGCCGAGGCCGTTTAAACCTTTCAGGGCAGCACTGAGCTGTGTCTGACAATGCAAAAGGCGCTGTGTAAGTACCTGCATATTGAAACCAACCCTAGGGCCTGAAGATTGAAGAGGGTGAAGGTGGTAGCTGCTGGCCTTACTAAACTGGTCTCTATGTTTTCAGCCTGCGGGGATTTAATGGTGCACAACATGGCCTATCAGGAACCACAGGCACATGGTAAAAGGGTGCTGGGGTGGCAATATCCAGTGGATGGTATATGGGTGTGTTTCTTTGCCCTGAATGCCCAACGTCCTGTGTATCTGTTATACCTACTTTTATTTTGGCACAGCAGCATACTCATAAAAGCATGTGAGCAGAGGCTTAGGCAGTTCCCTGATGAAGCTAGGTCCTGGACCTGCCCTGTGACCTGGAAGAACACACTAAGCAAGCTTTCTTAGAGGACAGAGGATTACTCTCCCTGTCCTGGGTATAGCATGTTAAGTGTTGGTGGCAGCATAAAATGGTGGAATTGATAGTGTGACTAGACCTTTTCCTGTGCTACAGAGAGTGTGTCCTGCAGTCCCGTTTAGGGTAAAGCTCTGCAGTTATGTGAATACCCAGAACCTTGAGCTTACATCCTGCATGTATGTCAAGTGTGTGTGCAGGTGTAGTGTCTGTACAGAACATGTGCAGTAGTGGGACTGTGTATGTGTTTGAGTCTCCGTACTGAAGCTAGTAGGATGACCCGGGCTAGGCACGGCAAAAGATGGAGGACGACAACAGCATCCCGGGCAGTGAGAGTGGAAGTGTGTTGCCTGCATTCCTGAGGGTGGAGATCCAGACACTGAAGTGAGGATGATGGAGACAAGACTTCCTTTAAAAATTCCATTAGAACTTTTGTTAGTAAGAGGCTGCTTCTTAGTTCTTCCTGATCACTGCCATTTGGTTGATGGAAGGTTTGAGGGGTGGAACTGCATATTCTGTTGTGCTAGGTGAGTACGTGTCTAGGAGAGGCATGCCCTTTTATCTATCCTTGAATACTGCTTCTGAGAGGTTGATTACAGCAAGCTGTAGAAATCTCATATTTTATTGTGCCTGTGTTGTGAGTACTCCAGTTTGGGGAGCCCCAGTGCTTCCTGCTGTGAGAAGCCTCCATTTACACACAGGCTGTGTCTGTAGAGCAGCTCGAGAAAAACACTTGAAAAGGAAACCAACCCAAACCAGTTCTGAAGTTTGAGACAGAGGATCCACATTCCCTGACTCAAAAATGTGTGTAACATTGGGACCAAAACAACCCCAATTTAATCCTTTTCCAAGTCATTCATGGCCAAGGAAGGGAGTGTTCTGTAGAGTAAGAGAAGGACTTCAGTGTGACTAGTCTTGTTGACAGCCTTCCATATGAGGGGCAATCTTCTAAAGCCTGCACTTTCTGCTCAAGCAGCTGTGTGTCTGTGTAGTGCCTAAAAAGCCCGCCTGCTTGCTGAGAGAGTGAAGGAGTCCACCTGACCCTGTAGGAGGAGAAGCCCAGCATGTCCTCAGGACTGAAGGACAGCCAGAAAAAGTAAACTGCCTGAGAGAGAATCCAAAACACACAAGATGATGGACGGAATGCTGCACATTGGCAAACATTCACCCCCAGTCACAGATCTGGGTTTAATCCATTGTTATTTTGCTTCACCACGCCACCCCAGTTCAGACATAGCCATATGCAAATCAGTCTTGACCCTGTGCCTCATGGGAACAGTCCAGACCGAACTGCCAAGCCATGTCTTCCCTGGACCGGAATCAAGCATCCTAGGACCGGTTTCAGGCTATCAGCCTGGATAGCTTGACTTCAGTGGCGTAGTGAGCATGGGACCCACGTCTGGGCATACCCTTCCCACTTAGGGCGAAATGCAAAACACACAAGATGATGGACGAAATGCTGCACATTGGCAAACATTCACCCCCAGTCACAGATCTGGGTTTAATCCATCGTTATTTTGCTTCACCACGCCACCCCAGTTCAGACATAGCCATATGCAAATCAGTCTTGACCCTGTGCCTCATGGGAACAGTCCAGACCGAACTGCCAAGCCATGTCTTCCCTGGATCGGAATCAAGCATCCTAGGACCGGTTTCAGGCTATCAGCCTTCATCAGCCAGGATAGCTTGACTCCAGTGGCGTAGTGAGCACGGGACCCACGTCTGGGCATACCCTTCCCACTTAGGGCGAAACGCAAAACACACAAGATGATGGACGGAATGCTGCACATTGGCAAACATTCACCCCCAGTCACAGATCTGGGTTTAATCCATCGTTATTTTGCTTCACCACGCCACCCCAGTTCAGACATAGCCATATGCAAATCAGTCTTGACCCTGTGCCTCATGGGAACAGTCCAGACCGAACTGCCAAGCCATGTCTTCCCTGGACCGGAATCAAGCATCCTAGGACCGGTTTCAGGCTATCAGCCTTCATCAGCCAGGATAGCTTGACTCCAGTGGCGTAGTGAGCACGGGACCCACGTCTGGGCATACCCTTCCCACTTAGGGCGAAATGCAAAACACACAAGATGATGGACGGAATGCTGCACATTGGCAAACATTCACCCCCAGTCACAGATCTGGGTTTAATCCATCGTTATTTTGCTTCACCACGCCACCCCAGTTCAGACATAGCCATATGCAAATCAGTCTTGACCCTGTGCCTCATGGGAACAGTCCAGACCGAACTGCCAAGCCATGTCTTCCCTGGACCGGAATCAAGCATCCTAGGACCGGTTTCAGGCTATCAGCCTTCATCAGCCAGGATAGCTTGACTCCAGTGGCGTAGTGAGCACGGGACCCACGTCTGGGCATACCCTTCCCACTTAGGGCGAAATGCAAAACACACAAGATGATGGACGGAATGCTGCACATTGGCAAACATTCACCCCCAGTCACAGATCTGGGTTTAATCCATCGTTATTTTGCTTCACCACGCCACCCCAGTTCAGACATAGCCATATGCAAATCAGTCTTGACCCTGTGCCTCATGGGAACAGTCCAGACCGAACTGCCAAGCCATGTCTTCCCTGGACCGGAATCAAGCATCCTAGGACCGGTTTCAGGCTATCAGCCTTCATCAGCCAGGATAGCTTGACTCCAGTGGCGTAGTGAGCACGGGACCCACGTCTGGGCATACCCTTCCCACTTAGGGCGAAATGCAAAACACACAAGATGATGGACGGAATGCTGCACATTGGCAAACATTCACCCCCAGTCACAGATCTGGGTTTAATCCATCGTTATTTTGCTTCACCACGCCACCCCAGTTCAGACATAGCCATATGCAAATCAGTCTTGACCCTGTGCCTCATGGGAACAGTCCAGACCGAACTGCCAAGCCATGTCTTCCCTGGACCGGAATAAAGCATCCTAGGACCGGTTTCAGGCTATCAGCCTTCATCAGCCAGGATAGCTTGACTCCAGTGGCGTAGTGAGCACGGGACCCATGTCTGGGCATACCCTTCCCACTTAGGGCGAAATGCAAAACACACAAGATGATGGACGGAATGCTGCACATTGGCAAACATTCACCCCCAGTCACAGATCTGGGTTTAATCCATCGTTATTTTGCTTCACCACGCCACCCCAGTTCAGACATAGCCATATGCAAATCAGTCTTGACCCTGTGCCTCATGGGAACAGTCCAGACCGAACTGCCAAGCCATGTCTTCCCTGGACCGGAATCAAGCATCCTAGGACCGGTTTCAGGCTATCAGCCTTCATCAGCCAGGATAGCTTGACTCCAGTGGCGTAGTGAGCACGGGACCCACGTCTGGGCATACCCTTCCCACTTAGGGCGAAATGCAAAACACACAAGATGATGGACGGAATGTGGCACATTGGCAAAAATTCACCCCCAGTCACAGATCTGGGTTTAATCCATCGTTATTTTGCTTCACCACGCCACCCCAGTTCAGACATAGCCATATGCAAATCAGTCTTGACCCTGTGCCTCATGGGAACAGTCCAGACCAAACTGCCAAGCCATGTCTTCCCTGGACCGGAATCAAGCATCCTAGGACCGGTTTCAGGCTATCAGCCTTCATCAGCCAGGATAGCTTGACTCCAGTGGCGTAGTGAGCACGGGACCCACGTCTGGGCATACCCTTCCCACTTAGGGTGAAATGCAAAACACACAAGATGATGGACGGAATGCTGCACATTGGCAAACATTCACCCCCAGTCACAGATCTGGGTTTAATCCATCGTTATTTTGCTTCACCACGCCACCCCAGTTCAGACATAGCCATATGCAAATCAGTCTTGACCCTGTGCCTCATGGGAACAGTCCAGACCGAACTGCCAAGCCATGTCTTCCCTGGACCGGAATCAAGCATCCTAGGACCGGTTTCAGGCTATCAGCCTTCATCAGCCAGGATAGCTTGACTCCAGTGGCGTAGTGAGCACGGGACCCACGTCTGGGCATACCCTTCCCACTTAGGGCGAAATGCAAAACACACAAGATGATGGACGGAATGCTGCACATTGGCAAACATTCACCCCCAGTCACAGATCTGGGTTTAATCCATCGTTATTTTGCTTCACCACGCCACCCCAGTTCAGACATAGCCATATGCAAATCAGTCTTGACCCTGTGCCTCATGGGAACAGTCCAGACCGAACTGCCAAGCCATGTCTTCCCTGGACCGGAATCAAGCATCCTAGGACCGGTTTCAGGCTATCAGCCTTCATCAGCCAGGATAGCTTGACTCCAGTGGCGTAGTGAGCACGGGACCCACGTCTGGGCATACCCTTCCCACTTAGGGCGAAATGCAAAACACACAAGATGATGGACGGAATGCTGCACATTGGCAAACATTCACCCCCAGTCACAGATCTGGGTTTAATCCATCGTTATTTTGCTTCACCACGCCACCCCAGTTCAGACATAGCCATATGCAAATCAGTCTTGACCCTGTGCCTCATGGGAACAGTCCAGACCGAACTGCCAAGCCATGTCTTCCCTGGACCGGAATCAAGCATCCTAGGACCGGTTTCAGGCTATCAGCCTTCATCAGCCAGGATAGCTTGACTCCAGTGGCGTAGTGAGCACGGGACCCACGTCTGGGCATACCCTTCCCACTTAGGGCGAAATGCAAAACACACAAGAAGATGGACGGAATGCTGCACATTGGCAAACATTCACCCCCAGTCACAAATCTGGGTTTAATCCATCGTTATTTTGCTTCACCACGCCACCCCAGTTCAGACATAGCCATATGCAAATCAGTCTTGACCCTGTGCCTCATGGGAACAGTCCAGACCGAACTACCAAGCCATGTCTTCCCTGGACCGGAATCAAGCATCCTAGGACCGGTTTCAGGCTATCAGCCTTCATCAGCCAGGATAGCTTGACTCCAGTGGCGTAGTGAGCACGGGACCCACGTCTGGGCATACCCTTCCGACTTAGGGGCGAAATGCAAAACACACAAGATGATGGACGGAATGCTGCACATTGGCAAGCATTCACCCCCAGTCACAGATCTGGGTTTAATCCATCGTTATTTTGCTTCACCACGCCACTCCCAGTTCAGACATAGCCATATGCAAATCAGTCTTGACCCTGTGCCTCATGGGAACAGTCCAGACCGAACTGCCAAGCCATGTCTTCCCTGGACCGGAATCAAGCATCCTAGGACCGGTTTCAGGCTATCAGCCTTCATCAGCCAGGATAGCTTGACTCCATTGGCGTAGTGAGCACGGGACCCACGTCTGGGCATACCCTTCTCACTTAGGGCGAAATGCAAAACACACAAGATGATGGACGGAATGCAGCACATTGGCAAACATTCACCCCCAGTCACAGATCTGGGTTTAATCCATCGTTATTTTGCTTCACCACGCCACCCCAGTTCAGACATAGCCATATGCAAATCAGTCTTGACCCTGTGCCTCATGGGAACAGTCCAGACCGAACTGCCAAGCCATGTCTTCCTGGACCGGAATCAAGCATCCTAGGACCGGTTTCAGGCTATCAGCCTTCATCAGCCAGGATAGCTTGACTCCAGTGGCGTAGTGAGCACGGGACCCACGTCTGGGCATACCCTTCCCACTTAGGGCGAAATGCAAAACACACAAGATGATGGACGGAATGCTGCACATTGGCAAACATTCACCCCCAGTCACAGATCTGGGTTTAATCCATCGTTATTTTGCTTCACCACGCCACCCCAGTTCAGACATAGCCATATGCAAATCAGTCTTGACCCTGTGCCTCATGGGAACAGTCCAGACCGAACTGCCAAGCCATGTCTTCCCTGGACCGGAATCAAGCATCCTAGGACCGGTTTCAGGCTATCAGCCTTCATCAGCCAGGATAGCTTGACTCCAGTGGCGTAGTGAGCACGGGACCCACGTCTGGGCATACCCTTCCCACTTAGGGCGAAATGCAAAACACACAAGATGATGGACGGAATGCTGCACATTGGCAAACATTCACCCCCAGTCACAGATCTGGGTTTAATCCATCGTTATTTTGCTTCACCACGCCACCCCAGTTCAGACATAGCCATATGCAAATCAGTCTTGACCCTGTGCCTCATGGGAACAGTCCAGACCGAACTGCCAAGCCATGTATTCCCTGGACCGGAATCAAGCATCCTAGGACCGGTTTCAGGCTATCAGCCTTCATCAGCCAGGATAGCTTGACTCCAGTGGCGTAGTGAGCACGGGACCCACGTCTGGGCATACCCTTCCCACTTAGGGCGAAATGCAAAACACACAAGATGATGGACGGAATGCTGCACATTGGCAAACATTCACCCCCAGTCACAGATCTGGGTTTAATCCATCGTTATTTTGCTTCACCACGCCACCCCAGTTCAGACATAGCCATATGCAAATCAGTCTTGACCCTGTGCCTCATGGGAACAGTCCAGACCGAACTGCCAAGCCATGTCTTCCCTGGACCGGAATCAAGCATCCTAGGACCGGTTTCAGGCTATCAGCCTTCATCAGCCAGGATAGCTTGACTCCAGTGGCGTAGTGAGCACGGGACCCACGTCTGGGCATACCCTTCCCCTTAGGGCGAAATGCAAAACACACAAGATGATGGACGGAATGCTGCACATTGGCAAACATTCACCCCCAGTCACAGATCTGGGTTTAATCCATCGTTATTTTGCTTCACCACGCCACCCCAGTTCAGACATAGCCATATGCAAATCAGTCTTGACCCTGTGCCTCATGGGAACAGTCCAGACCGAACTGCCAAGCCATGTCTTCCCTGGACCGGAATCAAGCATCCTAGGACCGGTTTCAGGCTATCAGCCTTCATCAGCCAGGATAGCTTGACTCCAGTGGCGTAGTGAGCACGGGACCCACGTCTGGGCATACCCTTCCCACTTAGGGCGAAATGCAAAACACACAAGATGATGGACGGAATGCTGCACATTGGCAAACATTCACCCCCAGTCACAGATCTGGGTTTAATCCATCGTTATTTTGCTTCACCACGCCACCCCAGTTCAGACATAGCCATATGCAAATCAGTCTTGACCCTGTGCCTCATGGGAACAGTCCAGACCGAACTGCCAAGCCATGTCTTCCCTGGACCGGAATCAAGCATCCTAGGACCGGTTTCAGGCTATCAGCCTTCATCAGCCAGGATAGCTTGACTCCAGTGGCATAGTGAGCACGGGACCCACGTCTGGGCATACCCTTCCCACTTAGGGCGAAATGCAAAACACACAAGATGATGGACGGAATGCTGCACATTGGCAAACATTCACCCCCAGTCACAGATCTGGGTTTAATCCATCGTTATTTTGCTTCACCACGCCACCCCAGTTCAGACATAGCCATATGCAAATCAGTCTTGACCCTGTGCCTCATGGGAACAGTCCAGACCGAACTGCCAAGCCATGTCTTCCCTGGATCGGAATCAAGCATCCTAGGACCGGTTTCAGGCTATCAGCCTTCATCAGCCAGGATAGCTTGACTCCAGTGGCGTAGTGAGCACGGGACCCACGTCTGGGCATACCCTTCCCACTTAGGGCGAAATGCAAAACACACAAGATGATGGACGGAATGCTGCACATTGGCAAACATTCACCCCCAGTCACAGATCTGGGTTTAATCCATCGTTATTTTGCTTCACCACGCCACCCCAGTTCAGACATAGCCATATGCAAATCAGTCTTGACCCTGTGCCTCATGGGAACAGTCCAGACCGAACTGCCAAGCCATGTCTTCCCTGGACCGGAATCAAGCATCCTAGGACCGGTTTCAGGCTATCAGCCTTCATCAGCCAGGATAGCTTGACTCCAGTGGCGTAGTGAGCACGGGACCCACGTCTGGGCATACCCTTCCCACTTAGGGCGAAATGCAAAACACACAAGATGATGGACGGAATGCTGCACATTGGCAAACATTCACCCCCAGTCACAGATCTGGGTTTAATCCATCGTTATTTTGCTTCACCACGCCACCCCAGTTCAGACATAGCCATATGCAAATCAGTCTTGACCCTGTGCCTCATGGGAACAGTCCAGACCGAACTGCCAAGCCATGTCCTCCTGGACCGGAATCAAGCATCCTAGGACCGGTTTCAGGCTATCAGCCTTCATCAGCCAGGATAGCTTGACTCCAGTGGCGTAGTGAGCACGGGACCCACGTCTGGGCATACCCTTCCCACTTAGGGCGAAATGCAAAACACACAAGATGATGGACGGAATGCTGCACATTGGCAAACATTCACCCCCAGTCACAGATCTGGGTTTAATCCATCGTTATTTTGCTTCACCACGCCACCCCAGTTCAGACATAGCCATTTGCAAATCAGTCTTGACCCTGTGCCTCATGGGAACAGTCCAGACCGAACTGCCAAGCCATGTCTTCCCTGGACCGGAATCAAGCATCCTAGGACCGGTTTCAGGCTATCAGCCTTCATCAGCCAGGATAGCTTGACTCCAGTGGCGTAGTGAGCACGGGATCCACGTCTGGGCATACCCTTCCCACTTAGGGCGAAATGCAAAACACACAAGATGATGGACGGAATGCTGCACATTGGCAAACATTCACCCCCAGTCACAGATCTGGGTTTAATCCATCGTTATTTTGCTTCACCACGCCACCCCAGTTCAGACATAGCCATATGCAAATCAGTCTTGACCCTGTGCCTCATGGGAACAGTCCAGACCGAACTGCCAAGCCATGTCTTCCCTGGACCGGAATCAAGCATCCTAGGACCGGTTTCAGGCTATCAGCCTTCATCAGCCAGGATAGCTTGACTCCAGTGGCGTAGTGAGCACGGGACCCACGTCTGGGCATACCCTTCCCACTTAGGGCGAAATGCAAAACACACAAGATGATGGGCGGAATGCTGCACATTGGCAAACATTCACACCCAGTCACAGATCTGGGTTTAATCCATCGTTATTTTGCTTCACCACGCCACCCCAGTTCAGACATAGCCATATGCAAATCAGTCTTGACCCTGTGCCTCATGGGAACAGTCCAGACCGAACTGCCAAGCCATGTCTTCCCTGGACCGGAATCAAGCATCCTAGGACCGGTTTCAGGCTATCAGCCTTCATCAGCCAGGATAGCTTGACTCCAGTGGCGTAGTGAGCACGGGACCCACGTCTGGGCATACCCTTCCCACTTAGGGCGAAATGCAAAACACACAAGATGATGGACGGAATGCTGCACATTGGCAAACATTCACCCCCAGTCACAGATCTGGGTTTAATCCATCGTTATTTTGCTTCACCACGCCACCCCAGTTCAGACATAGCCATATGCAAATCAGTCTTGACCCTGTGCCTCATGGGAACAGTCCAGACCGAACTGCCAAGCCATGTCTTCCCTGGACCGGAATCAAGCATCCTAGGACCGGTTTCAGGCTATCAGCCTTCATCAGCCAGGATAGCTTGACTCCAGTGGTGTAGTGAGCACGGGACCCACGTCTGGGCATACCCTTCCCACTTAGGGCGAAATGCAAAACACACAAGATGATGGACGGAATGCTGCACATTGGCAAACATTCACCCCCAGTCACAGATCTGGGTTTAATCCATCGTTATTTTGCTTCACCACGCCACCCCAGTTCAGACATAGCCATATGCAAATCAGTCTTGACCCTGTGCCTCATGGGAACAGTCCAGACCAAACTGCCAAGCCATGTCTTCCCTGGACCGGAATCAAGCATCCTAGGACCGGTTTCAGGCTATCAGCCTTCATCAGCCAGGATAGCTTGACTCCAGTGGCGTAGTGAGCATCGGGACCCACGTCTGGGCATACCCTTCCCACTTAGGGTGAAATGCAAAACACACAAGATGATGGACGGAATGCTGCACATTGGCAAACATTCACCCCCAGTCACAGATCTGGGTTTAATCCATCGTTATTTTGCTTCACCACGCCACCCCAGTTCAGACATAGCCATATGCAAATCAGTCTTGACCCTGTGCCTCATGGGAACAGTCCAGACCGAACTGCCAAGCCATGTCTTCCCTGGACCGGAATCAAGCATCCTAGGACCGGTTTCAGGCTATCAGCCTTCATCAGCCAGGATAGCTTGACTCCAGTGGCGTAGTGAGCACGGGACCCACGTCTGGGCATACCCTTCCCACTTAGGGCGAAATGCAAAACACACAAGATGATGGACGGAATGCTGCACATTGGCAAACATTCACCCCCAGTCACAGATCTGGGTTTAATCCATCGTTATTTTGCTTCACCACGCCACCCCAGTTCAGACATAGCCATATGCAAATCAGTCTTGACCCTGTGCCTCATGGGAACAGTCCAGACCGAACTGCCAAGCCATGTCTTCCCTGGACCGGAATCAAGCATCCTAGGACCGGTTTCAGGCTATCAGCCTTCATCAGCCAGGATAGCTTGACTCCAGTGTCGTAGTGAGCACGGGACCCACGTCTGGGCATACCCTTCCCACTTAGGGCGAAATGCAAAACACACAAGATGATGGACGGAATGCTGCACATTGGCAAACATTCACCCCCAGTCACAGATCTGGGTTTAATCCATCGTTATTTTGCTTCACCACGCCACCCCAGTTCAGACATAGCCATATGCAAATCAGTCTTGACCCTGTGCCTCATGGGAACAGTCCAGACCGAACTGCCAAGCCATGTCTTCCCTGGACCGGAATCAAGCATCCTAGGACCGGTTTCAGGCTATCAGCCTTCATCAGCCAGGATAGCTTGACTCCAGTGGCGTAGTGAGCACGGGACCCACGTCTGGGCATACCCTTCCCACTTAGGGCGAAATGCAAAACACACAAGATGATGGACGGAATGCTGCACATTGGCAAACATTCACCCCCAGTCACAAATCTGGGTTTAATCCATCGTTATTTTGCTTCACCACGCCACCCCAGTTCAGACATAGCCATATGCAAATCAGTCTTGACCCTGTGCCTCATGGGAACAGTCCAGACCGAACTACCAAGCCATGTCTTCCCTGGACCGGAATCAAGCATCCTAGGACCGGTTTCAGGCTATCAGCCTTCATCAGCCAGGATAGCTTGACTCCAGTGGCGTAGTGAGCACGGGACCCACGTCTGGGCATACCCTTCCGACTTAGGGCGAAATGCAAAACACACAAGATGATGGACGGAATGCTGCACATTGGCAAGCATTCACCCCCAGTCACAGATCTGGGTTTAATCCATCGTTATTTTGCTTCACCACGCCACCCCAGTTCAGACATAGCCATATGCAAATCAGTCTTGACCCTGTGCCTCATGGGAACAGTCCAGACCGAACTGCCAAGCCATGTCTTCCCTGGACCGGAATCAAGCATCCTAGGACCGGTTTCAGGCTATCAGCCTTCATCAGCCAGGATAGCTTGACTCCATTGGCGTAGTGAGCACGGGACCCACGTCTGGGCATACCCTTCCCACTTAGGGCGAAATGCAAAACACACAAGATGATGGACGGAATGCAGCACATTGGCAAACATTCACCCCCAGTCACAGATCTGGGTTTAATCCATCGTTATTTTGCTTCACCACGCCACCCCAGTTCAGACATAGCCATATGCAAATCAGTCTTGACCCTGTGCCTCATGGGAACAGTCCAGACCGAACTGCCAAGCCATGTCTTCCCTGGACCGGAATCAAGCATCCTAGGACCGGTTTCAGGCTATCAGCCTTCATCAGCCAGGATAGCTTGACTCCAGTGGCGTAGTGAGCACGGGACCCACGTCTGGGCATACCCTTCCCACTTAGGGCGAAATGCAAAACACACAAGATGATGGACGGAATGCTGCACATTGGCAAACATTCACCCCCAGTCACAGATCTGAGTTTAATCCATCGTTATTTTGCTTCACCACGCCACCCCAGTTCAGACATAGCCATATGCAAATCAGTCTTGACCCTGTGCCTCATGGGAACAGTCCAGACCGAACTGCCAAGCCATGTCCTCCCTGGACCGGAATCAAGCATCCTAGGACCGGTTTCAGGCTATCAGCCTTCATCAGCCAGGATAGCTTGACTCCAGTGGCGTAGTGAGCACGGGACCCACGTCTGGGCATACCCTTCCCACTTAGGGCGAAATGCAAAACACACAAGATGATGGACGGAATGCTGCACATTGGCAAACATTCACCCCCAGTCACAGATCTGGGTTTAATCCATCGTTATTTTGCTTCACCACGCCACCCCAGTTCAGACATAGCCATATGCAAATCAGTCTTGACCCTGTGCCTCATGGGAACAGTCCAGACCGAACTGCCAAGCCATGTCTTCCTGGACCGGAATCAAGCATCCTAGGACCGGTTTCAGGCTATCAGCCTTCATCAGCCAGGATAGCTTGACTCCAGTGGCGTAGTGAGCACGGGATCCACGTCTGGGCATACCCTTCCCACTTAGGGCGAAATGCAAAACACACAAGATGATGGACGGAATGCTGCACATTGGCAAACATTCACCCCCAGTCACAGATCTGGGTTTAATCCATCGTTATTTTGCTTCACCACGCCACCCCAGTTCAGACATAGCCATATGCAAATCAGTCTTGACCCTGTGCCTCATGGGAACAGTCCAGACCGAACTGCCAAGCCATGTCTTCCCTGGACCGGAATCAAGCATCCTAGGACCGGTTTCAGGCTATCAGCCTTCATCAGCCAGGATAGCTTGACTCCAGTGGCGTAGTGAGCACGGGACCCACGTCTGGGCATACCCTTCCCACTTAGGGCGAAATGCAAAACACACAAGATGATGGACGGAATGCTGCACATTGGCAAACATTCACCCCCAGTCACAGATCTGGGTTTAATCCATCGTTATTTTGCTTCACCACGCCACCCCAGTTCAGACATAGCCATATGCAAATCAGTCTTGACCCTGTGCTCATGGGAACAGTCCAGACCGAACTGCCAAGCCATGTCTTCCCTGGACCGGAATCAAGCATCCTAGGACCGGTTTCAGGCTATCAGCCTTCATCAGCCAGGATAGCTTGACTCCAGTGGCGTAGTGAGCACGGGACCCACGTCTGGGCATACCCTTCCCACTTAGGGCGAAATGCAAAACACACAAGATGATGGGCGGAATGCTGCACATTGGCAAACATTCACCCCCAGTCACAGATCTGGGTTTAATCCATCGTTATTTTTGCTTCACCACGCTACCCCAGTTCAGACATAGCCATATGCAAATCAGTCTTGACCCTGTGCCTCATGGGAACAGTCCAGACCGAACTGCCAAGCCATGTCTTCCCTGGACCGGAATCAAGCATCCTAGGACCGGTTTCAGGCTATCAGCCTTCATCAGCCAGGATAGCTTGACTCCAGTGGCGTAGTGAGCACGGGACCCACGTCTGGGCATACCCTTCCCACTTAGGCTAAATGCAAAACACACAAGATGATGGACGGAATGCTGCACATTGGCAAACATTCACCCCCAGTCACAGATCTGGGTTTAATCCATCGTTATTTTGCTTCACCACGCCACCCCAGTTCAGACATAGCCATATGCAAATCAGTCTTGACCCTGTGCCTCATGGGAACAGTCCAGACCGAACTGCCAAGCCATGTCTTCCCTGGACCGGAATCAAGCATCCTAGGACCGGTTTCAGGCTATCAGCCTTCATCAGCCAGGATAGCTTGACTCCAGTGGCGTAGTGAGCACGGGACCCACGTCTGGGCATACCCTTCCCACTTAGGGCGAAATGCAAAACACAACAAGATGATGGCCATGTCTGAACTGGGGTGGCGGAGTGAGCTAAAGAATGATGATGGATTAAACCCAGATCAGTTGACTCGGGGTGAGTGCTTGCAATGTTAAACACTCCGTCCATCATCCCCTTTGGTTTTGCTATGTTCGCCCTAAGTTGGCAGGGTATGCCCAGACGTGGGTCCCTTGCTCACTTTGCCACTGGATTCAAGATAGCCTGGCTGATGACGGCTGTAAGCCAGAAACCGGTCCCAGGATGCTTGTTTCCAGTCCAGGGAAGACATGGCTTGGCAGTTCGGGCTGGACTGTTCCCATGAGGCACAGGGTCAGACTGATTTGCATATGGCCATGTCTGAACTGGGGTGGCGGAGTGAGCTAAAGAATGATGATGGATTAAACCCAGATCAGTTGACTGGGGGTGAGTGCTTGCAATGTTCAACACTCCGTCCATCATCCCCTTTGGTTTTGCTATGTTCGCCCTAAGTTGGCAGGGTATGCCCAGACGTGGGTCCCTTGCTCACTTTGCCACTGGATTCAAGATAGCCTGGCTGATGACGGCTGTAAGCCAGAAACCGGTCCCAGGATGCTTGTTTCCAGTCCAGGGAAGACATGGCTTGGCAGTTCGGGCTGGACTGTTCCCATGAGGCACAGGGTCAGACTGATTTGCATATGGCCATGTCTGAACTGGGGTGGCGGAGTGAGCTAAAGAATGATGATGGATTAAACCCAGATCAGTTGACTGGGGGTGAGTGCTTGCAATGTTCAACACTCCGTCCATCATCCCCTTTGGTTTTGCTATGTTCGCCCTAAGTTGGCAGGGTATGCCCAGACGTGGGTCCCTTGCTCACTTTGCCACTGGATTCAAGATAGCCTGGCTGATGACGGCTGTAAGCCAGAAACTGGTCCCAGGATGCTTGTTTCCGGTCCAGGGAAGACATGGCTTGGCAGTTCGGGCTGGACTGTTCCCATGAGGCACAGGGTCAGACTGATTTGCATATGGCCATGTCTGAACTGGGGTGGCGGAGTGAGCTAAAGAATGATGATGGATTAAACCCAGATCAGTTGACTGGGGGTGAGTGCTTGCAATGTTCAACACTCCGTCCATCATCCCCTTTGGTTTTGCTATGAGGGAGAATCCAGCAGTTAACCGTCCTGAGAGACCAGGGAGACTATCTGCATCACAGGTGTTGGTGGGAACCGGTACAAGCCTTTGTGACTGTGATGGCCCAATTGGGTCTGCAACTGCCATGGTGAGTGCGTAAGCCTGACTGGGACTGAAACTGCCATGGTGACTATGTTGACTGATAAGGGAATAGTATAGTGACTTCATTGGCCCAATCTGGGCTGCATGCTGTAGTGACTGTGACAGCCCAGACAGGGCCTATACCTGCTTAGGCATCATCTGAGTAGCCCAGTCTGGGCTAGCTCCATTACCTGGCTGGATGGGCCACAGCAAGTGGGCCTGCACCTGTGCACAAATGCTGCTGTCTGGGTAACTGAGCACGAGAGGCCACACACACCGACACACAGGCCCCGTCAATTTCCTGTGTGGCCCCTAAGAATGACTTTAACCACTGTGGGGCATTGAAATTATTGTGTCTGTGGGTTGATTGCTGAATTCTGATCACTTGTGCTCCACACTACATCCCTGAGAAGCCAGTGAGTATTCATTCATGTTACCTGGAAGGAGATGTACTTGGGCCTGTGGGTCACTACTCTAGGATGAGTGAGGAATTTGTATTGTAAGTTTTTTCTCTGTATATTTTTTAAATGGGTCCTTTCATCCACTGGTCATTTATTGGCAAATGATTAACTGGTAATCTTTTTATGACCCTTCTTCCAAGAGCTTTGTACCAGTGGAGCAGGGGCGTAGCTAGGCCTTAGGCTGCCCGTGGCGGCCCCTGCGTTTGCCGCCCTCGGCAAAATGATAGAAGAGCGGGGGGGGGGGGGGTTGATGGTAGCGGTTGCGGCCGATTCTTGCGGCCGCAGGTAAGAGCGGGGGGAAGAGGGGCCGGCTGCCGCCCGAAAACTCGTGCCGCCTGGGGCAGTCCGCCCCTCTCCCCCCCCTAGCTACGCCACTGCAGTGGAGAAGAGTTATGCCACAGCCCAGCATCGGACATTGGGCGATGGGCCGGTGCCTAAGGGTCACCTGTGGGGCGGATTTTGTTAGGTGCTCTGTCAACCAGCCCATAGAGCCTTACTGTCGCCCCAACCAGGCCATTGTGATAAGGGGCCAGCATCATGGGCCTGTTGTTGGCACCTCAGCTCCAGTGTCTTTCAGGCCTTGGTGTTTGCATAGGCCTCGCTGTGAGGCACTTTTCCCAGCAAGGAAAATTGGGAGGATGTAATGTTAGAAATTAAAGCTGCTGAATTTGGAACTATGGAAATAGGTTTGAGTCCCAGCCTCAGCTCAACATCCTTTGATTCTAGGCTAATGACTTAATTGCCCAAGGCCTAAAATAAAAAATTAATGTGATCTTCTGTAATGTGACTGGTGCTCATATAATCGTTGCCCTTGGGCTGAGTTCATGCTAAATAAAACTACAATTAAAAAAATAAAAAAAATATTTGCTCATGTTTTAAGAGTCTACAAAGGCTGGAACATAATAATGAAAGAGGATTGTTTTACAATAATAAAAACGTTTTTATTCCTTCTTAACATGGCTTTTCTGCTTTTGATTAGTTTTAACTATGTCACGGATCATTATAGCAGCTTTAGGCCACATTTTAAACTGCTTTCACCTTACATTTACTGTTTAAAGTACATATTGATCTGAGGAGAAAATACCAGCTTTAGATCATTTTCTTCAATTTCGTACCCACCAGGACATTAAAATACCGACAATGCCAGTGAAAAAACGGGCCGGTGCCAAACATTGCCAGTTCAGAAGTTGTGTGGCCTTTGGGCCACTTTATTTCACCAAGCTCGTCTGCCCAAATTGTAGTGCTTCTAGTTTTCACCAATGTTTCTGGCGCCATGAGCTTTAAAATACATAATTTATAAAAACATTTCGCAAAAAATGAGTCCAATGAGAGTAGCTAAATGCTGTTTCACAACGGGCATAAACCGGGAATGTCGGCCATTTTTTTGGGGGTGTGCCCAGGCCGAATTGTGATCCCCATCCGACCCTGCCAAAGCTTCTCTCTGACAACAAAGACCAGTAACGCCACTTTGAGGTGCAGTCGGATTGTTTGTTTCAGGCTTGGATGCCAGTTAAATTAAAGAAAAGTTTCATGCTACTTTCTCCCGCCTTTTTTCCTACCTTCAATGTGTGCACTGGTAAGCCCAGTGCTTTAAATGGGCCGGTACTCACCGGTACGGAGTACCGCCACTTTTTAATTTTCTCCCTTTGAGTACCGGAACTTTTCCTTGGCCAAGGAGAGTACCGGTACTCTTAGGGAAAAGTGAGGCAGGGCAGGCTTGATGGCACTGGGCACTGTGCAGCTGCACAGAAAGTGCTCTGCTCAACTGCTGCCGAAAAAGAGAAGGCAGAATGGAGGGAGGGGCAGTGTATACCTCTGAATGGAGCCGCTGCTGAGCAATCCCGCAGGGGCTCATTTGCATCACTTAAGGGCTGTTTAGGGTTTTGGATGCCCTGCGGCCCTCTGTGAATGAAAGTGAAGGGTCCAATCAGACCCTGCCCAGTCAATCACACTGTAGGTGTGTGACTCAGCCTATCTCCTACCCCACAAATCTAATTTACTTTCAGCGTGACACCCGAGATGAAAGGACCTCTCAGGACCAGTCTGCAGAAGGGGTGTGGGGGAGTGCATTACCCGCTACCATATATCGGCCGATTATCATTCAGCTGGGCAGTCAATTGTAGGGCAGGCAGACAGTCCATCAGCATGCACACTACTGTCTCTACCCGTCCCAGCCCACCTGTGTCCATTTGACAAGTTTCACATACTCATCCGCATTGCAGTATTAATCTGGTTAATTGACAATCGATCCAATTGTTCCATTGACTTTTTAAGGGGCAGAGTGCGCTAAAGCAAGAAAACTGGGAATGCACTACATATATCTCTAACAGAACTTTGGGATGGAGTAGTTTAGACAGACTTGAGGTTCGGAGGAAAAACTGATTCTACAGTTGTGGGTTTAATCCTTTTTACTATCAAAAGATTTGAAAATACCAAAAGGCCCCCTTCGTGCAGTGAGTACTCTACAAACAATCAATGAAATCGACCTACCAACAATTAATTAAATTCCCCTGCCCGTAAGATCAGGGTTGAATGTCTTTAGTTTAGTTGCCCATTAAAAAATGAACCCCATCATCAGTTTTGTAATCTGCAACCTCGTCTCATGTTTGAATGCCTTTTATTGTGTGCATGAATATTACTTTCTCTGACTTTTGAGAGATTATTGTGGACAAGAGGTGTCCACCAAAGGTCCAGAAGGGCCAGTTCGAGTTCAGGTTTTCTGGCTAATAACATGAGGTAAAAGTGCAAGCTAATTATCTGAATCAAATTGTGTGTGAGTGGTCTTGAATGTGTGTAAGTTTTTTATGTGCTGGGTGAGTGTGTGTGTATAAACGTGTTTAATCTGGGAAGACGAGCTCACAACCACCTAATGGAGTCCAGCCATGTCTGTGTGAACCAGAGGCAGCATAAGTCAATACCACTGGGTTTGCCAGACTGAGGGTAAGAGGCAGATGACCCGCAGAACACAAGATAAAGATCCTCCAGGCATAGGAGAGCAGGCAGTCAATGAATACTGCAGGTGAGAAAGCAAGAGGTTGGGAGGGGGGTGTTCAAGCATGGATGCTAGGGTTCAATAGACTGTGGATAATAAACAGGTTTCCTGGGCACTGAAAAAAGAGGTGTTGAATAAAATCTCTTGGATTTTGAGACGCAGAAGGAGATGGCCAAGAAAAACAAAGGGAAATGAGTGGCTTGAAAAAGAATGGTCTTCAAAATAACGCACACTCTCATGATACGTACTGACTTTGATCTTTATGACTAGTGTGATTGTATCCAGGTGTAAACTCCTCACATTCTGTCTTCTTGTTTAGGCACTTCCTCAAACCCTTTTTTTAAAACATTTTGTCTTTACTGAACCTCTCACACCATAGCGGATCTTGAACAGTTGTGATTATGCATTAAGCGTGGTGTTGTCCTATTTTTGAAAAACTGATGAACTCATACCCCTTAAAGGACTCTTCAGTCTAAGAAAAAACACAATTCTCTTAGCCCAGACCAGCATCTATCTAAACAAGCATTTGCAATGCAATAGGTCTCGCATTTGTGAGAGTTTGAGCTATTGGCATTGTAAATGACAATGCCTTTTATTTATGTGCACCACTTGCAGGTTTTTACAACACATAAATAAAGGCATTGTCATTTAGAATGCCAATAGCTCAAACTCTCGCAAATGTGAGACCTATTGCATTGCCCTGATAAAGTAGATACCTTATATACATTAAAACTTACTGTAAAAACGAATGTTATAAGATACAAGAGACAGAGAGAATATGCGAAAACAAAGAAACTGCATTTTGTTTTTATGTACAATTTGTTTTGTTCTGATAACCGGTAAGATTTTAAAGGGACTGCTGCGATAAAATCACCATGCAGAGGTATACCAATTATCAACTATGGCTAGAAAGTTATAAGGCCTCCTTGCATGGCATATATTATTTTTCCCTTTACATAAGTTGTGTTGACACAAGCTAACAAATTTGTTTAAAACCAGCTCATGTTCCATCTTCAGGAGGGTATACTGAAGGGGATTTTTCTCTCTCCCTTTTGGTAAACATATATAGTGCCCTCTAGCACTTTGATACTAGAATAGTGTGCCCCCTTTTTGGCTTGCAACTGATTTTTATTTATGTAGTGTGAGAGTACCTCTAAAAGTTAAGTCTCCTGTGATCATACCGTGGAATGGTCATTAGCATATTGTGTTTAGCTGTAAGAGGCATGGGGTAGGTACAGATGTTTAATGCAAATATAAGTCCAACACAGGGACAAACACTCAGGACGGCTCCCCGAACCCATGGGTCCCTCACCTGCTCTGGACGCGGCGCTTTGGGTGACTGCTCTGCTCATCGATGGCAGCGGCTACAGAGAACAGCTCCGTCCAAGCCTTCTGCTTCTGTTTCTGCTTCGGGTGACTGCTGTGCCCTTTGATGGCGAGAGGCGAGGAGAGCAGCTCCGCCCGAGCCTCCTGCTTCTATTGCTGCTTTCAGGGCCAAAGCGTCATCACCGAAAGGAGCACATTAACAGCGAGCAGAAGCTATGGGCTACGCTGGGTCCCTGATGTATGCTGCGCTGCAGCACCGGGGCCTCAGTAAAACGGGTGCTGTGGTTATATATAAAAAAATATATATTGACGAAAGCAGGGTCAAGCCTTCTGCTTATGTTGCTGCTTTCGGGTGACTGCTGTGCCCGTTGATGGTAGTGGCCGAGGAGAGCAGCTCTGCCCGAGCCTCCTGCTTCCGTTGCTACTTTCAGGGCCAAAGCACCATCGCAGAACGGAGCAGATCAACGGCGAGAAGCAGCTACGAGCTACACTGGGCCCCTGATGCATGTCACACTGCGGGACCTACCGGGCGGCAATGGGTGCCATGGTTATAAAAAATGTTTTAATGATAAACGCAGGGGGCGCACTAAAATGGTGCCCCTGTATGTTTCACTTATGTGCATGGCGGCCCGTGAAGCGGGTACCAGGGTAAAAAAAAAAAAAAAAAAAAAGAGGAAACCAGGGGAGAAGAAGCTACGGGTTACGCTGGGCCCCGGATGTATGTCGTGCTGCGGCCCGGGGCCTCAGTAAAATGGGCGCTGTGGTTATATATATATATATATATATATATATACAAAATATATATATTGAAGAAAGCAGGGGTGAGCCTTCTGCCTCTGTTGCTGCTTTCGGGTGACTGCTGTGCCCGTCGATGGCAGGGGCCGAGGAGAGCAGCACTGCCCAAGCCTCCTGCTTCCGTTGCTGCTTTCACTTCGTGAATAATAAAAAAAAAAAAGTGCTTACCCAGTAATTTAAGAAGACCGTCTAACGCTGCAAGTAAACGATCGAGTCCAGATGGGCCGTCGGAGAAGGAGACAGGGCGGTAACCAAAAAGCCTCATTTGCAATGGGAAGCCAGCGTTTAGCGTAAACGGTGACGCAAACCAATCAGAATAATGGGCGGAGCTTAAACTCCACTTCCAAAATATCCCGATTACAAGAAGCCTCGCAGAGCGAGCAGTGCATGCGCGCTGCAACGCTAGGCGAGACCTAAAAAGGTACTATAGAATGTTTGATGATGTCAGGTGGGGTTTTGAGATCTAGTGTGACAGTATTCAATAGATGGGCTCTTTAATTTTTTTGTGTGTTTTTCAATGAGAGGTATCAAGACACAGAGGTGAGTTTGCCCGTGTCTCATATTGCAGTAAAACAAAGTTTTAATTACATTTAATGAAAAGCAACACAGCCTTAGCATTCTGGCCAGTATTGCAGCCAGAGTCTCTGTTGTTTGAGGAAGTCAGGCCGCGCATAAAGGCCAGACTGCGCATAAAGTCCAGACCGTGCATAAAGTCTTTTGTTGGTGATCCATTATTTTGGAAAGAAGAGAAGAAGGGGTGGAACCTTCTTTGTTTTTTTTAACCTTTCATATGAAGCTCTTTTCTGAAACCAAAATGTTTTTTCCCAATTTCTACGCTTATACTATCTGGAGGGATGTTGTAGGGAACACCCAAATGCTAGAAAATTGTACTAACATCTCTTTTGCATCTCTCCAATGCCAAGGAGGCCTGGTCCATGCTACAAAAACTACTTAAAAATCCCATGGTTTCCTGACCTTTAGGTGCCCACTGCACCTACAATGTGCTGGATTTTTCCAGCCTTTACATGCCTTGCACATCTTCTGTTTGCTTTATGCAAGCTGTGCTTGCCTCTCCCACAGACCCAGATTACTTGCTTTACTCAACCGGTCATCATCTAGACCACCATATGTTCACCTGTGCTCGACTCACCCATTCTGTATTTTCCTTGTCAACACTTGCTTACATCATGCAAGATGTGCTTGGCTCTTCCACTCTGCACGGACCCACCATGTTTGATTTACTCAACCTGCCTTAACTGACCCATCCTTTCTCTCCTCACTTCATTCTCACCTGACCCACCCAGTTCAAGGCACATTTGCCCTGTGCTTGCCTTGCTTACCCAGGTGCCTCTCGTTGTTCATTTCATTCATTTTACGTTGACATATGCTAGTTCAACTCATTCCATTGCGTTCATCTCAGCCATTTATATAAGCCATTCATCACGTGTCACCACTCTAGTTCCCTGTAATCAATTCACTTGCCCACTGCTCACATTAGGTACCTCGTGCTCCCACTGAAGGAGCGGTGGATGGTTTTGATTGACCATAGTGGGTGCCAGCTGTATAATAGATGATGACTGAGACAGTATTGTAGTCTGCATTGTGTTGAAGACCAAATTGAAAATGTTCTCCTTGGTTAGGGTTCGTTCTGTGACTTCCGTCTTGATGTTTACTTTGTGAAATGTGGAGGAGGCAACAGAGAGGAAAAGGATGTAAAGATGCAAGGTATACCCTAAAGAATGGAGGCCAAAAGGAATAGGCCTATCGTTATCCAGGTTTCTTAGTCAAATTGCCTACAATAGCTGTTGTTGTGCACAATGAGAAAATTCATGACTTTTATGTTTCATATGTGCATAGGCTCAGAGACAATCTGCATTGGTATGACATTTCCAAAATAATAAACATATCGTTTTGCACATGGGAGGAAAAAACAAATACTCTACAGATAGCATAAATATTTCTGTATTATCAAGCACAATTGGCACCAAGAAAATGTGGCTCCCATTAAATGTCAGCCTCCAAGCTCCGCCTCTAGCCCCGCCCACAATTGCCCCTCATCCAATCACTGCTTAAATTGATGAGTACCTGCACTTATTTTTTCCCATTTAAAGCACTGGGTAAGCCACACAGCCAGGACAGTAGCAGAATGAAATGAACAGATCTGTTGTAAGGAGGGATGGATGAGGTTTAGTGAAAGTGTAGCAACATCTCTTTTAGTGGTTAATTAAATGCCAGCGTGAGTTATTGGTACAGTCAGGAGCCCTAATGGATTGTACTCACAGTGTACGGAGTCAGATCTTTGCCCCCAGGCATGTATTATTGGTTTCCGTGCTTATTTATTTGCTTGTAATTTTACTTTGACAGTTAATTTTCTCTCCCTACTTACTGCATTGATTGCAGTAGAGAGGTTTAGGGTTTTAAGTAATGGGCCGCTGCGCCGCCTCCCTTCCTGATGCATTCTCCTTTTTATATAAAGGGACTAAAAAGCACAGCAGTTGTCGCGCTAAAAAAAAACAAAAAAATGCGCTGGTGGCGCGAGAAACATTGTGGGCCAATCTGCGGCAGAGTTCAGTGTCATGCAGCGCACTTCCTGAGGAGTGGGTAAGGTGGGGTCCATCAATGATGTTAAATGCCAAAGCTGGTATTCACGTATTAGCTACATTAAGACTTGCACTCCATGTGTGTTTCATTTAATCATAACATTGCCCAAATATAAACAAGAAAAAGGCTCGAAGCAGGTCACCGCGATCTAGTGCAGGTGGGCATTAGATGGTGGATGCAGCCTCCACTGGCCACATGGTAGATCCCCCGAATCAGCAGAGGCCCTTGTGGTCCGGGTCTGTCTTACTACAGCCAGGATTTGGGCACACACTCTGGATCACAATTTCCTTGTATGCGGACTCCATTTAAGAGATGACTACATGACCAGGCGAACCAACAGAGCCAGGCAGAATTCACCTGCATCTCCAAGGGATGGGGAAGCAGTTCCATGTATTTTCAAATGAGCTTCTTCTGATTATTCTCTGTTTTACTTAAAGGCAGCAATTAAATATGTTGCCAATGGTATCTGAATGATCTTAAAGCCTTCATGGCCCTCTAACGGAGAGTTCCCCAGGGTTAAAGTATTTGCCAGAAGCAGTAAATACCTATATTTGTGTGCTTATTGCACCCATGTCGTCATGTATCATATTTTCCTCACATTTCTCCATCATTAAATACTGGCAGGCATGACCTGATGAAATGTATCACAGGAAAATTGTGGGGGTGCTAACGTTACACCACAATTCATAATCTGGTCACTGTTTACACCTCCATTAGAATTATCCCTCAAACTCAGAATCAAGATCTCTGAGGCACCTTTGGGGAATGCGCTGATGATTTGTGTATTCATTTGTACCTGCTGCATCCTATGCCATATGATCATGAATTTCAGTCTCAGGTAGCACATAGATTTCTTCTCCCATCCATGTGTTTGCACCCCCGCTCCTCTTCCCTATGGCTTTCCTTGCAGTCCTGGGCCCATAGGCCCTTCTCCAGGCAACAGATCAGTTTATTAATTCAAAACAGGAAGAGGCCAAAGTTAAAGTAGTTTGGGGCCTGTAGTTCCTGTTTCAGTCCTCTTCGAGTTTTCTTTTTTTAAACGTGAAAATGGGTGGATATGGAGGAGAAGGGGGCAGAGGGTTAAAGTTTGTTCTGCTCTTGTGGGAAACATGACCCCAACCCATGACATCTGATCTCGCTACAAAGACTGGTAAGTGTTCAGTCTCTTGGAGTAAAGACGTTTTTGAATCCCATTCCTTTACAAGAAGGTCTTCTTCCAGCTCTTGTGTTTTCTTTTGTTTATGGTCTTAATGTTTTTTTCGGAGAGAGTTGTAAGAGCAATACATTTTCAAGTTCCCTTCAAGTGTGATGATTCATTTTTTTCTAGTTTTCAGAATTTGTTGCAACTGATTTTATTACAACTGTAAATACGATGAGAACAAATCTGTTTTGTGGTTTAGGGATTTTTGAATTTACTAATTAAGATCGGAGATGGAAGTCGTTTTTCAATCAGGATAATCATAAATGCTGAAACTAGGCGTCACCCTTGATGTCAAGAGGGTCAAGGTTTATCCAATTAAATATCAAGTGAAATAGTGTAACATCTTCCAAATTGTATGGCAAGCAATAATTTGAAATGGTCAGTGGTGGCTCCTCCGCTAAGGCAGAGGAGCGTCACCCCACTGACTTCAATAGGAAAAATAAAATGATAATAACATATAATTTTATTTTTCCTATTGAAGTGAGTGGCTCCCGGGGTGGGGCTGGCCAGAGCAGGGAGAGGAGTGGTTTGCACTCCTTACGTGCGCATGACTGCTTGGCAGGCCCGCATCTTCCCTACCAGGCTGCGGTGAGGAACATGCAAAGCCTCCCAGTCCCCGTCTGAGCGCCGTGGTTCGGCGCTCAGACCAATCACAACGCTGCATTGCAGCATTGTGATTGGCTCTGGGGAGTCTGGGAGCCCAGGTGCTTCCTACTCCTTCCTGCAGCCGGCGGAGACAGGAAGAAGAGGACGGAGAAGAGGCAGCGGCGGCCGGCCGGCCTAGGTAAGTGTAATTTAAAACAATGCCGTTCCATGCCGCGCCCCCCCCCCCCCCCCCGCTCCTATCCCCGCCCTACCACTTGCGATCGGTAGCAGCCACTACTGGAAATGGTGTGTGGTGGTGTTCAGTCTTTCAAGGATCCAGAGGCGTATATGAATTTGAAAGGAGTTGGTCTTCGATTTAGGGGAAACAGTTTGCACATACTGCATCATAATTTGAAACAAATCACATTGCCTTCAGGAAAGGGCTTCCCTAAATGTAAATCTTTCTCGTTTTATTCCAGGAGTAGACAAGTTTGGTTTGGTTTTTTAAGCACCTAGAACCCTATGGGTAACAGCGAGCTTTGGAAAGGTGTTAACATAACATAGCATGACCAGAGGCGATATGACCTCTTTTTCTACAGTCCAGTAGTTCATTAATGATGTCAGCTTGCACATCATTCTGTAGTCTCTAGGGTGATCATTCACATACTTTTCTACAGTGGGTCCATCAGGGTTTTCGTGGCCAAAGTCTGGAACGATCAACCTCTTCATTTGTTGAGCATTAAAGGGCACTTTCCCACCTGAAAGGCCCTGAAGTCTTAACTGTTCTGTTCATTCTCTCATTGGCTGGCTTGTGTGTGGTTTTGGAGACTGTTGCTTCCTGTGTGTATTGTCAAAATGAATGGCCTTTGAATGAATGTTTGTGTTTTATATCCAATAAATAATAATTATTGAGTTTCCAGTACCTTACATTTTGATCTTATAACTATGTGTTCTACTATTCTCTTTCATTGTGGAGTCATGCGTGTTTTAGTTCCTTTGTTATTTTAACTCAACTGTTGTACTGGAAAAATAAGGTTATACTACGTGCAATTGTATTCTTTCTACAGCCTTGCATCCTGATATTGCATTCTACCGCAAAAGAAAATCCACTATGACCCTAAAATCTGGCATAAAAAATTGACCTTTACTCAAAACTTCTTACTGTTGCCGCCCCTTTTCCCTCAAATTGCCCTCTCCTTCCCTTTCTTCCTCTGCATGCCTTCTCTGTGTGAGTACAACCTATTCTGCCATATGCATGTTTGCCTTAATTTCTATTTTCGACTTTTGCAAACCACTGTCCACCCATTTACAAGATCACAACTTCTTCTCCTCTGCTTGTCATACCCCTGCAACCTATCAATATCTGACTTCCTCCAGCTCCCCTATTAATCACGCCAGGCATGTGCATGTGTCATATACCACCCCTACTAATGATCTCAAATAACTCCTATTTAATCCACAAAAAAGAATCTTGATTGCATGGAGTGGTTTGCTTGGGCACACAAAGCTAACAATACTGGACTAACCACTAACCTTGGGTTTCCGTAGCAGTTTGCTGCCCAGCATTAAGCGCTTCAGTGCCTTGTTAGTGGTAGTAAGTGCTATATAAATGCAAGTACAATTCTTATATATACTATCTGCCTATCGAAATGGGCCATTACTTGCAGAAGTAAATATTTTGTTATTCATCTTGAATTTTGCTAGAGGAATGTGATGCTCAGAACCAAACATCCAAACCGGCCTCTACTGGCCTGAGACAGCCACATACGTGCAGCACTGCTGTAACATGCTCTAGCCCAATCTCAAATACCAATTCACAGCCGTCACAGGGAGCGGTATAGCCGGATGTTTCCATTGCAGCTTCTTAAGCTCGAGTATGGACTAAAATGTTTCGGTAGAGCCCTAGATACTAATCAACGCCTTTTTAAAATCATGTAAAGCATCAAATGCCCAGTGCGACTTCCCCATGGACAGGTCTAGCCTAAAATGAGCAGCTCAGACTTCCAAGGTTTGTCTAAAAAAGCCCAGTGCACACAAAATATATAATCAAATGCTCAGTGCATTTCCCCTTGTGCAGGGATAGTCTCAATGTCCCATTGCAGCCTCTTAATTTACAGGAGAGACCCTAATGACAAGTGGAGCGTCCTCATATTTGAATATGAATTTAAATGCCCCATGTATTCTTCCGATGTCCGGGTACTCAAGGGCCCAATGCAGCCTCCCTATGCACAGGTTTAGCGCCAATTGCACTGTCTCCGTATGAAGGTTTAGGATCAAGTTGCAGAGTGCAATCTACTGCACAAATATTGTCTCAGATTTCCACTGCATATCACACAAGAGTTGGCCTGGACTGAAATGCCCAATTTGGCCTTATCATGTGCACATCTAACTCAAATTCACAGTGCCACCTGCGTATGTAAATATGTAGCTCACATGGCCAGAAGAGTATGACAATGGAGCCCCTACCTCAATTCCCAACTCGATTTCCCCCCTTACCGCATTTATCTTTGTCTTCTGTCCAGAGTCATGCCATGAGAGCTGGTCAGCTAGCGGCAGGATGCTGGGACTCAAGGGGCAACTAGTCGATGGTGTGTGGACTCTCACACCCCATTCACAGGGATCTGTTCACCTCAACAGTAGCACAGGGTGCTGTCATTGCTTCCTTCCTGTGCTGCAGCCCACCAATTACTTTTTCTTTCCCAGATTCTGTGTCTGAATTATCAGAGCGAGGCAACACCCCATCAATTGCCTCTCCTCACCATACTCAGCACCATTCAGGATTTCACGAAGGGGCTCGCAGAGGGAGAAGGTGTGGAAGTTCAAGTAGTGAGCTATGGGTAGGATCTGCAGAAGTTAAACAGGGCTCTAAGATTTAATGTGGATCCTGTCAACAAATAGTTTAGCACAGATCTTGCATACATAATTTGAGATGTATAGATCTACTGTTAAAAACATTACCGGGCCTATTCTGCATTAGGGTGACTATTATATTTGATTGATCAATTGAATCACCCAGAGTGATGAACCTTTACAGTGTGTGAAAAAGTTAGGTAAGTGCTGGTGTAATGATCGAGAAAAGAGATTTTTAAAAGATTGTTGAGATGCCTCTGTGGTCAGATTGATTACGACCTAGTAGTCTTAGCATCCTTTATTCTGCAGAATAGGTCCTTTGCTAAACTGACTCAGATTGCAGAATTCCAGACTCAACCCTGGTAACATTCTTGACCTAGAATCAATAAAGCACTCATCATTGAAACAGCTAACCCTTTGCCAATTAGTTAGTAGGATCACTGTGTTTGGCTAAAACCTTGGCTCTGCTATTCAAGACATCCTTGCAGAGCAACATAGGAACTACTTGCACGCACAGGGAATCTTGTGGGTTAAACACACATTACACCCAGATACCTTCCTATGTTACTGTGACAAGGGCAGTCATTGGAAGTCAAATGGCGAAATAATCGCAAGGAAAAATTTTAAACCCATAAAACACAGCAGTTTGAATAATATAAAGCCATTTTGGATACTAAATGTTACTTTTAAAATAATCTATGCTCAAAATAATCCTTGTGAACTGTGCTGTCCAGTTTACTAACTGGCTGCTGCTGAGGCGTGCATGTCATCAATTGCCCTGTTGTTATTGTTATTTTAATTTATAATGCACACAAATCACCCCGGGAGGGGTATCTCGGCGCACATACCCGGATAAAGAGGCAGAAAATAACACAGCTAGAATAGGCTAATCTTAAACAATTTCCTAAATTGGAAATTATCCTTACAGATTCGAATTTGAAAAGGCAGCCTATTTCAATAAAACGGGGCTAGGAAAGAAAATGACCTGCTCCCTGAGTGGGACTTTCTGACCCTTAAAACAGTGAGTAGAGCTTTGTCGCAAGATCTTAAAAGTGTTGAGGGGGAATAGAGAGTAAGCTTAGAAGATAGATAGGTAGGCCCTTTCCCAAATAGAGCTTTGGGAGTTAGACAACAGACCTTAAAGATAATTCTGTTTCTTTCATCGTAGCCAGTGTAATGCATGCAAAAGAGGGGAATGCCACAAATGTATTGCCAATGCATTTATTAGTAGAATTCAATTTATAAGAAACAAATGTAAAGAAAATGCGGAACATGATGCAATCCAAATACGATGCCATCTACGTAAAGTTACAAATGCCTAGGGTTTCGTCAGGCCTATCTACCATCGAGCAGGATCCCACACTTTCATTCATATCCTGTTTCGTCAAGTGACACTCTACAGCAACTAAGCTTGGTTACATTGATTGAGGAGGACATTGATGCTACTCATGGATGGGAACTTGGGATGTTTCCTGATTTATGTGATAGGATTATACAGGGGATCATCAATGGCCTTTACTGAAAATAGTACACCTTCACACCTGAAAATGTGTGTCATGTCTCTGATAAATAAACTAACATTTAATATTACTGATCTTTGCACCTATCATTCCATTGTCAGGCTCCATATTGTAAGTAAATTCCAGGAACATGCTGTGACTGAACTACCTGTGCCCTGCCAGAACCTTTATGACCCCATTAAACCCAGGCTGTCATGGTTTAGTGTACATCATGGAACAGAAGGCAGCTTAAGAGAGAAATACAGAGGCACAATAGCAGCAAGACAGAACAAGCATTTGCAATGCAATAGGTCTTGCATTACTGAAAGTTTAAGCTATTGGCATTGCATTATTATTAGCAACGCCAATAGAGTGGTTGCAACTGTAAGCAAAGGGATAATGTAAAGTGAGATATGTGTTCCTAAAGGGAAATCTGGAGCCTATTTTTGTAGATTAACTGGAAATTGTAGTGTTGTTTGTTTCTTGTAAGGAGAAGCAAAGCAGTACACATACAGGCAAGTACACACACACATAGAAATAGACACTGAGACATAGAGATGCAGACACAGACATGCACACACAAAGACAGATAGAGCAAACATACAGAGACGCATATACAGAGATGTACATATAGACACAGACACAAGGAGATCAAAAAGTAAACACAGACACGCACATACAGTAACGAGATGTACACAGAAAAACAAAGATACACATATACAGACAGACATGTACACACAGAGACAGAAACACAAGCAGAGATGCACATATAGAGACTATAGAAACAAAAGTGCATACACATAGACATACACAAACACATTCATGCACATACAGAGACATATTGCACATACAAAGACAGTAAGACACATACACACACAGTGATGCACACACTGAGACAATCATGCACACAAAGGCTTGATGCACGTCCTGAAACACTGCTGTACAGACAGAGACAGTAATACACATACAGACACAGTGATGCACAGACAAAAACAGTAATATACATACAGAGACAGTCATGCACACAGATGAGTGTTGCACATACAGAGGCAGTAATGTAAATACACAGACAAACAAGTACACACACAGACACAGTGATGCACTCACAGAGACATAATGCACACACAGAGACACAGAGATGTACACACATACACAGTGATACACACACATACACAATGTATCGAAGCAATACTTGTATGCGATCTTTACAGAATGTGTATATCATACATTATGTTTCATGTCCTGCATGTCCACTTTTACTGTTGTTTTTCTTACTATTAGCTTACTTGTAATGCCGATCATGTATACATTTGCAGCGAGCGCATTAACAAAGCGAACACGCGATAATAAAAAGCACATGCTTAATTACGTATCGAATAACACTGCTGCACGTTACAGACACCACTGAGCATGAACGCTTACATTTCTCAAGAAGCTACAACATGCACACGCCTCCAACTACATAATCGTGGCTTTTAAAGATGTACTCGAGATTCTCTTATATACACTATGATTGTTATCACAAACATACAATAATAACGTCACTATCCATTGCATAACCCCTGCCCTCTCGGGTGGTAATTAACAATTGCGTCAGAAACAAAGGTAACTTTTGCAGGGGTTTAGAATAATAGAGTGAACGCCGTAAGCTCACTAGATATGCGGCAGGGGAGGGAAGAGGGCATTCATCCGGTTCTACATACAGAGACAGTCATGCACACAGATGAGTGTTGCACATACAGAGGCAGTAATGTAAATACACAGACAAACGTACAACACAGACACAGTGATGCACTCACAGAGACATAATGCACACACAGAGACACAGAGACAGTAATGTACACACATACACAGTGATACACACACATACACAATGTATCGAAGCAATACTTGTATGCGATCTTTACAGAATGTGTATATCATACATTATGTTTCATGTCCTGCATGTCCACTTTTACTGTTGTTTTTCTTACTATTAGCTTACTTGTATTGCCTATCATGTATACATTTGCAGCGAGCGCATTAACAAAGCGAACACGCGCTAATTAAAAGCACATGCTTAATTACGTATCGAATAACACTGCTGCACGTTACAGACACCACTGGGCATGAACGCTTACATTTCTCAAGAAGCTACAACATGCACACGCCTCCAACTACATAATCGTGGCTTTTAAAGATGTACTCGAGATTCTCTTATATACACTATGATTGTTATCACAAACATACAATAATAACGTCACTATCCATTGCATAACCCCTGCCCTCTCGGGTGGTAATTAACAATTGCGTCAGAAACAAAGGTAACTTTTGCAGGGGTTTAGAACAGGGGTTTAGAATAATAGAGTGAACGCCGTAAGCTCACTAGATATGCGGCAGGGGAGGGAAGGGGGCATTCATCCGGTTCTTTGTGTAGAGAGTCCGAGCACAGGGCAGGCATTGCGGCGCTAGAACGGGCTCACACAAACGGGCACTGTAAAGAAACGGTGTGTCAGCCGCAGCGGGGCTGTGCACACTGGACAGTATGACTAATTCCCAGAAACTAAAAACTCGCAACACTAAAGCCACTGCGCATAACGATATTCATTTCACAGTTGTAAGAAGCAGGTAGTTTTACACAGTCTACAATTTAGTGCACGCATTCTTAATTATTTGTAATTAAAGCACTAAACACTACATTGCGTAAACAACATCGGTGTCATCGTGCCAGCATTATTGTACGAGACGGTGTTTGTTTTATTTGCGCATACATAGACGACAACAAAGCAAAACCAATGGTGCGCGCGCACCACAAAGAAGCAAGGGCAAGGGAGCGCGGCAGCGATGCGAACGCGTGCTGCTGCATTCCCTGGTACTACAGCAACGGAAGTGACTAAATCTCCATGTTATTAGCTGCTGTCAGGGTTTCTGCTCGGCGAGTCTCATTTCAGCAGTTTTCGGTGGTAATGGTGGCAGCTTTCTGATTAACAGCCATGTAACTTGTTTCTCCGGTGAATGTATCTCTTGCGCGCTTTACAATCTCGTGCTTTAACTATTGAACTCGCTGCAGCGTGAAATGCACGGACATGGCAGACTAATGATCACGCCATGATATAGTGTTCCCTCTTAATGGAGGGCTCATAATTCGTTTTGCGATTTTCAACATGAAACTAAACAGTGGTGCGCGCGCACCACAGAGGAGCGGGGGAGGGAGCAGGGGAGGGAGCGCGGCAGCGAGGCGAACGCGCGCTGCTGCGCGTGCTAGCCACCAGTGGGAATGGGAGGAGCAAAGGCGGGACATGCGCCCGCCTTTGCCCAATCGCGTGCTGTATTTATTTTTAAAAAAACACGTGAAAGCCAATAACAGCAGGCGAAAGCAAAACCACACGCACGAGCGTGTGGTTAGCTTTCTAAAGCCCGTACAAGAGGTCTCGCGCTGCGCGGGCAGTGCTTCGCACTGCAACGCTAGGCGCGAGACCTAAAAACGGGCACAACACAATACAGAACAGCGGAACCAGCAAAAGAGCAAGGCTCTCCCACTGGACCACCAGGGATGAGGCACAGGCAGGAGCCTGCGGGTGGAGGAGGGCATTGAACACCTACCTGGAAGAGGTGTCGGGGGCAGTGGCAGGCGACGTGACAGCAGGGCTGCTGGGGCGGAGAGCGGGACTCTGGCCAGGAGGTCAGAAGTGCTGCACAGTCGCACTCGCAGCGCTCGCCATTAAATAGGGAAGGGGGGAGGGAGGTGCAGCTGGGAGGCGGGAGCAAGAACCGACAGGGGGCAGGGGCCGCGGGGTAGCAGCAGCGGGAAAGGGAACCGGGCAGAAAATGACAAAAAAGAACAGAAACCTCATCCCCCACCAGGAATGAGGCGCAGACAGGAGCCTGCAGGTGGAGGAGGGCCTCGAACACCTACCTGGAAGAGGTGTCGGGGGCAGCGGCAGGCGACGCGACAGCGGAGCTGCTAGGGCGGAGAGCGGGACTCTGGCCAGGAGTTGATAGCCCCTTTAACCTGTGACCTTATCTTACTTTGGCCAAAAAGACATATTCTCAGACTTGTGTTGGCACATAATGCTAGGCTCTATTTCCCTTTGACGCTGGAACAGACACATCACTGAAGACAGGGATAGTCTTCCAAATCTAAGCGTTATTCATAGTGTAGTAGGTTGTAGAACCTTTGGAATGTATTTGAAGTGTCTTAAGTCTTCGTTGCAGTTTTGTTATTTTTTAAATATGAAAATGTGCATCTTTTTTATTCAAATGTAGTTGGCAAAGATGTACTTTTTAGGTCTTGCCTACTAGATAGTGCATGCGCTTTGTGTTACGAAACATATTGTAGGCTTACGAAGAGCATACAGGAGCTTGGAGCCAATTGCTTACCATTGGTTTGCTTTCCTGCCACTCTCATTTGTCTCCTCCTTATTCATGTCTCAGCTTGTCAATCTTGTGTTTGTCCTTACCACTGAGTATAACCTCTTTACAATCTCTTTTGATTGTCTGGCTTGTATGCGTCCACTGCTTGCTCTTCAAGCTGTACTTGTTTCTTTTGAGTTAGGCATTCCATGGGTGGGCGTGTATTTTCCAGCTGTCGCCCAAGTGTACTTCTCTCCTTCTGCACTGGTGTTGGTCTCTGCCACCTGAATGCTTCTCCGCGCCCCCTCCATGTTTCATGGATCCTCAGTCACATGTGTGGTTTCACCTCGCCCACTCCACATTGCTCTCTTTCACCCTTTTGCTCACACTACCTCTTCACTTCTCTCTTTCTGTCGTCTGCTTTTCCCCACCGTGCATCCGTGTTTCTTTCCCGCACATGCACCCTCCATATTGCAACCCCCACACACGCCTCCATGAAGCTTCTGATGATAGAGCGAAATGTTCTTGTGAATTGTAGGGGTGCATCATAATCACTGATAGGCCGCACCCACATGTATTCAGACATATATTCATTGTATACTCATGCATGTTTAGCAAAGAATGAATAGTTCACTGAAACGAAGTGAATTCAGCAGTATAATGGTGTTAGGATAATGATGTAATGTAATGCTTTTTGAATTGTGTGAACATAATGCATAGAGGAATTAGTTTGTGTATGTAATGTAATTGCAGTAGTTTAAACGTGCACCATATTAAAGTTGCACATGTAATTCATTGTTTGCATAATGAATCGTAATGAATATGCTTATAGGGAAAAGTAAGATGTGTGTTTAAAAGTTATATGTAAGGGCCTGACTACATATATGCTTAAGGAAGGCCTGGTATATTCTTATGTTAGCTTATAATGTAGGCCGAAAAGGGTTTCTCTTGGAAAGGCTCTCTGGGCACAAACGGTAGATTTAATTAGCACAGTAGAAGGTTTCTGTTGACCGTATCTTTGGTTGCAGGTGCAAGGACACATGTCTCGTTAGTAAAGACTAACTCTTTGTTTTCAAAAGTTAGAAAGATGGGAGGCATGGTACGGGGAGTGCAATGGAATTTAGGGATGATACTTTCAGCGGAGAAGGCGCCTGGGACTCAAGGTCAACGAAACCGTCCAGGATGAAGTCACCGTTTCAATGGAAAAGCACAAGAAAGAAGACCTGGCCAAGAGGGCGTAAACAAGGCGTGTACCTTTGTAGTATGGTTTTGTATTAGGGTTAGTGCCCTGAGGGAGGAGGCCAGAGAAGCGGTAGGGGAGACCTGAGAGAAGGACAGAGCTGAGCTTAGGTATATGGTGATTGCACTTCTTAGGAAGTCTTCACAGCTGACACCTTTTATTCTTTCTTGCCTGGGAAAATCGTTATGCAGGGATGTCACTTAGCGTTAGTGTAAGGACAGCAATTGATTTTAAGCTTGTTTAGGCCCATGAAGAGCAACTTAGAAATAGGAGCAATCATAGTCTGGTTGGTCCTCCTAGAACTGTCTATTCTTCTTATCCTGAGTCGAATGAGACTCCTGCGTAGATTATTATTTGTATTAGTGCCCATCTATTTCTTTAACCTCGTGTTGAGGTGCCTGCACGTTCAGTTATTTTTGGCGATAATAAATTCTCAAACTTGAATTCGGAGTCAGTGGTCCTTTCAGACAAAATGAATGCTGATATCTAACCTGATGAGATTCTCTCCTTTACACTATTCAACAGGTAAAAAGATCTTGGCGGCCAGAAGGTTCTTATAGATAATTAGATAAGAATCGGCGTTATCAGTTGGTAGCAGAGTAGGATGGTTACCTTTGATGGTAAGGGGAGATCTAGAGCAAGATAGGAGATTAAGTTGCCCCATAGAGCCCGAGTGACGCGGATCCAGAGAACCGCGAGAGACGGATGTCGGAGGTCGTGGAAAACTGACGGAGAGTGACGGTGCGGCGGAAGTAGCAGTTCGTAGTAGAGTGAGTATGAAAAGAGTGATGTTTGGTAGATTGCGGTGTTATATTGTTGTGTGATGTCTTGCGGAGTTGGAACGAAAGTTGTGTGATTGAGAAACGGACCGTGAGCGCCCGCGGGACCGGGAGATTTATTGTGGTGTAGAATACACCCAGAGTTGAGAACGTTGACCAGAGTTGTGGGGGTCACGAGACGTCATTGACAGACCCACAGAAGATAGGGACACATGTGTGAGTGTGTGAATAACCAACGCAGGTCGTAGGTTATTGTGAGCAGAACATCGAGTGATTGAATCCTATCGAGTGTATTAGAGGCGATTGTCCGGTCGTTCGTGGACAGACGGTTGTCAGATTGAGGTCAACAAGCTCAAGAGACTGATCGGTCATTGGTAAGACTGACGGTCAGAGAGGTAATTGTTCGGTAGGACGGACATTATTTCAGAGTATAATTGGGACGGATGCGAGTGAGAACAAGTGAATTAGAAAGGAGGGGAACTGCTGCGAGCGGAGGAAACGTGACGTCAGACAAGTGCCGCGCTGCGATAGGCCGGTTGGTGTGAGCCGCGCTGGGATTGGTGGATTGGAATCAGGAAGTAAAAGCGGACATTTTGAGTACGAATAACAAAGTTGATTCATCATGAAATGTTTTAAAGCTTTACGAGAACTTTGTAGAGGTGATAGACATGTGGTTGTTCGGGAGGGAGAGGAAGCTCCTCCCGAGGATACACCAGCACATTATATGGCAAAGAATGTAGGATTGCATACTATAATTTGGCTCGAGAATTGGCATAAAATGACAGAAACAGAGGGAGATTTGTCGTTCCCTCGATATGGTACTTTCAGGTTAGAGGTGCTGTACCAGCTCAAGAGTGTAATGGCTTCATTACGACCACTACCTAGACCAACACAGTTTGAGGCACTACATGCGTGGGTAAGGGCAGCGTATGATAGGAAGAAGGACAGATGCCAAGAAAGGGTGAAGAAATCGGTCAGGGCATTTCAAGATGCAAAATGGGACGCCTTGGAGAAAAGGTGGAGAGCAGACACGATCGACGGAGATAAGTTGTACCCATTGTTAATACAAAATGGGAAGATAACAAGAGTCGATGAGGACGACAGTGATTTAGATGACAGTCTGTTGGATAGGATGTTGGCGGAGAGGCCACCACCATTTAATCCAGATTCAGAAGAGGGAAAGACAACCCCAGCAGTGGCAATAGTTGATGAGAGTCAGAACCAGACGAGCATGAGAGTAGTGGGAAGAATTTCCACAGGAACGGAGGGGCTACGGCGTCTATGATAACACAGCCTCCTGGGGGAACACAAGATTACCGGACTCCTTGACAGTACCGGTTACCATTGGCCCTATAGTACCGGTATATGACCCAGACCGAGTGAGAGAAGGGAGCTCCGTGCCGATGAGAAGGGAAGAAGGAAACAGTGAGAGTGGGAATGGGTTTGGAGTAAGGGTGGTTCATTTCCCAAGACCAATAGACACAAGTACGCCGTTACCGGCTACTGCGGACTCTTCATGTGGGCGAGAAGAGGAGAGACCGGAAAGACCGAGGTCTTTACGGGAATCTAAGTCAGCTTTGAGGGAGTGGACACCAACAGTAACGAACCAAGAGGATAGGATGCAAAGAGATAGGGCACAAAATGTCTCGGAAGACAGACCAGGTTCCAGGAATATGGAAGGGAATAGGTCACAAGGACAGAATAGTGACTGTGATGAGCGGGACGGCTCAGGTTGTCGAGATGTACTGAGGAGTGCAGTACAGGCAAGGTTGCTAGACGTAGTGAGGCTGAAAGCAGAGGTAGACGAAATGATCAGTGGGGGTCTGCCTTTGGAAAGGATAGAAATCTATGGATCAGATGAGCTGCTGTTTGTAGCAAAAGATGTGACTCGAAAAGCTAGAATGGCACATGATAGATTGAGGGATTTGGCCAAAAGATATGAGGTGGACCTGAATAAAACTAAAGCGTTACAGGGACCACACAGATTGCATTACAGTGATCAGGAGTTGGAGGAGAAAAGAATCACAGGGTTAAAGACGCACACCAGAGACCTGATCATAGGAATGAGAATATGGATTTTGTTGGACAAATGGGAAGAAAGGTGGTCCAAAAAGAAACCAGTAAAGAGAGCAGAAGGGGAAACGCCGCCGCCTGGAGGGGGGCGACGGGTGTAGGAAATTTTCCTTTACGAGAAGTACAGAATGGAGGGTACGTGCATGTGCCGTGGAATAGAGGTGATTTGGCTGCATTTACAAATGATTTTCCTCGGCTGAGGGAAAAACCGGTGGAGTGGTACAAACAGGTTGAGCGGTTTGTGAAAATTTCAAAAGTATTGTGGATTGATTTGAACACTTTGTTTGACATAGTGGTACCAGGAGATTTGTGGACAGCATGTAAAGTCGCTATTGAGTGGCCGACTTCGGAACCGAAAAGAGAGGCGGTTACAAATGGTCCATCACCTGATGTCATGAAAAAGTATGAGCAGGTGATTACATGGTTGAAGTCGAAGATTTCACCTCAGGATATAGATTGGGTTAAGATAGATCGGACTGTACAGGAACCCAAGGAAACGGTGCATGAGTATTACGAAAGACTTCTGCAAGTTTTTAAACAGTATAGTGGGTTGGATGTTTTGGACCCTAAGGATATGGGACAGTTTGTCTCAAAGTTTGTAACAGGTCTGAGAGGGGAAATCAGCCTCATGATACAGCACCATTTGATCTGCTGGCAGAACAAGCCACTAGATGAAATTTTGCGGTACGCGAGGTACTGTAGTGATGAGGTGGATTCAAAACATCGAAAGCTAAAAGACAAATTGATGCTTGTCCAGATGCAGACAGCACAGAATCAGCCTAGTGGAGGGACCTTGGGGAGAAAGCAAGGAAATTTCCAGGGAAACCAGAATGGGCAGGTACAGGGAAAGGGAAAACCAGTAGACCCCAAGACAGGAGTGGACGTGGCCACACTAAAGAAGACCACTGCGTGTCATCTTTGTCGCCAGGTCGGACATTGGAAACGCGAGTGTCCTTTGAACCCAGCTAATCAGGTACAGGAAGAGGAAGAGGGGGCTCAGGCACCCGCGCAAGAGGTGGTTAACACAATAACGAGACCTAGAACGATGAAAGGGGGGTTTACAATTCTCAAGCTCAGATTCCCCAAGCTCCAAGGTTTACACAAGGAGCACGAACATATCAACAGATGCCCCTGTTCGAACGATATGCTGAGGATAGCTTAGACCCTTTATCCTGACGGTGCCTGAGAGGGGAGGAAGACTGCACACTTGGAGCGGTCTTGGAGGTAGACCAGAGAGGACCTTTTGTAGAGGCAGAGATTGAGGGCAATCCTGCAACACTTTTGGTTGATACTGGAGCTACCCGGTCTACTGTAAGATCTGCTGTAGTCCCTAACCTACCCCTCTCGGGACAATCAATCCAGGTTGTCGGAGTAGCGAACAAGAAGATGAGCAGCCCATTGACAGAACCGATCTTAGTAAAGATAGGTACTTTCCAAACTAGACATCAGTTTGTAGTATGTGACACGAGTCCAGTTTGTCTTTTGGGAAGAGATCTGTTGTGCAAATTGAACTGCACGATTTATTGTACACCACGAGGAGTGGAGGTCCAGACGAGAGATGATGATGCTGACTTTAAGATGGCCAATCAGCATCTGTGTATAGATCTGTACCCAATGGTGACTGTGGAAGAACTTCCACATGATCTGAGAGACGCAGTGTCGCCTGTGGTGTGGGATTTCGCAGGAGACGAAATAGGTTTAATCAGAGGGGTTGAACCAGTGCAGATTGAGGTGAAACAGAATGTTGATTTCCCTAGAACACCTCAATTCAATTTATCGATAGAAACGATTGCAGGAATAAAACCTGTGATCGAGACTTTCATTGAGAAGGGTATTTTGAAGGAGATCAGAGGTAGTCCCTGTAATTCACCCATAATGGGATTACAGAAACCGAGCGGGAAATACAGGATCGTGCAAGACCTGCGAAAGGTCAACATGATAGTTGTCCCTTGTTGTCCAGTGGTACCGAATCCTTCAGTAATACTGTTCCAGATCCCATGTGAAGCCGAGTGGTTTACGGTTATCGATTTGTGTCAAGCCTTCTTTTCGATACCGCTCCACGAGGAAAGCCAATTTCTTTTTGCGTTCAGGCTAGAGAATCGCGTGTTAACATGGTGTCGTATCCCTCAAGGGTATACGGAAAGTCCATCGATCTTTAACCAGATCCTGAAGAAGAACCTTGAGAGTCTTGTGTTGCCGCAGAACTCAGTTCTCGTGCAGTACATAGATGACTTGCTCATTGCCTCAGAAACAGAAGATGCTTGCAGAATTGACACAGTAGCCTTGTTGAACCACTTAGCAGAGAATGGACATAAGGTGTCCCCGAACAAGCTGCAGTACTGTTTGAATGAGGTACAGTACTTGGGACACAGATTAGAAAAAGGCAAGAGAAAGGTGTCACCAGATCGAATTGAGGCAATAATGAGCATGGCGGTACCCACTACACAGAGGGAAGTTAGGATGTTTCTGGGAATGGTTGGCTATTGTCGACAGTGGATTCCTAGTTTCTCCTTGAGAGCAAAGCCTCTGCAGAGGCTTACACACAAGGATGTGAGTGATCCGGTACCATGGGACGAGGAGTGCTTGATGTCATTCCTGCAGTTGAGAGATGATTTGTGCAGGGCTCCCGCACTGGGAATGCCTGATTACAACAAAGCCTTTTCATTGTTTTGTTACGAGAGAGGAGGATGTGCATTAGCAGTGTTAGCTCAGAACCATGGAGGTGTCCGTAGACCAGTTGCTTATTTTTCAGCTACTTTAGATCCAGTAGCTTCTGCGTTGCCCGGATGTCTAAGATCCGTTGCTGCAACCGGTGTCAGCATTGAAAGATGTGAAAGCATTGTAATGGGACATCCATTGACTGTACATGTACCACATTCGGTTGAGTTATTAATGACCAGGACCAAGACCCAGCACATAACGAACAATAGGTTAACAAGGTACGAGCAAGTCATACTTGCCGCAGAGAATGTGACTCTGAAAAGGTGCTCCATCTTGAACCCTGCGACATTGATGCCTATACCGAACACAGATGATGAAGATTGTGAGGACCATGATTGTCTCGATGTGACCGAACTTTGCACCAAACCGAGACCTGACATTGTCGATGAGCCATTGGATGACCCAGATGAAATTTTCTTTGTCGATGGTTCATGCTTAAGAGACAGTGTGGGGCAATTGAGAGCAGCGTTTGCTGTATGTACTATTTCAGGAGTGGTCGACGCCGCTTGCCTAGAAGGAGTACGCTCCGCGCAGGTAGCTGAGATCATTGCCTTGACCCGTGCCTGTTTGGCCGCTGATCGAATTCGAATCACGATTTATACAGATAGCCAATACGGCTTTGGCGTGGTGCATGACTTCGGACAGTTATGGTCTCAGAGGGGATTTTTGACATCATCTGGCTCACCCATTCGTAATGGAGAATATGTAAGACAATTGTTAGAAGCATTACAGCATCCGAAAGAAATCGCTGTTGTAAAGTGTTCAGCCCATGGGAAGGGGGAGGACTTTGTATCCTTGGGTAATAACTACGCAGATGAGGTAGCCCGCTTCTGCGCAGAACAAGGATGCATATACACAGGCAGGGAGATAGAAGAGAGCCAAGAGGGAACCGATCTCAGCATAATGTTGGCCATGGCAGACACTTGGGAAGAGCTTAAGAGATTGCAAGATGAAGTCTCAACCAAGGAAAGAGAGGGCTGGATCAAAGCTGGGTGTGAGAAAGGAGACGTGGATGTTTGGGTATCAAACGATGGGAGAGCTGTGTTGCCGGAAGAATTGTTGAGTCCGATGGCAAGATTGATACATGGTCAGGCACACCTGGGTAGAGACGCAATGATGAGGGTGTTCAGACAGACGTGGTATAACCCACGGTTCCGAGCAATGGCTGAGACGGTATGTCAGAGGTGTGTTACATGTCAACAGATGAATGCTGGAAAGAAAACTGTAGTTACACTGAGTCATATTGGAAGGTCAGGAGGGCCCTTCAATAGATTACAGCTGGATTTCGTGGAGATGCCTAGGTGCAATAGATTGAGGTACATTCTAGTGATAGTATGTGTATTTTCACGGTGGGTGGAGGCTTACCCCACACGCAGGTGTGACACTCTGACAGTGGCTAAATTATTGTTGAGGGAGCTTATCCCTAGATTCGGGATCCCGACCTCTTTGGAATCAGATAGAGGTGGGCACTTCCATAGCGAAATCATGAAGTTACTTTGTGCAGCATTGAACATTGACCAGAGACTCCACTGTAGCTACAGACCAGAGGCTTCTGGGATGGTGGAACAAGTTAATGGAACTTTGAAAGCCCGGATGGCAAAAATGTGTTCTTCAACATCCCTGAAATGGCCCGACGCCTTGCCACTGGTGCTCATGAGCATGCGAAGTGTCCCAGACAGAAGGACCGGGTTGTCTCCCCATGAAATAATAATGGGGAGGGCAATGAGACTGCCAGCAGTACCAACTACAGCCTTGATAAGCATCACTGATGATTTGATTCTCGATTATTGTAAAGGACTCTCTGATGTGGTCCGTTCTGTATCCCAGCAGGTGCAAGCAGCTGTGGTTCCAGCCTCGAGTGATCTGTGCCACGACTTGTGTCCCGGTGACTGGGTGCTCGTCCGGAAGCACGTGAGGAAGAGTTGTTTGGATGCCCGTTGGCGTGGCCCGTATCAGGTGATACTTATCACGAACACAGCAGTAAAGTGTGGAGGATTGCCGAACTGGGTGCATGCTTCCCATACCCGCAGAGTTCCAGCACCCTTGGAAGAAACAGCTCCTCTCGTAAATAAATACCCAGCTGACGTGGTAGGGCCACATGAGAGGACAAGTCAAGCTGTAAGGGTCGCTGACACAGCTGGTGGTGCACTAGAGCAAGCTGGAAGGGGTTTCCACAGCTCGAACCCTGATTCAGGCACTGAAGAAAGAGAAGGTGCAGTGGGCGGAGAAGAGTCAAATGCAGCAGAAAGAGGAAGTAGTGCACTGGGCCTAGAAGGAGAAGGCAGACGAACGAACAGAAGTGCTGAAAGTTGGCCTGAAACACAGAGGCGACTGAACCTGAGGTTAGCACCTGAGAGAGACCTTGCTCCAGTGTCCGAAGTATCTGAAACCGAAGCAAGCGACGAAGACCAAGCACAAGACAGTCGGCGAAGGTCCAAAAGAACAAGAGTGCCTTGTCGCAGATACTCTACCCCTGAGTGGACTTACACTGTGTTTGATGCAGGGGGTGGTGAATACAGGGAGACTGAAGTCAGTGGAAGTGTTCAGTCGGAGCCCGAAACTGGTGGTGAAGGTGGTGCTGCGGATGCCAGGGTTCGAGATAGACGGAACACTGACACTCACGATTCCGAATCCCCACTTCTGAGTGAAGTCCGAAAATTGCTTCTGCATCGGGTCGAATTCCCGCCATTCGGAGCTGAGCCGTTTTCACACGAAGTGCTGCTTTTGCGTCTTGAACTTTTGTATCACGTTCTGGTCGTGCTTAATGAGGATCTCATTATGGATCAGTAATGAACTGTAAATAAAAGTCTGAAAGAAGAAGATAACCTAGGTCCAAGTGGAAGAAGAATAAACTTAGGGACTTTCCACAAGAAGAGGAACGAAAACTAGGGAAGTCTTTTTCTGGACTGTGTAAATAAGTTGTGATCGGAAAGGGAAAGCCCGGAGATTTCATGGTTGCTCGAACTGGTTAAGCAAGTCATAAATAAAGGACAGAGACTTTTCTGAGTTCTTTGCGATAACCAAGACTTTTTGAGAACTTTCGAAATCATGGAGCCGGGAAATCCCAATCGTAGAGCAAAATGGATTATAGGCATTCTTATAAGTAGTGTGATAATTTCTATAATCATAGTAGTTGTAGTCTCATATACTGGTTCGCATGAGCCAGAAGTAGAGGCAGTGACAGGGACACCCACACCTATCACACCTAGTCAGAAGGGGGTAGACAGGGCAGCTGATAGAGCTATGATTTTAGAAGAAAGTCGTAGATTACATGTAGATTTGTCTAAGGGTGATTTTAAGCTTAATGCGTATGCTAAGTTGTTGTATGAGTATGTTGACGTGATGGATGCGAAAGATTGTTATGTGTGTATGCAGTTGCCTACTTCAGTGGATGAGGGTATTAGGTATCATCATCTTCCACTGACTTATGGTATTTCATGTAGTCTTTTGCTTAGTTTGTTTTATGAGAGAGATCAGTTCGAGTATTTCTTTTCCAATTTCGACGCAGTGCTTCCTGAAGTCCCAGCTTACAAGCATTTGAATAAGTATGATTATTACAAAACCGAGGACAGACTGAGGAAGTACTTCATACCGAGTTTGGAATTGGATACAGCATTCGCACACAGACACAATCTGACTTGCTTGATGTCGGATGTAGAGAGAAAGTTTGTAGATCAGGTTGAAGATAGGTATAGAAAGCTGACTGAATCCCGAGATTTAGGGCATCACAGGACAGATTGGACAGAGGAGGAACGGTTGCATAAGACCAAGGGAAGCTATGGTCCTATAGCGTTGGATAAGGAGCAGAGGGGTAAGTTGTGTATAAGGCGTTATCAGACTTACTACGAAAAGGTTCCAGTGGGACAGAGTACTTGTGATCACGTTTTCACCATGGCAGATGAGGCAAAAGATTTCCTCCAAGGTCCTGTACAAGTGATACCTACGGTGTATTACGTATGTGGGAAGAATGCCTACGTGAGGTTGCCTGCAAATTGGTATGGAACATGTTATTTGTCAATAATATTTCCAAAGATTTACCATACAGAAGACTTAAATCTTCTGGAGGGTGGAGAGCATTCAAGAACGAGAAGAGCTGCAAGTGCAGGAATCGTTGTGGGGGATATCTTTGGAGCTATGATACCTAGTCTAGGAGTAGTCTTGAATGATGTGAAGATCCGGAGGTTAGCGACTGTGGTGGATGAATTTTCGATGAACACAGCAAAATCGTTGGTGTTGGTGGAAGGAGAGATGTTGTCGATAAGGGGAATGGTTTTGCAGAATCGCCTTGCTTTGGATGTCCTATTGGCAAAAGAGGGCGGAGTCTGTAAAATGCTGAAGGTTCAAGAGTGCTGCACTTATATACCAGACCGTAGCAAGGATCTGGAGAAATATATAAGTAACATCACTATGATCCACACAAAGATAGCGGATTTGACCGAAGAAGGGGCCTGGGAAAAGGTCGGGAAGGGTTTTGGTCAAGTGGGAGGTTGGTTTGCAAACCTAGGAAAGGGATTCCTTGGGTACTTTCTGAGACCACTCCTTATCTTGGTGGTTTGTGTGGCTGGCTTGTGGATTATGATCAAGGCCTACAAATGGTATCGAGCAGGCAGAGTCAAGAGAGCTTTGAGGGAAAATGACATGAGATTGGCAAGACTGCAGGACAATCAGTATAAAAGGCTCAAGAGCATGGAGAACTTCAGATCAGGGAAGATGGGAACAAGTTCTGTTTAGGTCGGTTCCTTCTCCGAGGGAGTAGAATGGGATGTGATGACAGGAGTCATCAAAGGGGGAACTGATAGAGCGAAATGTTCTTGTGAATTGTAGGGGTGCATCATAATCACTGATAGGCCGCACCCACATGTATTCAGACATATATTCATTGTATACTCATGCATGTTTAGCAAAGAATGAATAGTTCACTGAAACGAAGTGAATTCAGCAGTATAATGGTGTTAGGATAATGATGTAATGTAATGCTTTTTGAATTGTGTGAACATAATGCATAGAGGAATTAGTTCGTGTATGTAATGTAATTGCAGTAGTTTAAACGTGCACCATATTAAAGTTGCACATGTAATTCATTGTTTGCATAATGAATCGTAATGAATATGCTTATAGGGAAAAGTAAGATGTGTGTTTAAAAGTTATATGTAAGGGCCTGACTACATATATGCTTAAGGAAGGCCTGGTATATTCTTATGTTAGCTTATAATGTAGGCCGAAAAGGGTTTCTCTTGGAAAGGCTCTCTGGGCACAAACGGTAGATTTAATTAGCACAGTAGAAGGTTTCTGTTGACCGTATCTTTGGTTGCAGGTGCAAGGACACATGTCTCGTTAGTAAAGACTAACTCTTTGTTTTCAAAAGTTAGAAAGATGGGAGGCATGGTACGGGGAGTGCAATGGAATTTAGGGATGATACTTTCAGCGGAGAAGGCGCCTGGGACTCAAGGTCAACGAAACCGTCCAGGATGAAGTCACCGTTTCAATGGAAAAGCACAAGAAAGAAGACCTGGCCAAGAGGGCATAAACAAGGCGTGTACCTTTGTAGTATGGTTTTGTATTAGGGTTAGTGCCCTGAGGGAGGAGGCCAGAGAAGCGGTAGGGGAGACCTGAGAGAAGGACAGAGCTGAGCTTAGGTATATGGTGATTGCACTTCTTAGGAAGTCTTCACAGCTGACACCTTTTATTCTTTCTTGCCTGGGAAAATCGTTATGCAGGGATGTCACTTAGCGTTAGTGTAAGGACAGCAATTGATTTTAAGCTTGTTTAGGCCCATGAAGAGCAACTTAGAAATAGGAGCAATCATAGTCTGGTTGGTCCTCCTAGAACTGTCTATTCTTCTTATCCTGAGTCGAATGAGACTCCTGCGTAGATTATTATTTGTATTAGTGCCCATCTATTTCTTTAACCTCGTGTTGAGGTGCCTGCACGTTCAGTTATTTTTGGCGATAATAAATTCTCAAACTTGAATTCGGAGTCAGTGGTCCTTTCAGACAAAATGAATGCTGATATCTAACCTGATGAGATTCTCTCCTTTACACTATTCAACAGGTAAAAAGATCTTGGCGGCCAGAAGGTTCTTATAGATAATTAGATAAGAATCGGCGTTATCACTGACACCCACCCACAATGCCCTGTGTTGAACCCCCTTCTTCCCACTCCCATGATGCTTTTTCCCGTGTTGCTTCTGTCCCTTTTACTTTTGACTCCAGTTGCTCCCACCCCGTGTTGCTTCGCCCAGCGATGTTAAAAAAAAAAAAAAAAAAAAAAAGGAAGAAAATAAATACTTTTGCACGGTTTTTTTTCTTTTCAGTTACCTATCAAACTCGAATCAGTAGCTCCAAAAGTAAAAAAACAGCTGTATCATTTTGTGGGCGCATACATGCGTGGTGCACACACCTGCAAAATGACACTGCCAGCCCTGTGAAAGGCAAGCTTTAAAAAAATTCTAAAGCCATGCTGCGCAGCTTCAAGCATGCTGTACTCACTGCATGGCTACAAAAACATTGGCAAAGCCTTGAAGTCCCAAGGGTGAGACCTATTCGCCAATGATGGCTGCAATTAGCTTCCACACAATTTTTATTTTTTTCTTTCAAGATAGTGCGTCCTGCTCTTTTACTAAGGAAGCATTGAACTTGTGCCTGTACTTACAAAGTGAGCTTAAATGCTTCATCAGTTGTTGATACACACATCTTTTCTAGTTTGTCTATCTCTTTTTCCATCATTTTGATTGTTTGGTTGTATTCTTTATTTTCACGTGCATTGATTGAGATATACAACCACAATGCAAGTGCACTTTAGATGTGCCTCAGTTGCTGAACAGGCAATACGTCAGTTTCTTTTATGAGTAAAGTAGTCCTGGATTGCATCTCTTAAGTTTCACAATATTATTTTTCTTATGCAGAACATGTGTTCAATCTCCACCTCATTGTTTGCTGTTTTTACTCCGTTATTGGTATTTTGATGGAGATTGCATCTTGTCCAAATACACAGATATTTAGAAGTGAGGCTTCTGATTAGTCTAGGACATGTCTTGATGAAGGAATAATCCATCTGCGAATAAGAGACGTGGAACATAAGTAAAATGTTGTCTTGCTGGGATTTTGAATATCTAGGAGTCTTGGAGATTTCTGTACATTATGAAGGCGAAAAGGTCTTGAATAATTTCTGTATTTTTTGTTTTGCTTAGTTTTCTTAGCCTCTAATGGGTAAATCATTAGTTTAGCTTATGTTAGCCCGAAATGCATTGGGTCGTAAAAATAAAGAATTCTGCCTTGGACTAATCATGTGATTTCGTCGTGTTCTTGAACGAGGTCCGGAGGGCACATCTTGAGCATTAGAAGCTTTTGAAAATAAGCATGATACTTTACATGTGGGATCAAGAAGCATAACCAAAAGTGTTTAATATAGAATTTACAATGGATTCAACGGAGGAAAATGGACAAGTTTACTATGAAAAAGCAGCATTGTAACATTTACGCTTTCGCTGTGCGACTGGTTTGGGGCGAAATGTCGCTCCACACAGCAGGTTTATCATTTTGTGCCTATTGGGCAAGGCACAGCCAGTTAGCACGCGTACTTTGATCATTATCTTGGATAATTCGGGAAACAGTTTGCTAAGGAAGGTGTGCATTCCATCACCTTGTTTGATAAATCATTAGTTATGTCATGTTATGCTCTCATGTATCTGCCTACTGTTAGTGTGCTATGCACACAGAGCGAGACAGGGCTTGGTTGTATTATACTTGATTTATTTTCAGGTGCTTTGTCACAGATTGTTTGACTCTTTTCTTGACCACAATGTCCTTTTCTGTTCCCTCTTCCAGGTCCTGGGTTAGGAGTCCTCCTGTCGGTATCCTCGGGGTAAAGGAGAACAAGGCAGGTAAGTCACCTATTTTAATATTATTTGTATCCCCTCCACCATCTGTTCCCAGGTGCAAACATAAATAGGAGTGCAGGGGGTTGGGGAATTAGTGCTCAGAATCACTCGTGCTTGAAAAAAAAACGTCCTTCCATATGTTATCCTTTTACAGAGTGCCACGGGTGGTTGTGGTTAGGGTAGTAAACGTGGTTTGCCCTGCTATTTAGTTTTAGTGGACCCCCGTGAAGTTCCTTCCCTCGCACACCAAGTCCAGATCCTGGCATGCACCTGCTCTATCCACGCGCCTAAGGGAGCTTGGCTGGGACTGCTGGCACGCCGGTGGGTCACTCCTTCCTCATAGTAATCAGTGTCCTTCCCTGGATTGGAGCTGAATGGTTCCTCTTCGTCGACTTCGTCTGCTGGTCGCCGTGTGACAGTTGGTTTGTCTCCCTCCTGCAACGGTGGGGCGTCCTCTGAGGTCTCCTCGAGGGGTGTGTATCCTTCTTGTTCCTCTCTCGTCGGTTGAACACCTTCCGGGTTACTTTGTACAGTCAAATAGGAGTCCGCCCTCCAGGGTCAAAGATCAGGTCCCGCCCCTTCTTGCTCCGTGGTGTACAGCTTAAAGGCACAAGATTCACTTCTGGCCTTCGTAAGGATGACAACTGTGTTTCTTGATGTGTGAGCAGAAGGGGAGGGCCAGGGCACAGTGTCATACAAGTCTTCAGGGGCGGCTCCTCCATTAGGGCAGAGGAGCATCGCCCCACTGCTTTCTCGCAGTGCGAGAAGCAGAAACATAAAATTGTAAAACTACCATTTTATGTTTCTGCTTCTCGCACTGCGAGAAAGCAGAAGGGTTTTTGTTGGGGCCGGGCGGGTCTGCTCGAGGGCAGGGGAGGAGTGGCTTGCCCAATGCTACAGGCCCTGACTGTTTGGTCGGCCCCCTGGGGCTGACCAAACCAGTCATGCGCACTCTCCCTTTTCTCCATGTAGGCTGCAGCGTTGTGATTGGCTTAGGGGAGGGAGGCTGCCTGCTTCTTGTTCTTGCGCGGGACCCGGCCAGGACCTGAGACGGGGCGGGACTCGGGAACGTAAGTTTATTGTTTTTTTTAAATTAACACCCCCTCGTGCGAACCCCCGTGCGTCCCTCCCACCCGCCCATCATGCCGGCCGAGACTTCAAGTCTTCTTCCATGTCACATATGTTAAGCATTTTTTGTGTAGCACAGTTTTCTCCTGTTTCTTATCCTCTTAGTACTTCAGGTTTTTGGGGGCAGATTGATGTCTGATGTGATATTACGCAATTGAGCATCCCTATGGATGACTGGTGTAGGACATCCATCTTTCCTCTGGCTCATGTAAGAATTGGTGATGTGGTTTGTATGGTGAGCTGTTTCACTCAGAAGTGTTTCGTGGTGGAGGGGTTGCATGTAGGATGATATTGTAATCCTCAATATTAGGCCATAAGAGTAGGACATGGACTATCACTGATGGGTGCTCCATAGGAAGGATTTGAGTCTTACAGCCCTCCACCGAACCTTAGTCAGCTACAGGTAGCATTTTCTTTACAGTCAACAGGTTGTGTGTCTTTTAAACAAGCTGAGTAGGTGTATATCAGAGCCTTCCTAGTGCATTGTTGATGACTCGTATGTTTCTTCTAAGGGTGCATTGTTTGTAAGTCTTTTGTTTGTTGCATCGGTGGATTGGTGGTAACTCTTGTGTTTCTTGTATGGGTGCATTGCTTGTGACTCTTCTGTTTCTTGTATGGGTACGTTGTTTGTGAGTCTTCTGTTTCTTGTATGGGTACATTGTTTTTGACTCTTCTGTTTATTGCTTTGGTGGATTGGTTGTGACTCCTCTGTTCCTTGTATGGATGAATTGCTTGTGACTCTTCTGTTTATTGTATGGGTGCATTGTTTATGACTTATGTTTCTTGTATGGATGCATTGTTTGTGACTTTTCTGTTAATCGTATGGGTGCACCGTTTGTGACTCTTCTGTTTATTGTATGGGTCAATCAATCAAGGATTTGTAAAGCGTGGCAAATCACTTGTGAGGGTCTCAAGGCGCTGGAGTTGCTAACTGCTCCATGGTGATCTGTTCATTCGAATAGCCAGGTCTTGAGTCCTTTCCTGAATTGCTGGAGTGATGAGGAGGTCCTGAGGTGCAAGGGAAGGTCGTTCCAAGCTTTGGCCGCCAGGTGTGCGAAGGAACGTCCTCTGCTGTTGCTTTGGCGGATCCGGGGGGTGTCTACGAGGAAGAGGGAGTCTGATCGTAGGTGTCTGGTCGGTTGGTGGAAGGCCATGAGTTTGTTGATGTAAGCTGATCCTTTGTTGTGCAGGGCTTTGTATGCGTGGGTCAACATATTGGGTGCACTGTTTGTGGCTCTTCTATTTATTCTATGGATGCACTGTTTGTGACTCCTCTGTTTATTGTATGGGTGCACTGTTTCTGACTTCCATTTCTTGAATGGGTGCATTGTTTGTGACTCTTATGTTTCTAGTATGGGTGCATTGTTTGTGACCCTTCTGTTTCTTGTATGGGCGCATTGTTAGTGACTCTTCTATTTCTTGAATGGGTGCATTATTTGCGACTCTTCTGTTAACCGTATGGGTGCCATGTTTGTGACTCTTCTATTTCTTGTATTGGTGCACTGTTAGTGACTCTTCTGTTTCTTATATGGGTGCATTGTTTGTGACTCTTCTGTTTATTGTATGGGTGCACTGGTTGTGACTCTTCTGTTTCTTCGATGGGTGCAGTGTTTGGGACTCCTCTGTTTCTTGCATTTGATTTATTGTTCCTGAGATAAGACTCAATGGGATGGCTCTGTTTTTTTGCACTGAGAGATCAATAAGCAGAATAAAGGATCACTGTCCTATCTGTGAGCTCATGTTTGTGGCAAAACAAGTAAGGGATAGTGGTGTTGTCTGTGTCAAAAGAAGAAATACTATGTTTTCTGTCTTGCATGAAGAATAAAGCAGCTGATCAAAGGATAACTGTGCAGGCTGCCAATAGTAAGGGAAGGCTCTGCTGTCTATGACAATAAAGCAAACACAAGGAGATGATGGACAGAGCGCTGAAACTTTTCATACACTCACCCCCAGTCACAGATCTGGGTTGAATCCATCATCGTTCTTTAGCTCACTTTGCCACCCCAGTTCCGACACAGCTATATGCAAATCAGTCATGACCCTGTGCCTCATGGGAACAGTCCAGCCCGAACTGCCAAGACATGTCTTCCCTGGACCGGAAACAAGCATCCTGGGACCGGTTTCGAGGTAACACCCCTCATCAGCCAGGCTAGCTTGAATCCAGTGGCAAAGTGAGCAAGGGACCCACATCTGGGCATACCCTGCCAACTTAGGGCGAACAAAGCAAACACAAGGAGATGATGGACGGAGCGCTGAAACTTTTCAAACACTCACCCCCAGTCACAGATCTGGGTTGAATCTATCATAGTTCTTTAGCTCAGTTCGCCACCCCAGTTCAGACCTGGCCATATGCAAATCCGTCTTGACCCTGTTCCTCATGGGAACTGTCCACCCTGAACTGCCAAGCCAGGTCTTTCCTGGACTGGAAACAAGCATCCTGGGACCGGTTTAGGGGTAACACCCCTCATCAGTCAGGCTAGCTTGAATCCAGTGGCAAAGGGAGCAAGGGACCCACGGCTGGGCATACCCTGCCAACTTAGGGTGAACAAAGCAAACACAAGGAGATGATGGACGGAGTGCTGAAACTTTTCAGACACTCACCCCAGTCACAGATCTGGGTTGAATGACAATAAAGACATACTTCAGCTAGTTAATATGAGAGATAGCTCTACTGTTGCTGATATGTAATGTATGCTTATTTTGTCTCTAAAATGTGGGAGATAGTTCTGCTGTCGCTGATATGTTACGCATACTTCTTTGGTCTCTGATAGCTGTAAGATAGTTCTGTTGTTAGTACAGAGGAAGAGAATCAATAAACCAAGCAATGAACGGTTCTGCTTCCTGTCGCGTAGGGAGAGGGAGTAGTTCTGGTAAGCTGTGGCCCTGCTTTCTCTACTGAGCCAGGGATAAATGGCTGAACAAAGAACAGCTCTGCTGTCTGCCACAAGTGGTGGATCACTTATCTGTCTATGGCAAGCAGTACGGCAAGCAGTATGGCTTAATTTGAGCCAGTGGCTTCTGGTGCTCATCACCTGTGCTTAATTGTCAACATCGGCACTTATGACTGCTGTCAGATGGTGGCGCTGTTTGTGTAATTTAGTGATGTGCTGCACAACAGTTAATTATTAACTCAGTATACATTAAAAAACAATTAATACCTGCCGCACACGCCATTCTTATAGCTTTGGCGGCCTCGAACAGTCTGAATTGTCACACTTGTAGCAGTGTGATGGTTAGTAGTTGTGTAGGTACAGTCATTTCCAGCGTTGGCAGGGGCAAAGGGTGGTGCAAGCTGAGGTGGCCTCCTGACGGGGGCCCTGGCACTTATTTTGTTACAAATTAAGCACTGATGGCAAGTAAGAATAGCTCTGCTGCCTACAGTAAGTCAATATGCTGATTGAAGGAAAGCTTCTGATATCTGTAACAAGTGAAGGATAGCTCTGCTGTTTGTGGTAAAATGAGAAAGGGATAGATCGCTTATTGGCAAGCAATTGCTAGCTCTGCTGTCTGCAATGAGCGAGAGTTTAGTCAACATGACAAGTGTATGATAACTCTGCTGTCTGCGACAAAACCGGCTAGCTTGCTTTGAAATTGCAGATGAGTTGCATCAACCTAGGGTTTTTTCTTTTTCTTCTAGAGAGGATATTGTGTGGCATATGATTTTTGAATATTTTTTCTTTCCAAACTGTGCTTTAGAAGTTTGGGAAGCTTCCCCTCTGAGTATTTTATACAATCTTATTCTTGGCCTCCCCAAGCCTGTGGCATTCCAAAAATGTGTAAATTGTACTTCAAGTATCTATTTAGTACGCTTTTTTAATCATGAGATCAATCTTTTTGGTGGCAAATGAAAGTTTGTTGACTGTATCTGTGAAGGTGCCAGTTCATATTGACATGCGTGGAAAGGAAAAGTTTGTAAATTACGTTTAAGGCGATTCGTGCCACTTTTTATGCACATAACTTCTTGCAAAATGATATGCAGTAGTGAAGAAACGCAATTGTAATATTTTATCTGCTTTAATTTCGCACGTGTTTGTGGTGATGTTTCCACTTTCAGGGTTTTTTTTACCTTCTGCACACGTTTTTTCTCTTTTCATTTTGTTTTTTTTATGTGCACTTTGTGGAGTTTTTACAGTTGACAATACCGAAGAAACAGAGTTCAATGAAAATTATCTCTCAGAGTCTGGATACTGAAATTATTCTGCTGGCTTTGTTTGGGACTTGATTCTTTTTTACATCACAAATGGTCCATTTTCTGGTTATATCAGCTGGTTCGATTGAAGAGTTTCTAGAAATCTTGTTAGTGATACGTACAGAATGTGTGTCACTAGTGTGTATACAAGTATGCTGCTTTCTGTTCAGGGTGTGACTGTTCAAAGATGTCCATCACGATTTCTTTGTAATAATATATCGAGGACTGAAAGCAAATGAGGCCACACCCCCTGGTATTTACGACTGCCCTCGAAATTTCCTAATGGTTTGCTGGTTGAGTGATGGAGTTAAGGGATGTTGCCTCCAATGGGGAAATGTTGGAAGATGGCCCTAACATTGGTACTGGAGCAGTGGCATAACGAAACTTGAGGGGGCCCCCTGCAAAGTACATGGAAGGCCCCCTCCATGGACTGGACCCAGTCAGGTGCTCTCAGACCAGGGGCCCGCTGCCTGTGCACAGTGATGAGGGGGCCCCCTGGAACTTGGGCCCCCCGCACCGCAGGGACTGTGGGGGCTAATGTTAGACCACTGTAAGTGAGAGGGGAAGGCCACTCACTTGCACAGCCCTCTCCACTCCTCTCTTCATGCTTGATAACCTATCCCCACATATGACCTAGTACCTAGTTTTCTACAACTGCAAAGGTGCTCAGCGCAGGGTCTGGAGCGTGTGCACATGCAAAGGAAGGCCTCCCATTTGCACAGCTCCTCCTGTAAAAATGAACAGAGGTTCATGTTTACAAGAGTTCAGTCTTCCCTCAGTTCCAGAAGTGGAATAATATGTGGCCATTGCTTTCCAAGTCATACATCTAACAAAAAATAGTAGGTTGCTTGTATTTTGCTGTGATTTCTTTGTGAAATTCGCCAAAAGGTGAGAGGATGTGCCTCAGTTGACCAGCATGGTCATCGCCCTCAAGCCTACCTGTCCCCCGACAACAGATCTTGAACAAAGCTTCCTCTAGAAAGAGGCTTGAATATTAGGAGCTAAGGGCCTGATGTACCAAAGGGTTTGTCCATTCTGTGTCTATGGAAAAATCCTTTAGTACATTAGGACCTTAAGTGGCAAGTTCAGCACAATTAGAAACCTTTCTACAGGAAAATGCCCAAATGAAAACCTAGAAGATGCAATTCCTAAGACTAAGATAGAGCTGATTATATCCTCCGTACTAGAAGATGTGTTAGACCACAAGTTTTGTCCTACTAGATCCTGGCTCAGCATTTCACAACCCAAGTCTGGTCCACAGCTATATCAATCAATACAGGGGAAGGATTGAGTCAGGGTTTACTTATGTTGATCAAGCTTCATATTAGCTGCAGGCTTAATATGGCACCAAGGAACCATCATCAGCCAACTTGATATGCAGTAGAGCCAGAGATCGATTATCGAGATATGTGTCAACCGTGTTCTCTGATTCTTGACTCATCCATGGATACCTTTAAATCCATTACTGTTTTCAGGCTCCTTGGGTGCAGGCTGTACTGTGTGGTTCCTAGACATCTTCCTGGGTCTCTAACTATGGTGGCTGCCTTTGGAAAAGAAGGCCCACTCATCTGCAGGAATGCACCAAGATGCCCTTTTTTGGCAACGCATGGCTTCAAACATTGCAATACCGGGCAGTCTCATGTTTTCCCTCAGAGAACATCAGCTATGAGTTCTCTTTTCTAGTTGCGCTGACTTCACTGTTCCCTCACTGTGTATGAGGGAGCCTTGCATGTCTCACTCTTGTAGCAACTGTTGTAGTGTCTTCCTTAAGCAAACTGAAATTGTTGCTTCCTTTCAGGAGCTCTGAAGCACAGAAAGAGACACTCACACGGAGGGACTGTTTTATCATTAACATTGCTGAATGTGAGTTCCATTGAGTGGTCAGTGAGTGTCCCTCTGCGGTCTGGATGCTAGCTCAGTGAATGATGTATCCCAGCTCCTCGGTGCTTGCACAGGCTAGAGTGCAGGCTGTTATTGGCTTTGCAAAGTTTCATCACTGTTTACTTTGATTCCAGGGCTCAATGGAAGGGGCTTCCAAAACTGGACGCATAGCATCCTTAGCTGTGTTCACTTCTACGATAGGAAAAGATCTATTGGGGAATACTCCTAGTGCTCAGTAGGCCTCATATAGTCAGTCACGTGCCTTTACGTTAAACTGAACACTAGCTGAAGAAAAGAACACATTGATGTATGAGTAGGAATGGACCAATGGACCAATGGAAAGTGTGCAGCTACAAAAAAAAGTCAATTTTTTTTGTCTGTATTTGTTTGGCAGGTCGTTTGCTAAACTTTATGTGAGAGAGTTTTTCCCCTCGTCCTCGCCCTGATGGGCAGTAATGGTTCATTTAGCTCCGCAGCAATGGATTTAGCATGAGACTGACAGCCCCTGTCAGCGTGTAATTGCAGATTAATAGGATGCAGTCCGTCATTATGGCAGCTCGAGCGCGCGCCGCTGGCCCCGCAGCCCGACTTCCATGTCTGGTGGATGCAGGTTCGCCTGACCCGGCTGAGACCTCCAGCTCGCGACGCCTCCCCAGAGCTCCGTTAGTCAAATGGCTTCCGCCCGCTTGACAAAGAGCGATATGTTTACATCTTGCCGCAGCCTACACCCAGCGATGCCGAGAAGATGCGGCCACGGCGAGGAGGTGTTATTTCGTTCCGTTAAAGTCCATCTTCGGAAACGGCCGCTTGAGTGGCAGAAGGCAATAATCCGCCCCGAGGATGTAAATCGTCTTAGAATGGCGTAGATCTTCAGTGGTTGTGTTTGATACAGCGCATCGAACCGCAGAGCGTGTATTTGTCACTGGCACTGGAAGGAGGCATACATTGAGGCGCTGGATTTCCCATCGGGCCCGTTCTACGCCTCGCGCTGGTTACTGCTTTCATTTATAAAGTGCTCCGTGTGTTTTCCCAGCTGCACAGTGACGAGGCCGATTGACTCACATGGTGTCTATATAAATACAAAGCAAAGTACGGTATCTTGTGGAAGGAGCAGGAGTCAGAACAGTTTCTGTCTCATGGGCTATATGTTCAAGTTGACTTTCTTTATCAATATCTAGGGGAGGCCAGATTAAAGCTAGAATATTACAACATTTCACGTAGGTGGCGCATGTATCCCTACAGACTAAAGCAGGCGAAGATCTCGGGCAACTCGCACGGTTGGAGGTATCAGAGCCCGGATAGTGACATAGTGTGGGAGTGACGGAAATTAAGGTAATTTTGGGATGGCACCTGGGTGGAACTGAAATCCATGTCTGGAGTGGCAGGGGCCTTGGTGGATCCTGCAGCAATGCTTCATGACTTTCCCTCTATCAAGGGATTATCCCGCAATCCGGTGGCTGGTTCTCCACAGCTTTAGCAGTAGTGAAATTGTGAATTGTGCAGTTTTGGAACTCTGTCGACTTATGGGTTCGAGAGATGTTTTTTTTTCATAACACATTTTATTGAGTTTCCATGGTACATTCTGGGCCACCGCCCGACATATACATAATCAGGACAAAAATGATTCGGGTGTACCAAGCATGTATAGCATATTAATGCAGAACATATATACAACATAACAAAAACAATTGGGCGCAGACATATCCAATACTCGTGCATCCTGGGAAATTCAGCTAGGTACGTGTATGAGCGGTGATGAGATATGATGTGTATGTTGTCTGGGGATCGTGGACGTTATCATTCACTAGGGGGTCTGAGAGGGGAGGGGGGGTAAATCTATTCCCCGGTATGTTCCCCAACTGGACCATATTTTCCTATGCTTTTGGGGGCAGCCCTGAGCCTGGAACACTGCAATCTCTGCGCCCATGCAACTGTCTAGGCCCTTCCTCCATTTCCCTAATGTCGGGGGAGAAGCCCCCTTCCATTGCTGGGCAATGTCACGCTTGGTGATAGTGAGGGCCAGGAAGAGAAGGTGCTGCTTGTACCGATTCCCTCTTATCCCGTCGGTACTGTGCAAAAGAAATAGTTTTGGGTCGAAGGGAAGATCCCAGGATAGTACCTCACCCAGGCAGGCTGGGAGTCTGCGCCAGAAGGGCTGCAACGCGGTGCAGCTTCACACTGTGTGTATGAATGATCCCTCCTCCCTTCCGCAGCGTAAACACAGGGGGTATTGGATGACCCCCATCTTCCATAGGCGAAGGCATATATAATATACGCAATGTATGTATTTATATTGGATGCGGCGGTATCGACAGGACACAGCCGCTCTCCGAGGGCTAGCTAATGCTTCAGCCCAATCATCATCGGTCAGTTCTGGTATGTCATCCTGCCACGCCATTCTAGTTTTATGCAACGTGGTTCTGGCGTGAGTCGTTAGGGTCTGGTAGATCTGACGGATTTTATGAGCACCCAGGTCTCCCATAAGGAGGCGGCCTTCGAGGGGATGGAATTCGGGCAGGGTGTCCAGAGAAATGATCAATGGGGTAAGAGCGTAGCGTAGCTGAAGGTATTTATGGAATTGTGTCCTGTTCAACTGAAATTCCACCTGTAACTGGTGAAAAGTCTTTAGGGTGGAGCCCTGCATGACATCTCCAAGTGAAGATATACCCAGTAGGTCCCACCTGCGAAATCCCACTATAGCCGTCACCGGGCGCAGATAGGTACCATGCCATAAGGGAGTTGCTTGGGTCAGGCGGCCACGCCAGCCCATCTGCCCTACTGTGTATCTCCAGAGCCAGACCACCCTTCTCTGGCATGGGGTAAGAAGTTTACGTTTTGTGCGCTATATAACAGCCGAAGGAGGGGAACTCCCTCCATCACCGCATGCTCCAACGCGAACGCCGGGTCTGTTGACGAGTTATACCACCATTCATTTATAACCAATAATTGTGAGGCTGCGTAGTAGGAATATACATCAGCGGCTGCAATGCCGCCACATTACGTTGATTGGGCGCAAATCTGTAGTGCCACCCGAACCGCTCTACCATTCCATAGGAATTTATTATGGATGGCGTTTACTTGCGCAAACCATGACCGCGGTATATGATATGGGAAGTTCTGTAGGCGGTACAGTACTCGAGGTAGCGAGACCATTTTAAAAATCGCTGTACTCCCATACAGTGAGAGCGGAAGAGAGGACCATATTGCTGTCTCATCTCGAAGACTGGTGACAAGCGGGTTGATATTGTGCACCCATGAGATTTTTGGGCAGGGTGACATGAAAATACCCAAGTATTTAAAGCCCCCAGACGCGTGGGATAGCTGGGCCGCCCAGGTGCATCGTCCCTGGTCTCCACATACTGGGAATAGCACAAATTTAGAAGGATTGGTATGAAGCCCAGTAGACTGGCCGAATACTCTGAGGATCTGCAAAATTCGTGGGCCTGAGATCCATTGGTCGGTCATAAAGAAGAGGACATTATCCGCATATAGTGCGACCCGGTCGGGTCGCGACCGTGGCCACTCAAAGCCCCGCCAAGGGTTCCACCGCCAGGGCGAATAGGAGTGGGGACAGGGGGCAACCCTGTCGCGTGCCATGACAGACAGGGAAGGGGGCCGAAAGATGTCCTGCCATGCGGACCGAGGCAGTAAGATTTGTGTATAACAGACGGACATATATGAAAAAACGCGGGCCGAAATTGACAGCTTCGAGAAGCTGGAAAAGGTACACCCAGCTGAGAGAATCGAGCACTTTGTCGATATCGGCTAATAATATGGCTGCCGGGCACCCTAGCTCCTAGCCATGGCATTGTGGACCCGACGAATGTTGTGGCGGGTGGCCCGGTGCGGCATAAAGCCAGCTTGATCTGGATGAATCAGTTCCTGTATACAAGCCCGCAGGCGGTCGGTTTCGGACCTTGCCCAAGACTTTGGGATCGAAATTGATCATGAGATGGGGCAATATGAGGATGGATCCTCAGGTGGGCGGCCAGGCTTGGAAGAGGAAGAGGACAATCTCGGCGTGCCGCCAATCCCAGGGTAACAGGGTTTGTTCATAGGCATCATGTATTGCCTCTAGCAGGTGAGGGCCCAATGTGGACAGATGTGGCCGAAGAAACTCCATGGGGAATCCATTGGGGCCTGGGGCCCGGCCGGGGCGCATCGCAACAAGTGCCGCGCTTAATTCATCCATGGTGATAGGGGCATCTAAGTGATCTTGCATCTGGTCCGTAAGTTTGCGGGGGGGATATCTCTAAGGAACTCCACGATGAGCGATTCCGATATCTGTTCTTGCCGCGTGTATAATGTAGAGAAGTAGTGCGCAAATTCCCTGACGACCGCCCCTGGAGATGAGTACAGACCCCCATCCGTGCCTCGAATAATTGGGATAGTAGCCGGGGACCTCCCTACTTGACATAATCTATTAAGCATTTTGCTGGATATTTCTCCCCATTGATAAATACGGTCGGTGTTGCAACGCCAACCATATTTCTTTTGCCTCCCCTATGAGGTGGTGTTGTATCTGCTGTTGCAAAGAAGCATGTTGCGACTGAGGGGGGGGGGGCTGGGTTCCGGCACATATTGTGTTTCTAGGGATGCGTAGTGGGCTTCTAATTCGGTCCGATAGGCGGAATGTTTGCGTTTCTCATTCGAACGATAGCTAATGTCGACTCCTCGGACTGTGGGCTTCAGGGCCTACCATAGGGTAACTTTGGATGGGGCCGATGCAACGTTAACGTCTAGATATTCCTGAATTGCCCTAGTAAGGGTTTCCTGGTAGTCAGCATCACGGAGGTGCCATGAGGACATACGCCACCTGAAGGGAGGTTTTTGGGAGCGTGTTTGGAGTTTGACAGAGATCGGGGAGTGGTCCGACAGCCCCCTAGGGAGGTGGGAGACCTGAGAAAATCTATGAATATAGCTATGCGGTGTGAACATGTAGTCCAACCGGGATAGGGAGCCGTGGACATGTAAGTGTAGCTCAGCTCGTTGGGGTGGTATTCGCGCCATATGTCCGACCATCCCAGTGTGGTGGCGAGGAGGCTTAATTTCGAGGCATCTAATGAGGGGCCAGCGTTGGACCCACGCTTTCTGTCTATTGATGACATGGCATAATTCCAGTCTCCCCCTAGAAGGGTCAGTCGTCCGGGAGCTCGCCCCAGAGGTGGGAAATCTTGTCAATGAATGCATTTCCTAAGCGGGGGGTAGATACTACCAATGTTCACATGTTCCCCATATAATGTGCCTGATATTATGATGTATCGTCCCCCTGGATAGGCCCAGTGTTTCATGTGCACAAATGGGACACGACGATGGATGAGGACAGCAGTCCCCCGGGTTCCCCTAGTGAACCCCGCATGGTATATCGAGTGGTATCCGAACCTCGCTAGACAGGGAGCCTTGGTGCCCAATAAGTACGTCTCCTGTAGGAGAAGGATATCGGCTCCGTAGCGCTTGGCGTGGCGGAGAATGGCACCCCTCTTGATTTTATTAAGTAACCCCCTGACATTCCAGGATACCACTGTCAGATCCCCAAGTGGGGAAATGTGAGTCTGAGTAGTCCTCTATCCTCTATATACGCGCACTGAGGACCTATCATATTGGGATGTGGATCGTGTGCCTGCGCTCGTGTGAAAACCAATACTAATGTAATGAAGAAAAAAAAACAGTGAACACCCCCTCCCACCTCTCCCCTCCCCGACACTGCCATGAACAAGGAGCATCTGTCGCGGTGAAGGACACCCCAAGCCCCCAACCGTGGAGCCCGGAGTCCCTCCGCCAATGGTTCCCAACCTTCTCATAAAACTTCAACATGGGGTACTAATGTCTGGGCTGTGCAGCCTCATGGCTTGACTGTCCACGCCGCCTCAGTGCTTAGTAGGAACAGAATGTTTCAGGAATCGGGCCATCAATAGACAACTGAGAAACAAGGGGCTTCATCGGCTGATTCAGTTCAGGTTGTTCGTTCAGGGCTGGAGGAGCGCCGGTCGGAACCAGACCCATGTCGTCGCTTTGATTTCGTCCTTCTAGATCTGTTCCTCTGTGAGCCACAGGAGGAATCCGACTCCAGCGGCGGCGGGGTATGAGGCCTGAGGTGAGTATGTTCATCCATTCACGTGAAAACCGCTTCGGGCGTGTCGAAAAAGAAAGACTTAGAGTTAAAAATGATGCGTAGTCTGGCAGGATAGAGGAGCATATCCTGAACATTAAGATCTCGTAGTTTCTGCTTTGCTGCTGTGAAGGATTGGCGTTGTTGTTGTACTAGGCGGGTGTAGTCTGGGAAAATTATTATATGCCGGGATTCGTATATAAGTTCGGTGTCTCGGTCTGCATAATTAAGCAGTTTAGCAATGACTGGCCGTGGGCTTTACCCCAGGGGCGGTTTCTTTGTCAACGCCCGGTGGGCTCTCTCCACCACGAAACAGGGGGATAGCATGTCCTCTGGTAGGAGATCTCTGAGCCACTGGGTGGGGAAGCGGTTCATGGAGGCGCCCTCGCAGCCCTCCGGGAATCCCACGAAATGGAGATTATTGCGCCTGGCTCGGCCCTCTGCCTCCTCCACCCGAGACGCCAGCTCCTGCGTCACTACTGTCAATTTTCTGACTTTTTTCTGCAGGGTAGTCATGGTGTCTTCCACGGACGAGACCAGCGTCTCGACCTCAGTGATGCAATCCACCGCCTTTCGAAGATCCTGGTGCAGGAAGGAGACCTCGGATCCCACTGCACTGATTTTAATATCAAGCGTATCTCTTGCCTCCGTGATAGCTGCCAGGAGCGCCGCATTATCTGGCACGGTTCCACTCGCACCGCCTCCACCCGGGCCCTGGGTGTAATGGTCAAGGGTGTTCTGTTTGGCTCCTGCCCCGCTTGGCTTATCCTTGCCCATGATTTCGCGCCGTGGAATGGTTGGTCAGAGGTCTCAGGATGTCCGCAGCCGGGGAGGTGCTCCGCTCTAGATTGAGGATCACTGCAGGTCACCAGGCGTCTCGAATCGGCCTCGCCAGCTATTACATGAGGGACACCACGGGCCGGTCCTCTCGGAATCTGACGCGTCCCGGGCCGCAAGCCGCACCGAGCCTCGCTCAACCGCCTCCGCAGCCCACGACGGCCAGCCAAGTAGGCCCCCCTACTGGGACCAGACTCGCCGGACCACCAGCCCGCCACGTGCCCCCCACAAGCCGTCCGGCATCAGGCCCAATCCTCTACTCTCGGGCACGATGACAGGGCCTCCCTCCCCCGTGCAGTCCTATCGTAGGATGTTCAGCTTGCCCAGCTCGGGGGTCCAGACCTGGTCTGCCAGTAAAGTCCTCAAGGTGTGGACGGGATTCAAGGGTCAATTGGGGAGGGGCGGCCCCACCACCACTGCAATCTGGGCCCACTGGTGACTCACACACATGCACTATGTCGGAGGAGGGGGCCCCGGGGCCCGTGTGCTCCTTGCTGTGAATGGCGAGTACGCCGCTCCGTCCGCCCCCACTGCAGCCAGGCAATATATTTTCAGGTCCGAAGGCCGGGCCTGGGCGCGCCCCGGCGGTGGGGAGGACTAGCCCAAAGGAAACCTGCGGGGCCGGCGTAAAGCCACCCACTCTTCAGTGCCTGCCAGGGCAGACCGGCCCCGGCCGGCGCAGGGCCCTGGCAGGCTCCTTCTCTAACGAGGATCCAGCCGGGCACCCACCTGGCCGGCACCGCGGCGTGAGGCCCGGCAGCCGCCATACGATAATCTGCTGCTGCAGCAGGCTCACAGCAGTCTCAGGGGACCGGGCGTTCGAGCGGCACCGATGCCGCCCGCTCCCATGTCAGGGTGTCCCACCTCACCTTCGTGGCCCGATCCGGCCCTACAATCAGCCGCAGGCACCACTAAGCCGGAGGTTGGAGGAAGGACGGGCCGTGCCAGGCCCGGGTCTGCGTCACGCCTCAGCCAGATCCCGTGATCCGCACACCGGCCGATGTCCGCCGCTCCTCACCTCCGGTCCTCAGATGGTCCTGGGCATTAGCGCGATGGCACCGATGTCCGATGGGCTGCACTAGGTAGGATTTCTGGTGGATATTGTAAGATATTTGGCGTAGACGCGCGGAGCTCGCTCAAGCTGCGTCCGTCATGTTGGCTGCCCAAGTCACGCCTCCCTTTGAGAGATGTTTTTAATGTCTTTTTATGAGCGAGTGAGTCATATATAGCTTGGAGGATCGCCTACATATCTTCGATAACATTTGGGGAAAGTATTTTCAGACTTAGATGTAATTGTAATGTTTCAAGAGAGGGTACATTAGGTTGACTATAGGACAGATGGTGCCCCAACAGGTTCTTGTGGGGTACAGAAATAGATGTTGTACTGTCAGAACTCTACATCCCCTGCCCTGTTTGATTTGTGTAATGGATAATAATGCAATTGTTGTACCATTATTAAGGATCCAAGTGGGGACTCTAGGAAAGACTGGTTCTAGTTCTTGGTTTTAGGGCTTATTGCTGAAGGTTATGAGGGAAGGGAAGGGACTGAGGGATAGTTGGTGGGGATGGGGAGGTTGAGGGTTCAATGTTCAAGGATGATTGTCAGGCAAAGTTCTTGAGAGCATGATCTGCACGTTATATTCTCAGAATGTTTGAATATTTTTATATACCTATTGGATCACAAACGACTGGGTACACGCTTACATACACTTGTTGTTTGGTTGGTTTAATCGTGTATCACAGATATGTTTCAGCAGTCAATAAAAAATACACGAAGGATGCATGTCAAATCCAGTAGCGTAACAAAGGTTCCCGCAGCCCCCGCAGTGCGGGGGGGTGCCCCAGAGCTCCAAGGGGCCCCGTCAGCACATTACCCTGCCCTCAGAGCTCCTAAGTGAGCCCGGAGGGGGCCACCTCCATGTACTTTGCAGGGGGGCCCCCTCAAGTTTTGTTACGGCTCTGGTCAGATCAAGTAATGTAATCAGTCATATGCCAAGGTTTGCAGATACGTTTGTGTCACTCCTGCACGCCCTCAGTTGTTAACTTTGTAACTTACAGCCCTACCTAAAATGACTGAGGGCTTTTCTCTCAAGGTGACGTAGACAATGCACACACATACAATGAGAATAAGTCTTCAAGCAAGGAGTGCTGAAGGGGTTGCCATCAAGCTTTATTTTACAAACCACAGAAGTGTCCTTAAGATGTATTATGATCTACACAAAAATAATTTGTTCTCAGGCTCTAGTGTTCCGAATGGTGAAAGAGACAGATTTTTGGAAACTGTGTTTCATTGTTGATATTTATGATTCACGTCACTCAGCATGTATGGTTTCCTCCTTAGAGTGTAGTGCTTAATTTGTGCAAGTGGCTGCAGTTTGTTTGCACAGGCATTCATATTTGGGGACCACGGCATATTTTTCATCATCAAAGCCAGAGAGAGAAAGCCATTAAAAGGGAGAAAGAAGTAGGGGGAGAAACATAGGAAAATGTATATTCTCAGAAGGAGAAAGCAGGGATGAAAGAGAACATGCAAAAGTGAGATAAAGACACTGAAAGTGTGGTGGAAGTAAGAGGCATGAGGTGGAATCAAACCAAGGCAGCCTTGGTAATCGACAAAGCCGGCATTTAGTAACCCTTTAGGCTCCTGGACTTATTTATTTTAATTTAAGCACCGCCTCAGTGGAATATAAAACGGGAAAGGTTAGGTGTCTCTATTACTTTGGTTAGATAATAGTAAAAAGAGACCACAATTTGTGTGCCCCTGCTTTTATGGTGGTATAGGTTGTGTAGAGCATTTCACAGATTCTGCCACTAATTTCACATGGAGTGTTCCTAGTCCAAGGGTGTTGTTAACAGTAACACGTACACCTGATTTCCGAGTTCCTTCACATTAGGCACAGAAGTGTACCTAATGTTGATCATGCTTGCCGGTAGGTTAACAGCTAGAGATTGTTGCAGTCTCTAATTTCACTATACACAAGGCTAGTTAAGAAATTAACAAGGTCCACATTGATAAAGATAGTATACATGCACAAAAGGTGTAAATGTTCCTATCCTTGCCTTACAGAGAAAATTCATGGTTTAAGTCTTGGTCCCATTAATGTAATATATTAACAGGCTGTGGTTACCAACCTTATTAGCACAATGGACAATACTCATGCATAAAGTTTCGTGGTCTCCACCATTCCAGGTAAAGCTCTTTGTGGCTCCCTGACCCGGGTAACATCAACAACTCTACATCAACCACTGACCCTGGGATAAAACACAGAACAATAATTCTTCTACTAGTGTAAGCATGGTTGATTGCTATGTGACAGTGCAAACAAGTACACCATACCAAGAAGGCAAAGACAGGCATTCAACCCAAATTGAGAAGCTCCACCCTACATAACCTTACAATGACCTTGAAATACGGTTGGAATATAATAGCTACGCTTCACCAATCAACACTAGAGGCACCCGCTGCCACTCTGTACAAGAAGACTCGTAACCTGCCTAATGACATATAGGGCTCTAACCATAACCACCCCCACACTTCACAGACATAATAATCTATGTGTACCCTAACTTCTACCTGAAACCACAATATGGAAGACAGTAAATGGAGTCTTTATGAATTTGATATAATCCATGTTGCCATATCACATCATATGCCAATTCATTACCTGATCCCTCATCATCACCTGGGCACATATATAATGTATCAAAGGATTTATGGAGCCTTGCTGGCAATTGGGTGGCACAGATACAGGCCATGCCAGCTCACTTAAATAACCAATCAGTGCTAAACTGAAAACCCTGCTGAGATTAAAGAAATCTGTCACAAATTGATAGTCAGTGGAGGACTCTAATATTCTCCACCCTTCAGGTTCAAAATAGTCACACACTCTGAGAATTGACATTCAACAATGAAAAAAGGTTGACAAGAACACAGTCCGGCTTGGCAGATCTCTTCAATTGTCGTCACATAATGCTGACTACATTAAAGAGGACTGTGTTGCAGTAATAAGACAGACTCTGAAACTATTCTGGCACTTGCTCCTTCCGCAAGCTACTGTACTTTGTTTTACATTTATATATACCATAGGAGTCAAAAGGCCCGATTGCTGTGCTGCCGGGAATACACACGGAGCACTTTATAAATAACTGCAGCAACAAGCGCTTGGCAGTTATCTGATACTCCTCACTATTTTTATTTATTTTTGCAGTTTTATGTAGCACAAACTTGGCCAAGGGCATTAGAGCATTTTACATGAGACCCAGACACTACACATTTGTTTTAGACATCGAGAAATTAAGTGATTTACCCATAATCACATACTGTTGAGTCGGCCTGGGCTGAATTCGCCAAGTTCTACTCTGCGGAACTCCACCAAGTGCCGGAAAAACTCCACAGAGCTCCGCGTAGTTCCGCCAGCGGCGAAGTCTGTTAAGTCACGCTGCTCGCACTGATTTTTAGCGCTGGGAGTTTGTCCTGCACTGTAAAATAAGCACGAACTGCACTGCACGTCGTGCCAGAGGGCGCTGCTGCTTTCTGCCGCTCAAGTAGACATTCTATTTGAGCCGCAGCTTTCTCAACCCTAGCAGCAGATTTCTCAACGCAATCGGTTGCGACCTGCTGGGACCGCCATCATTGAGAAATCTTGCTGGGAGGGGGTCAAGCGTGCAATTTTTTCTCGCGATAACTCGCCAACTGAGCGTTGGCAAGCCGCTCGAGAGAAAAAACTCTGCTCCGCATCACTTGGCAAAGTTTTGCAGAACTCCGCGCAGAGTGTGGAGCTGGCAAAACTCAGTGAACTCCGCCGGCAGAGTGGACTTATTCAGCCACCCTTACTGTTGAGCCGAGGCTGGAATTTGAACCTGGTTCCCCAGTTCCAAACCTGACAGCTCTAGCAATCAGGCCACATTTCCTTCATTTATGGACGCCTGTTACCTCTTGCAATTCCATAAGGTCACAAAATGGATGGCCTCCTACCACAGCCAGCATAAGGAATTGGATAAACTACCAACACAATAAAGGGACCCACAAAGCTAATCAGAGCTGCCAGCATTACAAATATTTAAAAAACTTGCATCCATCTCTCACACTTCCTCAGTGATCATCTGTAATAGGAAATCTGCACCTCTTAGGCCATCATGTACAACATGAAAACACTTTCCATATAGGCTCAAAGCAAAGCTAACACTCTTCCAACTACACACCCACATAGTGTAAAATGTTATGCATGTGTGAAAGTGCTTCAGCTCCCCACCGAGAGTTAGAGTGGTATACAAATACTATTATGCAATACAAGCTCTACCCTCAGGGTAAGGACATATTCCTACATCGTGGATCTTTCCTATTTCCAGTGAGTCGTTACAATGCCACCTAACATCAGGACCACAAACAGCTATTCTAAGTAATCATTTCAATGATGTGCACAGCCATGTACCACCGGCACCATCATGTGCACAGCAGGTTGGAAGTTATTGAATATTGACGAGACACACAGGTGCAGACAGATTCAGAGTCTTCAAAATTGACACTCAATGTGCTAACCTTTTGGGGGTTTCAAATGTTAATAAACCATTATAAAAGTTGTGAATGTGTCGAGCATGGATAACTTAATACCGAAAGTTTGAAGACCTCAAATGTCAATGAGTCTGATGAAATATAGCCACATTTCTACCAATATTATCTCAAAAGGTCGTTCACCAAGGGACCGTATTAGTCTTATCAGCCAAAATCTATATGCCATTTTCATGCCTGCCGGTTTCTATGCTTGAAAAATAACTTATTATTCAGTAATTTGTATTCAAATGACTCGATCATTAACATAAAAATCAACCCAGAGAAAATGCATTTTTTACTTGTTTCTGTGCTCAGGCCAAAAACATTATTTCTATTTGTATTTTCATTTGGATTTATAGAGCACAAACATTTGCCCTTGGTGCTAAAACAGGTTAAACATCTAATGCCCATTATCAGTTGGATAGGAAACCCACCAATTAATTGCGAGGGATTTGCCAGGTCTCCAAGCATTTCTGAGTCTAAGAAGATCAAGTTCATCCCTAAGAGATGTAGAAGCAGGTTCCAGCTTTGGGTGACGGCTACAGAAAATGCATGACTACCTAGGGATCATCAGACTACAGTGAAAAGCTGATCTCAATGCACGAGAAGGAATATACTGCATGAAATAAGTACTGAGAGGGGATCTATCGGGGGAATAAACCGCCTTATAGACCAAGTGGATTTGAAGAAAATTCTCTCATTGCGGTAACCAATGCAGTTGAGCCAAGACAGGAGAAATACGAGAGCTGTGATCGACACCACAGGCTTACTTAGTTGCAAAGTTCTGGATCCATTGCAGATTTTTCATAAGACAGAAGGGCCAAGATAAATAGCATCATAATAATCCAACCAGGAAGAGATGAACGCATTGAAAATTGAGAACTTTTATGCTGGAGTGAACAGGCAGAGCACAATTTTTACCTGAGTGCAGCTGATTTAGACAGGATTCGACCAGTAGCATAGCAAGGATGCCATGTGCCCTAGTGCAAGCATGGAAAATGTCCCCTTTGAATAATACAACAATTGTCAGGATTCAATGGGTCACTTAGGACTCTTGGCCTTTGTGCTACTGCACCTGCTGCACCAATGGCAGTTATGCTTCGGAATTTGACTGCAGAGGACTCTTGGTTGACCAAAGACAAGCTAACATCAATCTTGATACATAGATTTTTAACCACAGAAACCAAAGAAGATGTAGGATCCAGATAAGAGGACTCAACTTTAGATGGTAAAAGTGCAAAGGGCTTAGAGGGCCCCAAGAAACTCTGTTTGGGAACCATTCAATTTAAAATAGGTGTAATCCATCCAATGATGAACACTGGTTAAGCAAACATGCAAATTTGCTGTCGCGTTGGTGGAATGACCCTCAAATCTAGCAATAACATGGCTGTCATTGGCATAAAGAAAAAAATCTCAGTCCAAAAGGTTAGATAAGGTGGGCTAAGGGGATTAGGTACAAATTTAAAGAAGAGATAGTAAAGCTCCCTGAGAGATACCACAGGTACATAGCCTAGAGGTTGATTCCAAGAGGGCTGGTCTGACTCGAAATGATCTGTTTGTTAAAAAGTATTTTAACCCAGAGTAAGGCTGTGCCAAGAATTCCAAGCTCAGGGAGCCTTGCAAGAAGAATTGTATGGTTAACAGTGTCGAATGCTATGCTTAGATCCAAAAGGATCAATGCTGTACGGATATTTGAGTCTGCATATAGGTTCACATCGTCAGCACTGAAACAAAAGTGAGCTCAATACTGTGGCAAGGGTGAAAGTGCATCTGGCCCAGATGAAGAAAGCTATTAGAGACAAAACCTGAGAATTTTTGAAACATGTTTCTCCAACAGTTTACCCTAAAAAGGTAACTGGGAGACATGTCTGTAGTTGGATAGAACTTCACCGTCCAAGTCGAGGTTTTTCATCAGCAGAGAAACTGTAGCCATTTACAAAAATTCTGGGGAATGACTTTCTATCAAAGAAGTGTTAATAATGGCTCTTGCTTAGCTATGGTCCATTATTAATTACTCTTTATCAGCACCAGGTGGCAAAGGATCCAATGGAGAACTAGATGCTTTGCTATTATTTACCAGAGACAAAAACTCTACGTCGCTAAATGGTGCCTTTTCTAGACACTGATTGTTGTTTTTAATGCTACATTTATTCCAGCAGATGTAGAGTATATTTTGATGTTCATTTAATAAAACTAAATCCATATCCAGATGTGGAAAAAGGTATCAACACGTGACCTTCTGTCCAAACATCCAAAAATGTCACATAACACCCCAAACATCCAAAAATGTCACATAACACCCCAAAACCCAACGTCATCCCACCCTCCATCATCGGGATTTCCACCGCTGCCTCTGATAGCATTAGCACTCGAGGCTGTGGAAATGGCAGACATTGTTGTCTGTGGTGCACAGCTCCTGGCTGGTCTGTACAGTACACAGGGAATGTGTTGTCCAATCAATTCTGAAAGGTTTTTGTAATCACTTCTGCATCTACATGTGACAGTGCTATGGGTCAACCACTCCCCCGGCTCTCTGACTGCTCTTGGGCTTTGGTGCATCAATGCTTTTGGAGATCACCAAGTCAAGTCCAGAAAATGAATACTTCGCCAATGAGGGAAGATCAGTTCCTGAAAGGTTTTGTATTGCTTGGTGGACTAACATCCAACCTAGGATCCGCAGCATGGATTCATTTTGCTGACAGTGTTAAGAGGACTAGAGGTCCTGTACTATTGTAGACCATTCTTTAGAGCTATTTTACACTTGCACAAGTTGCAGTACCATTGCACACCGATGCTGTGAGCAGATTGCATCAAAAATAGTATTGTTTCCAGTACTTGCAGATGCCACCCAGGTGCCGCTGGAAAGGGTAGGACACTCTAGTTCAACCATTGCTTTTCTGGGTTTTCCGTGGGCTATTCTAACACCTTCAAGATGGTGTCCCCAAGCCCCCACTCACTCAAAAGCCACGATGCCCAGGTGCAAATCCTCATAGCTTAGACCAGGTCACACTCAAAAGACCCAGGAGCACTTTCACCCACCATTTGGAGTGGGCCCCAACTAACCTCACATTGCGGGTGGGGGGAGGAGGAGAGGGTTCAGGGGATTACATTACTTCTTTGTACAAATGTATGGTAGACGAGGCCCCAATCCCCTACATGACCCCTTTTAAAATGCCACCCCTGCACTGTATTATATTGTACTGTTGCCTCGGGTTGCCCCGTGCATACATAGGGTGAAAACGATTCTAGCATTCGTATGAAAACACCCACATGCAATGAGTTAGCTCCCCTTAAACGTAAATCTGCTGTTTCGTCAGCTGAGCATTGATTATTACAGGAGCGTCCTGCAACCCTTCCTTTATCCCTGCATGGTATAGGAGGCGGTGTATCTCTTGCACATAGGACACAGCTATCATAATCTAGACAAAGTCCGTTTACGACGTTCTTCCCCTCACATTTCACGAAGCATGAAACGTTTTGTAAATTTGTAAAGCTTTTTTTTTTTTAAATAAAATATTTTTAACAGTCAAGGTGACTGCACAGGAAAAAGTAAAAAGAATAATAAGAAATAGAAGGGGGAGTTAAAGTTATGTGTGAAAAGAAAATCAAGTCGAAGGCGAAAGGGAAGAATGAGAAAGAGTTGGACAAAGGTCATGGAAGAGAAAGGGAAGAAATGTGAGAGAGGAACAGGAGAACAAAGAATAGGAGACAAGTGGTAAAATCACGTGTAGCCCTTCAGGGTGGGATGTTGGCCCAATGTGTAGGCAGTTGACGTGAATTACTTGTTGGAAAAGGGAAGCCACCATGACTGTCCATGGAAGTGGTTTGTCTGCAGAGGTCTTTTTTTTTAAATGTCTTTATTGATTTTTTAAAATAAAGCAAAACAAGGCAAAAGAGATACACTGCTTGCAGACACAACTCCAGCGTGTCATCAATTATGTTTTTAAAAAAAACATATTTTATTAATTTTCCAACTTTAGCATCATACATGAAAGAGAGTCAAGCATATATTTGGTATTCATCAGGCTTCTTCAGATCATCAAGCGTAAATGCATCTTATTGGTTCCACAAACAATGTATCAGTCAGTTTGCGCATCAATTACAGTCGTGCTAGCTATTGCGAGCAGCCTGAGTTGTACATTTATAGTCTCAAGTAGGCTTCTTAACATTGTTACACTTGTACTGAGATACCTGAGAAGGTAGGATATTACCGTAGAGCTTTATAAGAAACTGCCCCCCCTCCCACCCCCCTAACTCAGCTGACCCTGTCCTGTCCCTACGGCTACATGTTGTGCTTCTACTGCTGAGCCATCCATCTCTCGGTTTGTGCGTGTGTGTAGAGCATGGTGTTATTTTTGAACTCGTTAATCCACAGGCGTGCTTGTATTTCGTTCTCTGTGGGGGGATTGAAGGGGGGGAGGGTTTGGGGCAGGTCCCGGGGGGGGGGGGTGTGCACCTACTGTTCTTGCGCTACAGGGACCGGCGCGAGTAGCTTGAAGGCTTCCAGGATAGCATCCCATTCCATGGAGATTAGTTTTTTGCGCAGCCCGCGGGCCTCCTCTCGCCTAATTGACGCGCTTTCTGCACTGCCCCATCTCACTACCTCCCCATGCCAACCATGGAGCGGCGGGGGTTTGGCTGACTTCCACCGCATGGTGATGGCGCGTTTGGCTATAAGCAGGGCTAGATCCATGAAGCGAAGCTGTACTTTCTGTGCTTTGGGGCCTCGGGTGATCCCCAACAAATAGTTGGCTGCCGTGCATGGCACAGGGGCGCCCGCTGCCGCAGCGGTGACTGACACCACCTCTGCCCAGAACCCGGCAAGCGCCGGGCACTGCCAGAGCATGTGGAGCAAGTCTGCCCCTTCTGCCCTGCATCTGGGGCAACAGTGTTGTGTGTTTGGAAACATAAGCTGCAGTCGGTGTGGTGTGAGGTATGCCCTGTGTATGACCATGTGTTGAATAAATTTAAATTTGGCATTCCGTGGGATTTTCTTGGGGTTTTCTAAAATCGAGTCCCCTTCTTTGTCTGTCAGTTCTTTGTCCAGATCCCTGGACCATCTAGTACGCAAGTCCGTCAGGGTGATGCCCGCATGTGATCTAAAACTTTTGTATAGCCATTTAGTGAGGTGCCGGCCATTACCCATGAGATATGTCATATGGACCAGTTTGTGTTGGGCTGGTGCTTCCCTGTGTGGAGCCCAATTTTTTTTCACATACTGGATGACCGCAGCGTGTGTGAGGTATAATTGGTCTGTGACCCCATTATGCCTGGCGAAGTTACCATGGTCCATGAGGGTGCCCACGTCAAACAGTGCCCCTACCGTGGCTACCCCGCCCGTAACCCAAGCCAGTATCCTCCGTTTAGTAATTAGGCCGGTAGGGGTGGGTATACCCACTAGCGGCGTGTTATCCGAGTATTGGGGGCAGTTGCGTGTGTAGTGTAGGGATTTTTTCCAGTAAGCAAGTGGAGTACGTAAAAGTGTCGGGACGGATGGGGGCAGTCTGGCCCGTGGGAGCAGGAGCATGTGCAGTTCCCCTCGGTCGAGCTCAAGGGTTGTGTATCTGATTTCATGCAAATTACGCCCTGCTAGCCAGAATGATAGCCACTGCAGTTGGCCCGCATAGCAATAGGCGTGGAAGTCCGGGACCCCCAGACCCCCCTTGTCCGTGTCCAGCTGCAGTTTAGCCAGACCCACTCTACGACGGCCAGTGTCCCAAATCAGGTCTGTCAGTATCTTGTTCAAGGAGGTAAATGTAGTTGTTGGGATCACTACTGGTAAATTTACAAAATAATATAATAATCGGGGCAAAACCACCATTTTTGAAATCGCCACTCTGCCCATCACTGAAAGTGGTAGGGACGTCCAGAATGCGACCTGTGCTCGGATAGCTTTGTTTAAGTTCTCCTCTATGAGATCTGGTGCATTTCTGTAAATTTGTATCCCCAGGTATTTGAAGGTATGTGGGGCAACCGTCAGGCGGAGTTGCCCGAACTGTATCCTATCTGGGCTACCCTCCGGGTGAAAGAAGAAGGCCTGCGACTTGGTCTCATTTATAGCAAGTCCTGAAAGTAGTGCAAAGCGAGTAAAGATCTCCGGTATCTGTGCGAGGTCAGTAGTCAAGTCATTTACGTATAATATTATGTCATCTGCATAAGCAGATATCACGTGCGTTGTAGTGCCAAGTCGGATCCCTTTCTGCTCCGCTGCTAGTCGTATCTTGAGAGCCAGTGGTTCTATAGCTAGGACAAACAATAAAGGGGACAGCGGGCATCCCTGCTGAGTGCCCCTGCCAATAGGGTACTCCCGCGAGATATGTCTGCCAGTACGAGCCCTTGCAGTGGGGGCTGAGTACAATAACTGGATCCATTTCAGATAATCTGGGGTATGCCAAACTTTCCCAGTGTCTGGATCATGTAATCCCATCTAAGAGTATCAAACACTTGCCGCAGGTCTAATGCGATGCATCCCGCCGTGTGATTGTTTGGGAGAGTGGATTCCATGACGTGGTACAGCCTCCTGATATTAAGTGAAGTGCTCCTCGCCGGCACAAACCCGCATTGGTCAGGGTGGATAAGTTTGTGCAAATACGGAAGTAGACGACGCGCCAGGACCTTGCTCAGGATTTTATATTCAGTTGTGAGCAGGGATAAGGGTCTATATCCCGAGATGTCTAATGGAGAGCGGCCCGGCTTAGGGAGGGACACCACTAACGCCTGCATTGTGGTGTAGGGTAGCGTTCCTGTGTCTATCGCAGCGTTGTATAATCGCTCTAGGTGTGGAACTAGGGCATCTGCGTATGTGGCAAAGAACTCAGCAGGGAGACCATCTAGGCCGGGGGCCTTGTTTCGGGGGAGGTCGTGAATGGCTTCTTTGATTTCCGCCCTCGTGATAGGGCCGGAGAGACCTTTTTGCTGCTTGTGTGAGTTTAGGGAATGGGAGGTCGGTCAGGAATGTGTGGAGGGAGTCTTCTGCCATTGGTGGTGGTGATTGGTATAGGGTTTGGTAATACTCATAGAAGGCGATGTTAATGTCTTGCTGTGTATCAACACTGGTCCCACTTTGCGTGATTATCTCATGTATTGGGGTCTGCGGGGGGTCATCTCTAATTATACGCGCCAGGAGTGGGCCAGCTTTGTCGGCTTCAGCATGTTTTGTGCGCGTGTAGGTAGTGTAATCGACTTGTCTTAGTGTTTCTAACAGCTCGGCGTGTTTAATGCGGGCTTCTTGTAGTGCTGCGCCCTTGGTAGTGTCCACAGCTGCTTCCTGCTCCAGCTTATTCAATGAATTTTCCACCTCTATTACGTTGTTGTGTATTTCTTTCCTGATCCCTGCCGTGGTGCCAATTGCTATTCCTCTAATCACCGTCTTGAATGCATCCCACTCCACCTGCGGCGAGGAGGCAGTACCAGCCTTCTCCGCGAAGTAATTTGTGATTCCCTCAGATAATGTGCTGCGAAAGATCGGGTCTTCAAGCATCAGGGGCCATAACTTCCAGGTGGGAACTGGAGTAGGGATTCTACCCCAGGCAAGAGTGACCTCTAAGAGGTTATGATCTGAGAAGGTTTTTCCCAGGTACGTGGCATGTGTTATCTGGGTGGTGGTCGGAAGAGAGCATAGGATCCTGTCGATTCTAGTGTGCAGTTGGTGTGGGTGTGAGAAGAAAGAGTATTCCCTGCTGCTAGGGTACTTCAGTCGCTAGGCATCCCCCAGGGACCAGCCCTCCGCCCATTTGCTTAATGCCTCAGCCTGCCGAATTGCACCAGCGCCTTGGAGGGGGTGTGATCTATCCCTGTCTATATCGAGCACAGCATTGTAGTCCCCGCCTAGTATCCATGGGTATGTTGTTCAGGCCGCAAGTATAGGGTTGAGGCTCAAAAGGAATTTATCCTGCTCAAAGTTAGGGGCGTATATGCTCCCTATTACTATTTGCGCGCCATCTAAGGTACCTCTCACCAGTATATATCTCCCCATTGGGTCCACCCATTGTTCCAGCATCTTAAAGGGAACCCCACTCCGTATCCAGATGGAGGCGCCTCGGGCAAAGGCGGAGTAGGATGTAGAAAAGACTTGGCCTCTCCATTTCTTCTGTAATTTGGCTGCCTCAGCCATGGTGAGGTGGGACTCCTGCAGAAAGGCTATATGCGCATGCCGCCTGTTTAACTGCACATGGATTCTATGCCTTTTGTAAATGGACCCCAATCCCCTTACGTTCCAGGTAATTATTTTATAGCTGTCCTGCATGTGTATGTGTAGTATACTAGTGGTCTGCGCATTTCCCGCAAGAGGGGGCCAGCAGTGTGTAGAGTAGCAGAGAGGGTCAGGTCAGGCTGTGCTAACATTTGAACTCTAACTAAGAATACTCGGTCCAGCGGGAGAATTGAGCTGATCCAAACCATGTTTACAACAGTGTTAACTATTAACTGTATAGTTGTTGCTTTCGCCATGGGGGTAAGTGGCTCTAGCACTCTAACTCTGGAGGTAGAGGTGGTGCGGGCTCAACGCGGCCCGGACCAGGTTTAGTAGGATGTGTCAAGATCGGGATTTCAGGAAAGAGGGTACTTCTGTGCTTACAGGGATCATTCTGATTTGGTGTTTCTTGTATAGCAATCATTGCTCCCTGCTACAAACCTTGCTCTAACCTAGGAAGCCCTCTGCAGTTTGAGGCGTAATACCGCTAAACAATGCAATACTATTTTCAGAGTCTGAATGTACAGTATGTTCCTCAGAGGAGCCCGAGGAGATATGGTGCCTTCCCGGAACTTGTTGGCCGTCACCAGCGCCTCCGCTCGTCCTCTCTGAACCAGCTCCGGTGAGGGGTTCCTGTTCTGGGATATAGTGTTCGTCACCCACCTCCGCCTCTTCCGGGGTGTCGAAAAAAAGAGTTTTTTGATCATGAATCACTTTGAGTCTGGCCGGGAATAGCAAGGCATATTTGATGTCTAGTGTGCTGAGTTTGTTCTTAACTTCCTGGTATTGGGAGCGCTTTCTTTGTACTAGGACAGTGTAGTCCGGATATAGCGATACCCTCTGATTTTCGTACTGAATCTGAGACAGCTCTCTGGCTTTCTGTAGTAGTACGTCCTTGTCTCTGAAATTCAGTATTTTTACTATCAGCGGGCGGGGTTGGGCTCCCGCCGTTGGCCTGCCAGTGGGAATTCTGTGCGCCCGTTCGACACAAAAGAGATCTGAGAGGCCCTCTGGGGCCACATGGTCTTTAAACCATCGTTCCATAAATACAGTTGCATTCTGCCCCTCACATCGTTCTGGCAGACCAACTACGCGGATGTTGTTGCGTCTGGCCCTCCCCTCCGCGTCGTCCACCCTGTCCTGGAGGCCCGCTACCTGCCGTTGAAGTTGTTTAAGTTGTTCTCCATGTTCTTTATGTTGCAGCAGGATGTCCGCTAATGCTAGTTTGTTGTCCTTAACTGTGGCGGCGAGCTTGGTATGGTCGGCCTTTAGGAGAGTGAATCCGGTTGTCAGGGATCCTAGTTGTTGCTCTATAGCCTTTCTCGAGTCCCGCACTTCCTGCAGTATAAGGTCCAACTTATCCGGTGGGGTCTCCAGGTTAGTTGGTGAGATAGTGTTAGTCATTTGTGTAGGGGCCTCTGTTTCTTCTGTGGGCTGGGTGTCAGCACTGTTAGTGTCTGCGTTTTTTCCTTTTGGACGTCCCATCATGTATGCTTGCCTCGTGTCGCTCCTGCAGGGGGGTATGCACAACCCCCGCGTAGGGGTCCTGGACAGCTGCCGCTAGTATCCAGTACGGGCTCCGGGGCAGCGGGCCCAGACAAAGCAGACCTCGGGGAGCGGGAGTCCGGCCTGCGCTTATGCCGTGATGTTTGTAGTAGATGTTGACCTTGGCCTTCGGCCCCTCGCGTCCGTCGGCGGGGAGCTGCCACAGTCACAACAACTGTATGCCAGGGCCTTCAGGTAAATGTGCGCTTGCGAGGATGGTCACTGGCCGTGGCCCTTGGTGTTGCTCGGTGCACCACACCGACAAGTCCCCTCTCCTCCTAGCCCGCCTCAGCCAGCGGCAGCCTAGCTTCTGCAAGACAGGCGCGGAGGTGAATGGATGCGCTTCAATTCCCCCTATGTCCAGGCGCTCTGCAATAACCGCCTGCTGGGCAAAAGGGTTGTGTGCTGAGATACTAATTGCCCCTCCGGGGTGGCTGCGCCACGCTCACCACCCTTCCAGTGGTAGTTCAACAGAAGGCCAAAATGGGGGCGCCGACCTCGGCCATCCAGCACGTACCCTCTCTGCACCGCCGATGCTGCTACTTGGCACATCCAATTCCCACAGCAATGATGACACCAATGGCGCAGGTCGACAAGCAGGCCCCGCCTTGTTAGGCCTAGTCCCGTTCTGGCACAGCCCACGGCATCCAACAAAAGTCCGTCCCCGGGGGGCCCCGGCGATGATTAGATTGTCCAGCACAGCCGCGCAACAGACTCAGGGGCTCCGCCCGGGACGGTCAGCGGTAACTGCCGGATAGGTAAGGCGCCGCAGTCCCTCTCAATTCACGGCTGCCTCTCTTCTCGTGCAAGCCACCTCTGCCGGTCCAGGCCGTGATTTCAATAGGCCTTCGCAGGCCTGCTCCGCAATCCCGGGTCCGCGTATGTCAAGCGCCAGCCAGGGCCCCCGAGGGCGCTCCGGTACTACAGCAAGAGGGGGGGAGTGGGGCAGCAGGACCGGCTCGCGGTCGCACCCAGCGGGACACAGACCCGGCCGCTGCCGCCCATGCATCCAGACCGGCCAAGCCGGCCCACCCCGCCGCCAGCAGTTACCCTCCAGGAGCGAAGCCAGGAGTCCCAGTCTCCAAGCACTGGTGCAGGATATGCAGGCTTCACCACACGCTGCCACCAGCACGGGCAGCCAGCGTCACAGTCTTCGCGGCCACAGCGGGTCCACTGCACCTCGCCCACGCCGGTGCGGCCTAGTTCGCCCAGCGCCTCACACCAGCACACCACAGGGTAGGAGGCAGCACTCACCCGGTGCGGGAAGCAGCACTCTGCAATGCGCTGCCGGCTCAATGCGCAGGATAGGCGGCCGGGCGGGCCAACAGGACATCCCCCGCAGCGCAGGCCTCGGGCAGCAGCTGGTCGCAGGCCCACTCACACCAGGACCCACGCCTTCTGGACGTCTAAGTGTAACTACGGAGGTAAGTAGGGGGGGTCTGTACTCCAGTGTTCAGCCCCCGATCCCGCCGCCTGCAAGGATCTCGGTTCTCTGCCCGCAGCACCACAAAATCAGGCCACAGCTCGCACGGCCTCCACGCAGTTCCCGGGGCTCCTCGCCGACCGGGCAGGATAATCGGCCCCAGATATTCTGCTCACCGCCAAAATGACCCCTGGCTCCGCAGCAGAGTCCCCTCTAGGAGCTACGAGGGCGATGTCACCCGATTTGTAAGGATTAAGACAGGATTTCCCCAGTCCGGGCGCGGAGCTCGCTCACTGTGCGGCCGCCATGTTCGGCGGTTAGCCACGCCCCCGCGTGTCATCAATCATGTTAATGCACAAAAAGATATAACCAAAGGCATCAAAGATAAAAGAGACACGCGTGGAGCGCACAGATCAGCGAGCAGAATTATAAAGAAACAGAAGTATGAAAAACAAGGGGAGGGCTATGTTTCAAGGAAAGACAGTAGAAGGGCCTTGGGGTGTGGACCCCGGATCTCATGTGCAGAGATAATCATGCAGTGGCCCCCAGGTGTCTTTAGGATGTGAAGAGGGGGGTTTCAAGTCTGCGTAATCGTCACTAACAGTTTCGTAGAATGACATACTTTTGAGCCAGGTGTGAGTAGAGGGAGCCACAGTGCAGCCCCATTGGGGCTCTATCTCTTGTTTAGCCAAAAGGAAACAAAGCTGCGCAGGGAGCGTGGTATGTTTTTGGTGTATCCCAAAAGTGCGCGTAGAGGGTTCAGGGATAGCTCCATGTCAGCCATTGCAGAGACATGCGCAAAAACAGAAGTCCAGAACGTGTGTATCACAGGGCAGGTCCTTGCTAGATGTGCAAAGTCAGCGCCGGGGGCATGGCATTTGACACATGTATCAGATCTGGTGGGGTCAAATTTAGCAATATCTGAGGGCAAAAGATAAATGCGATGGATACATTTAAACTGCAATAATTTGTGTCTGTGATTGCACAAAATACTCTTGATTTGTGAACAGCAGTATGCCCATATTTTATCAGTGAGGGGGACAGTCCTAATTCCTCAGCCCACGCCTGTCGAACCCTGGTGGTGGTATCAAGTTTGAGTGAGATGCAAGGGTGATATAGTCGTGAGACTAAGTGATCATCACCATCCCCATTAGCTGCGACAAGAGTCAAGTGTGGGAAATCTTCAGGGGGCAGCGGGAAGGTGGGAAGCAGAAAACGTAATGTATTATGGAGTCTCCGAATAATGAAATGGCCCAGGAAGGGTAAATCATGTAGAGGAAGTTCCGCAGTCGGCTGTACTACATGACCATCTGGGAATAGATCCCCCAGGGTGGAGAGGTTATGATGGCGGAACATTTGTTGTACAAGCTTTTCACCGGCCAGGGGGAGCCAGGGATTATCAGCAAGGGGGAGAGCAGGGGTATAGAGAGGGCCCCCACCTAGTAGCTGCCACAATCTGCGCCACGCCCAACAAGTCATGGGCACTGTCTGGATATATCCGTGGCGTCTAGTGGGATGCCATTTGGCAGGATTAAGGTGTGTGGGAGATCGCCCAGATGGGACTGCTCTGGTCTCAGATAGGGGATGCGAGCATCCGGATGATACCACAGATAGGAGTACTGGCATTGAGCAACCAGGTAGTACAAGTAGAGGTCGGGGACCACGAGCCCGCCGCGCTAATAAGGGAGAGTGAAAGTGTGACAGCGGACGCGCGAGTGACCACCAGCCCACACGAGGCAAAGGAGGGAACCACGTAGCGAGAGGAAAAAAGTCTGAGGTAGTGGGATAGGTATGTTAAAAAATAAATATAAAAAATGAGGGAATATAACCATTTTTATGATGGATACACGACCAGCAATGGATAGTGGCAACTTGATCCAGCGGTCAACCTAGGAAGCAAGTTTGGCCATTGCCTGTCCATAGTTTGTAAAACTTGATCCCTGTCTCTATGAAGCCATATGCCCAGGTATTTAGTACCTTCTGCTGCCCAAGTAAATGAGTAATCATCCGGTGGCGGCTGTGCTACGTCAATCAACGGGAACATCTTTGGTTTGGCCCAGTTGATTTGGAGCCCAGACAGATCACCAAATTGGATCACCTCCTGTACCAAGGACGATAAGTTATAAGTTTTCAGGCAGGTGTTGAATGAAAAGCAAAATGTCATCCGTGTTTAGGGAAAATTAGAAGGGACCATGGGTGAGTTGAAGGCAGCGGTGCAGATGATGGTACTGCATGTAGCGGACCGGAGGATTCATAGTAATAATGAAAAGAAGAGGGGAAAGGGGGCAACTCTGCCTGGTCCCCCTCATGTTAGGGAACATCTCAGAAAGTGGGCCATTGACAGGGAGGCGAGCCACAGGGTTAGCGTACAAAAGCATAATCAGGAAAATGAAAGATGGAGGAATGCCCAGTTTACCAAGGACTGCTCTGAGGAAGGGCCACTTGGGAGAGTCGAAGGCTTTCTCCACATCCATCAAAGCCACAATCACAGGGGTGGATGGTGAGATCTTGTTAAGGATGGCAAAGATGGTGCGGAGATTGAGGGAGGTGGAACGGCATGGAACAAAGCCCGATTTCACAGGCTATGTGATGTGTTCCATTAAAAGGGACAGCCTAGAGGCGAGAACCTTGGCGAGGATTTTCTTGTCAAGGTTCAAGAGAGATCGGGGACAATAAGAGGAGCACAAAAGTGGGTCCTTTCCTGGCTTTGGTAGGAGAATGAGAATGGCCTCCTGTAGTGATGAGGGCAAGGCGCCAGTGACCAAGGATTCGCTGTGCAGTGCCAATATACGGGGAGCCAATACATGCCTAAAAGACTTATAGAAGGCCTCTGTCAAGCCGTTCGATCCAGGAGCCTTAAAGCCGTCAAATGTGTCAATAGCCTGTACAATTTCTTTGGTGGTAATAGACTTGGCAAGGAATTGACGTTGGCCATCAGTCAGCCAGACCATTGCCACCTCCTCGAGATAAGGGTATGTTTCAGAAGAAAGGTCAGAGGCATGTGATGAACATAGACTCCGATAGTACCGATAGAGTTCTGCCACCACACCCTCGCAGCCAATCACCCATTGTCCAGATTCCGAGCGCAGCTCAGTAATGTGATTCTGTGAGTGGTTTGGTTTCAGAAGGCGGGCAAGGGTGCGACCCGGGTGTTCCCCCTCCCCGTACCGGCGAGCCCTGGTATTCCTCCCCAAATGGGCAACCTACCTGTCAGCCAGGTCACAGAACTCTGTTAACAAGGCTGAACGTTGATGTAAGCAGGGGTCACCGGCCGCGGCAGCCTTTTCGTCAATGTCAATTAGAGCAGATTCGATACTATGCAGCTGTGTGCGTATGTTGCGTAAAATTCCAGTGTGTTTGGAGGTACACAAGCTAGCCTGGCTGATGACGGCTGAATAGCCAGAAACCGGTCCCAGGATGCTTGTTTCCGGTCCAGGGAAGACATGGCTTGGCAGTTCGGGCTGGACTGTTCCCATGAGGCACAGGGTCAGACTGATTTGCATATGGCCATGTCTGAACTGGGGTGGTGGAGTGAGCTAAAGAATGATGATGGAGTAAACCCAGATCAGTTGACTGGGGGTGAGTGTTTGATTTGCTCAAGCGCTCCGTCCATCATCCCCTTTGGTATCGCTTTGTTCGCCCTAAGTTGGCTGGGTATGCCCAGACGTGGGTCCCTTGCTAACTTTGCCACTGGATTCAAGCTAGCCTGGCTGATGACGGCTGAATAGCCAGAAACCGGTCCCAGGATGCTTGTTTCCGGTCCAGGGAAGACATGGCTTGGCAGTTCGGGCTGGACTGTTCCCATGAGGCACAGGGTCAGACTGATTTGCATATGGCCATGTCTGAACTGGGGTGGTGGAGTGAGCTAAAGAATGATGATGGATTAAACCCAGATCAGTTGACTGGGGGTGAGTGTTTGATTTGCTCAAGCGCTCCGTCCATCATCCCCTTTGGTATCGCTTAGTTCGCCCTAAGTTGGCAGGGTTTGCCCAGATGTGGGTCCCTTGCTCACTTTGCCACTGGATTCAAGCTAGCCTGGCTGATGACGGCTGAATAGCCAGAAACCGGTCCCAGGATGCTTGTTTCCGGTCCAGGGAAGACATGGCTTGGCAGTTCAGGCTGGACTGTTCCCATGAGGCACAGGGTCAGACTGATTTGCATATGGCCATGTCTGAACTGGGGTGGTGGAGTGAGCTAAAGAATGATGATGGATTAAACCCAGATCAGTTGACTGGGGGTGAGTGTTTGATTTGCTCAAGCGCTCCGTCCATCATCCCCTTTGGTATCGCTTTGTTCGCCCTAAGTTGACAGGGTATGCCCAGACGTGGATCCCTTGCTCACTTTGCCACTGGATTCAAGCTAGCCTGGCTGATGACGGCTGAATAGCCAGAAACCGGTCCCAGGATGCTTGTTTCCGGTCCAGGGAAGACATGGCTTGGCAGTTCGGGCTGGACTGTTCCCATGAGGCACAGGGTCAGACTGATTTGCATATGGCCATGTCTGAACTAGGGTGGTGGAGTGAGCTAAAGAATGATGATGGATTAAACCCAGATCAGTTGACTGGGGGTGAGTGTTTGATTTGCTCAAGCGCTCCGTCCATCATCCCCTTTGGTATCGCTTTGGAGGTACACACTCCATGAATAAAGGCCGTAATGCTTCCCAAAGTGTGGCCTGCATTTCTATCAAGCCTTCATTTAGCTCAAAATATTCAGAGATAGCAGCGAGCACTTCCCCGCGGAACACCGGGTCTCGAAGGGACTCGCTAGAGAGTCTCCATGTACATTCCGTACTGCTGCCATATGGGACCTGCAGGCTAAGAAGAACTGGTCTATGGTCCAACAATGTGTGTGGTAAGACGTGACTTCCTGCAACCAAGGGTCCACATTGGCCGAGAGTAGCCAATAGTTCAGTCTGGTCCAGATGGAGTGGAAGTCGTAATAAAAAGTAAATCCAGAAGCAGAGGGGTATCAGGAGCTCCAGGCATCACGAAGCACATAGGCCTCCACAATGTGCCACAGTGCATCTTGTGCCCTGGGCTTACCACTTGGATGTGTACTAGCAGAGTCCGTTTGGGCACACATCGGCATCTTTAGGTCCCCGCCCAATATCACATAGTCCGCATCTGAGCAGTCCATATGCAACAAGAGATCATGAAAAAATTCCACATTAGGGGAGTAGAAGTTCAACAACAACACCCATTTATCGATGAGTATACCCTGAAGTAGTACAAACCGACCATAAGAATCTAAGTAGCTGGAGTGAAGGGTGAAAGGGACCCTTTTATGAATGAGAGAACAGGTGCCCCAAGGTCTAGGGTCTTCTTCGAATTACCTTGCGCCCCAGTCTCGTTGCTGCAACTGCGTAATGTGAAAAAAAGGTGTGTTCAGGGAGTTTGATTAATGGGAAATCCCCGCCTTAGGGAAGGCAAAGCCAGGCTTGAGAGTGAAATGAACAGGGCAAATACACAGCACTTCGGGAAAGGGACCTGCAAAAGAAAAGAACATACTTGGCCCCTAACACAATAAATAACATGTGCAATACAGCAATGTAGAGCAACCCCAGAAACCCGTAATCCTTGCAGAATATAAAGAAAACATTATTACAGTCTCTACGGGTTGAACTGTGCACAGTACTCTACATTAAATATTAGTATATATCGTAACCATATAGATATACATTCCAGCATTTGAATGTATGGAGCCAAGTGGAAGTAAAAGAAAGTTCCTGGGTATTGTCTTCAAATCTTCGTGCAACCTCCATTCTTGAAAGGCCCTGAATGCTGGCACCTCTTTGCATGCCTGCTGCCTGAAGGTGAGTTATTCTGTAAACTTTGCATGCTTGCTGACTGAATGTGAATTAATCTGTAAAACTTGCACGCTCGCTGCCTGAAGGTGAGTTCAATCAATCAAACTGTGCTTATGTAGCGTGACTTATCACCCGTGGGCCGTGAGGGTGTCCAGACGCTGGACTGAGGGTCTCAGTTGAAGAGCCAGGTCTTGAGTCCCTTCCTAAAGTCCAATGACGGTGATGTTCAAAGGCGGAGGGGAAGGGCGTTCCAGGAATGGGCAGCGAGGTGGAAGAAGGATCGTCCTCCGGTACGGCAGCAACACATGCTTGGTCTCTGTGCGTGGGTGAGGTGAGCAGAGGGGTGGTTTCTGGGTGACTGGTGGAAGTTTAGGCAGTGGTTCACGTATACTAGTCCTTGGTTGTGAAGGGCTTTGTAAGCGAGGGTGAAAAGCTTGAAATGGCTTCTCTTCTGGAAGGGGAGTCAGAGGAGGTCTCTCAGGTGCTGGGAGATTTCGATCCCTTTGGGCAAGTTGAGGATCAGTCTGGCTGCTGCGTTCTGGATCATCTGGAGTCTTCTCATGAGTTTGCCGTGGTGCCTGCATAGATTGTGTTGCTGTAGCCCAGACAGCAGGTGATGAGGGCCTGTGTCACTGTTTTTCTTGTGCCAGTGGGTAGCCATTTGAAAATTCTGCAGAGCATGCGGAGCGGGTGGAAGCAGGCTGAGGAGACGGCGTTGACCTGTCGTTTCATGGAGAGTTTGTTCAATTGTGATAATTGGTTCCTGCAGCCAGGACTTTGCTGTCAGAGTTTTTATGAAACCTTGACATCTGCAGTTCTTGGAAGTAAACAAAAGACTGATCTGGAGACAAAGAAGTATTCTAACAGAACACTTGTGTTAAATGATATAGACCTTGCGCTTAAACATTATTTTAAGAGTCATTCATCAAGGATCATAAACTTGTACTTTGCAATTATTTGTTATTATAAAAAGTCTTCCATTAGGATTATGGACTCTCTATTGCTTTCATTTGTTTCTATAAGAGAAGTTATAGAAACTTTATCTTGCACAGACTATTATGTCTTTATTAATAGATTTATGGTACTAAGTTATTGCGTTAGATGAACACATGACTGACAATTGTTTATTTGAACTACATGATATTACTGAACACTTTTCATGTGTAGTTGATGAACCAGTTACGTCGAAAGCAATAGAAACCATAGGATACTAGCACATAGCTCTGAATTTCTCTGTAGCAAACAACTAATAATATCTAAGTTTCATTCATCTATAGAGAGATGGAAACAAAGAGATCTCTCATCCCATTCACCTTCCCTGGATCTACATGTCGATAGTGTGTGGTTGGTACCGGGTTTGGTGAAGTGTGAAAGCACACATTGCTCTCATTGGATTTGGATTACTAGGTTAGTGCATCTTGACACCAACAAGGGGATCTCCCTTCACCAGCAATGGAGGCAAGGTCCCTGGTGGATGACCAGATACAAATATGTAGCATATTGTAAATGGTTTCTGGAAATAATCACATTGACTTGATTCTCACAAAGAAAACAAGCAGGTGCATAGCTGTGCTCTTGAGAGAGCTGGTTGATGGCCTTCATAAGTAACAACGTGGTAAACAGTTTTGGCTGAGCAAGATGTTTTGCAGGTTTTATGTCTCGTTTGAAAAAGCTCATCTAGCCTTGAATATGGGCACATTCGATGAGCAGGGATAGTATGAGCAGACAACATGGCAGCTAAGAGCTACTAAAGTCAATCCTCAGTATTTTTAATTTCACATTCCTTCCCTATTGCACTAATTTACTGCACAACCACATTCATCATCAACAAATTCCATGTACATAGCACAAAAAACTTCCTTCGCTTCTCCATCTTTTCTAATTTCTAATGTGCCCTCTTGAAGTTCACTATCATCATCATACTCCTTTAAGAGATAAATTGAGTAAGTCGCCTAGCCTCCTAAAAAGCTTTTTATATAGTGATCCAAACTCGGATGATAATGCAAATCAACAGAAGGATTAAGGCAATGATCAAGACAACTTTGTTTACTCCTGGTGTCAAGTGCTAACCACCACTAGCATTCTCATCAGCGCACCTGGCCTCTAAAGAGCACACTATACAGGAAGCTGGGTCATCTGGCTCCCTGCACCACCCTTCTCCTCTGCCTGGTGCTCCTCACCTGCTGATAGGGGCATCTTGCACAGCCCTTCAGCAACCAGCCAGCAAAGCACACTCCTGCCCGCACTCCCTAGGCCCCATAGCTTACTTGCTTGAACCCAGGTTGAATCCAGGTCCTCCCCTAACTGGTCCCCTGTGGCATACATGGGCCAGCGCAATTGGCCCTGGAGCGACCCATCTTGTCCTGGGGGCAGCTGGAAACAAAGTCCTTAGTCCATCTTGCAGGGCATTAGGTGGCTCCTCTTTCCAGCTAGCCATTCTTCCGTTGTTGTCACCGTCCAGGATCGTCTTCACTCTCTCCTTTATGCAAGGGTTTATAAGTGGGGGTGGTAAGTTCTAGATGTCAGGCACCCCAGGCCAATCCCAGGATGCCACATCATCCTTCCACCCCAGTCTGAACCCATCTGCACAGCATTCTGGGACAATCAAAAATGGAGCCCTCAAGTTTTCTCTGAAAAGAGCTCTTCTGAGGGCCTTAGTATCACCTCTAGCCAACACAATGGCAAGATCCCTGTAGCACTAGAGAGACAATAAGGACAACTATGGTCAAGATGGGACAACACTTTAATTGTCGTTTATTAGGGACAGCCTCCCTTGCTGGTTCTTGGATCCTCTGATGTAGGAGCTCGGCCAGGAGTTCTCCTCAGGTCGGGGGGGGGGGGCATTTCCTCAGGGAGACAAAAAAACAAAAATAAAAACGTTCTTTAGGACAACTTGTTCAAGTGCACAAACTCTGAGGGGTTAGGGTGTGAGGGGGATTGCAAAACACCCAATTGCCACCACCAGTGTTGCTTATCACAGAGGAGTGCAGGTTTTTCTATTAAAGGCAAGACCCTTTAATCTTTTCCCCCCTCCTCTTCTCTATTTCTCAGTACTGGCGTCTGCTGACTTTCTGAGGAAGAGTCTCCTAAAGCGGTCACGTACCTTTGGTAGCCACGCCCCTCCAGGAGCGTGGCCGGTCTCTTCGCGTTGCCGGAGCGGGTCCGGTTCCCTTCTGGGTATCTCCAGGTGACCCCTTCCTTCGACGTCTCTCCCCAGGCTCTCCTTCGGGATCCTCCTGCTAACATCCTCGGAGTCCATCAGGTCCCTGGGTTCCGCGCTCTTCCGGTTCCCTTCTCGCGAGTCCTTCGTAGCGGAGATGACGTCTTTTGTTGGAGGGAGGCTGGTTATGTACTTCCTTGCAGGGTTGTCGGGGCTGCTGATAGGCCCATGTGACTCCATCACGTGAGACGACCCGGAGTCCAGGAAGTTAAGTCAAGAGAAGCCGTACTCCGGTTCATCTGCGACTAGCGGTATGGGAGGCTGAAACCAGAGTAAGGGAGAGACATAAGGGGGGAAGGTGTCCTCGCTCTCCTCTTCCCCCTCGTCCCGACTAGGTACATTATGACAATCCCTTTCCACCAAAATTTCAAGGATAAGCCCCTTATGTGTTGGCTCCAAAAGTCTGGGCTTCCTTCTTTGTTCAGTGGGCCTGAGCTGTCCCAGCCCCAATGCAGTGTAACAGCTAATTTTCATTTTTTTTAAAAAAACATTTTTATTGACAATGCAATAGCAATTAGGAAATTCACATAATTATACCTTTTTATACAGCATATTAAAGACAACAAACAAAGAGAAGAAAAAAAAAAAGAAAAAAAGGTGACAACAGAAGGAAAGTAAACACTATTGCATTGCGCATTTTCAAATTTTGAGCCCTCCCCCCACCCCTTGACTACCCTGCCCACCCCCCCTGATGGTTGGTCAGTCTCTTACGTCTCCCCATATTAGTTTTCATGTTTCACCAAGGACTATTAGTTACTCATTCTTTATTTTCAAGCCATTTAGTCATGGGTGCCCAGATTTCAAGCCCTTTTCTCCGAGAACGTGGTCCCCTCCTTGTGTAAATAGCTTTCTCTAAATTATAATTAGAAATTAGCCGAGTAAGCCATTGCTGAAAGCCCGGTGGTTTGGGGTCCAGCCAAGCAGAAGCCAGGCAGAGGCGATATACTGCCATGCCGATAAACACTAAACTTTCACCCGGAATCCCCTGCAGGTCATGGTCTAAAACCAAGACCAATAAGTGTTGGAGAGAGGGAGCAGGTAATCCCCAAATCTACATTATAGAATCTGGAAATTTCATTTTTTAGATTATCCAAAACCTTGCATGAAGCAAAGATATGGCTAAGGTCAGCCTGATATAGATCACAGCGCGGGCAGGCGGTTCCTTTCCCTGTACCCCATTTAGCAATCTTTTTCGGGGTATAGTATAAAGAAAAACATGATTTATAATACTGCGCCTGTTGCCTGGCAGGAACTAAAGTATTCTGAGCTAAATTAATTGAGTGGAAGAATAGTTCCTCAGTAACACCGATTTCTGCCTTCCATTTTGTCGCTCGGTCATCCAAATTGTCTACCATCAAAGAATTAAACATATTATATACAAGACCAATAGATACATCTCTATTTTTTCTAAATTTATCCATAATGTCGATGTTTAAAAACCCATTCGGTCCACCCAGTTTTTTTGACAAAAAGTCTCTAATTTGTAAAAATTTAAAGAAATCTCTATTCTCCAACCCAAATCGCTCTCTTAAGTATTCAAATGTTACCAGCCCATTTACGGAAAAAAAATCGCCTAGTTTGTTCATGCCTGTCTCTCTCCATCTTTCTGTGATAGGGCCTTTAAAAATCTCCGGCAGCATAGGATTATTACATAGTGGTGTGTAATAATTCAAGCGGCCAAGCCCAATCAGCTTCAGCATACATTTCATAACCTTGTACCCGCCTTGTAATGTCTTAAACCGCACTTTCTTGTAGTGGTTATCGTACATATGTCGCCATACCCATCCCCAAGCCTCTGTCCCCATTATGAGTTCAAGTGGTGATGGTATCTCCTCATTCCTAACTACGCTTGGTTTTTCTTGAATCAGAGTTAAATTATTCAATATCATAGTGGCCCAATAGTATAGTTTGATGTTTGGGAGGGCCAACCCTCCCCTTTCTTTTGATAGCGAAAGGTATTTAAAAGCTCTTCTGGGTCTGGCATACCCCCAAATAAATCTTGAAAATAAATCTTCCATTTTTTTAATGCACTTACCATCAAATTCTAAGGGGATCGCCCGCAGGAGGTACAGGAATTTTGGGAAGAACAACATTTTAATGCAATTACACCTCCCAATTATAGATAAATGTAGATTATGTAATCTAGCCATTTCTGATCTACTTTTGATAATTAATGGTTCAGTATTGTTTTCCACTATACAATCAGTATTTGCGGTAATTTCTATGCCCAAATATGTTGCTTTTTCCACCACTCGTGCATCGTTAATCTTGGCATGAGCATTGCAGATAATTTGAGTTTTATTTCGATTTAAAGAATACCCGGAAAGTCTCCCAAATCTTGACGCCTCTATTTCAATTTCCTCAATAGCTATTGCCGGATCGGGGGTTACTATAGCGACATCATCGGCGTACGCCAAGGCTTTCGTTTCCCAGCCGTTTGTGTTAATTGGTTTAATAATGAGATTATGCTCTATCTGTCGCAAAAACGGATCAATATATATTGCAAATAATACTGGTGAACTCGGGCAGCCCTGTCTGGTACCTCTCGTTATATCAAAACTGTCAGTTAGGCCTCCGTTCACCATTATCTTAGCAGTGGGACAAACATATAGCATTTTAAATGCTTGCAGAAAACCGTCTCCTATCCCAACCCTTGACAGAGCCTCCCAAAGAAATAACCAGGAGACTCTGTCAAAGGCCTTCTCCGCATCCAATAAAATCAATGCTAAAGGTTCTTCAGTAACATTTTTTGCATCAAGAAGTGAAATGGCTCTGCGGATATGATCTGTCGTCCCGCGGCCAGGGATAAAGCTGTGTTGTCTTGAAGATATAACCATATGAATAATCGGGGCAAGGCGCATGGCCAACATTTTAGAATAAATCTTAGTATCTGAATTGATCAATGTAATGGGGCGATACGACCCTGGATCAGACGGTACTTTATTTTTTTAAAGAAATATTATAATTTTGGCTTGCGCCCATGACTCTGGGGGTCTGCCTCCCTTAAAGACATGTATAACCAGTTGCGTCATACATTCTTTAAGTTGGGTTGAATTTTTTTTATAGAATTCAAGAGGTATATTATCAAAGCCCGTAGCTTTACCACTTGGCAGACTGTTAATACATAGCAGTATCTCTAGCCACTGGGGAATCTCTTCCAGCTGTAATTGTTCCTCCAGTGTAAATCTTTCTTTAGGGATCTGATTAAGATATATCGCTATCTCAGTCTGGTCTCTTTGCGTCTCTTCCTGGTAAAGTTTTTGATAATAGGAGTAAAAGACCTTTCGGATCTCATCCGAGTCAGCGGTTAGTCCCTTAGCTGGATCTTCAATCTCTGTAATTAAATTCCGGGTTACCTTTTGTCTAGTTCTGACAGCAAGATGATGGCCCACCTGTTCACTGCATTCATAAGCCTCCTCACGCCGTGCGGCCAGTTTATCAGCCACCCCTTTAGCTATTATCTCCATTATAACGGATTTAGCCGCCATAACCCCCAATTGTGCTTCCTTGTGCTCTCCTCCATTTTGAACTACAGTAACCAACTCCTCTTCTGCGGTTGCTAATTTTGCTAGGCTATCTTTCATTATTACTTGTTTTTTTTTATTCATTATGGCAGAGAAGCGGAGTGTTTCCCCCCGAATCCCAGCCTTAAGTGCATCCCAAACAACATCAATACTGGCGCTGCCTACATTCTCTTTAATAAATTGAGGTATCCACTGCTTCATAATCTCGCAATATTCCTCATTAAAAAGAAGAGCCCGTTCAAAACTCCATGTCGGTATTGTGCCACCGCTGATCCTTTCCATCTTAATCTCCACAATTAATGGGTTATGGTCAGCTAATATTCGAGGTTTCTTTTCTATTCTGCTATCCCCGAGTATATGATAGGAGGCTAAAATGTAGTCAATTCTAACATGCTTGCTATGATGATGAGAGAAATAGGTGTATCCGGGATTCTTAGGGTTTTGCCAGTTCCACAGATCCGTGAGTGCATGTTCCTGACAAAGTGTCCTTAATGCCTTATACACTTTTGGTTTGCGGCCCTTATATATCCCCCCAGGCTCCTGTTTCAAATTCCACTCTGCTGGTAAATTTATATTTAGATCCCCACAAACTATTATCGGGAGTGGCCAGTTAGCTAATTCATTATTAATATGCTGGATTACTGTTGGATCATCCAGGTTACTACCGTATATGGAGCAGATGGTAAATGGGTCTCCTGACTGTCTATGAAACTGAGTGATAACCCATCTCCCTAACCGGTCTACTGATGTGCGGCTAAATTGTAGCGTGTTATTTGAAGCCAATATTGCAACCCCCGTGTGCGCGAATTCTGCGTTGTGGCCCCGACCAAAACATACCCGAGTGTCCCTAATAGATGTCTTTGTGCAACTTCAATGTGTGTTTCCTGCATGCAAATTATATCCGCATTCAGTAGCCTTAAGGCAGCTGTTGTGTTCAATCTTTTCTTCCAGTCATTAAGACCGCAAATGTTAATAGTGGCAATGCGTATCTTACTCATCTAGACTTATAAAAGAGAAAAGAAGAGGAAAGGAACCCACCCGTGCCCTCCCAAGAGCAAACTAGAAACTTTCTACTAGTGATTTCCCATTCTTTAGACCAACCCCCCCCCGAGTCCCCCCCCCTCCTCCCCACCCCCCTCCTCCTCACCCCCCCCCCAATATTGAGGTTACCTGACCTAACCAAGGCCCGGTTAATGGCATTCGAGGGAGAAAATCTCGCTCTTCCAGCGATCGCCCCGTTTTCTGACCTCTTATTTAGAAACTTATGAAAAGCTTTTCAACCATAATATACTATAAACTACTACAAACAAACGTATTCAACCTCATTATACTCATGCAGGTACCAGGAAAAAAAAAAAGAAAGAAAGGATACAAAAGAAAGTTTAAGCAGTTTAGGCATATTTAGAGCATTCAGTTCGAGCCTTAATGACTACTATTTCTTGTTTCCAGTTTTCCCAGTAATTTCCTGTAAGTATGTGGCAGCCTGGATCTCGGAAATAAAGCTACGAGTAGTCCCTTTATACACAATTTTAAGGCGTGCCGGATTTTGAAGATATACTTCAGCCCCTAGTTGTTGAAAGGGGATGAAGAGCTGCCTAAGTCGACATCTGCGCTCGACTGTAGCATGTGCGAAGTCCGGTCTTGCGAAGAAAGTTACACCATCAAAAGCTCTTTTGCTCGTTGGTCTGGCCAGATCGTACAAGACTTGACGGAGTAGAAAATTCCCAAAGAACAGGAGCATAGCACGTGAGTGCTGAGGGGTAACTGGGGAGCGTTTCGAGGGTATTAGCGGAAATCTATGTGCCCGTTGGATTTCTTTATCCCAATCCCATGTAAGTAGCTCTGGAAAGCCTTTAAGGAGCGTAACCATGTAACCCCTGGGGTCATTCCCTTCCACCCCTTCTGGAATACCTAAAAAGCGAAGATTATTGCGCCGTTGCCTGTTTTCCTGCTCTTCCATATGAGGTCTTTGACTATGCCATCCTGTTGTTCCCCTTGGGTTTTTAGTACCGCCATGTCTTTCTCAAGATCTTCTGTCCTTGTTTCTACAGAAGCCATCCTATCCGCAATCTCCGCACAGGTTTTGCCAACCTTCCTCACAGTACCTTGGAGTTTTTTAGCGGCTAGGCGTGACCTGCGACTGTCGGCTTTGGCTTCCTCCTGAAAGCTTTTAATAGTCTGTAATACTGTTGCCAGTGCAGGCTCCAACTTTGCTCCAGCTTTCCCTTCCTTGTTTCTGCCATTACTGCCGATGATTGTATGATTGCCACCTGATGTAGCCGTTGTATCTGATATGCCAGTTAGTTGGGTGGCGGAGTAGTCCCATCTCAGCTCAGCTGAGCTGTCTCTTACAGTTGTATCCCAGTTTCTAGGTCGGCCTCCCTTCCTCTTCTTTTTGACTTTCCTCCTGTCATGTTTGTTCTTAGACTGCTCTACATTTGAGCTGTTATTTGTATTTTGCCCATCTTCTTCACTTGACGCTGTTCCTGAGACGGAAATGCTTATATCGGAGGTTTCTGAGTCTTCAGCTAAAGAGTAATACTGTTCCATAAGAGTATCCGGCGTCTTGAGCACATCACAGTTTCTATTGAGAGGAGTGGCGTAGGTATTTTGGCAGCCTGTCCCTACGGCTCCATCTAGCCAGGCTTCGGTCCTCTTGTGTATTGTGCTGTATTTGTCTCTGCCATGCCAACAGTATCTTCTCCAATCATGCAGTTAAGTGAGCTGGCAGGGGGTTCCAGTTCGGGGGGCTCGTGGTCATGCTCATCTTGCCCACCTTCTGGGTTCGCGGAGGAGGGATCCAGGGGGGTGGAGTGCAGTTTGGTAATTGTCGTGTTCTTCTGTTCAGAGGGAGAGGAAGCATACTGCTGAATGGTGCCCTTCACAGTGTTGATATCAGCATTCTCCTCTCTTACCTCCTTTGATTTAGTTTCTACTGCTTTCCTCTCTTTTGTTGCTATGTCAGCCTTTAAGCCTGCCCCCCCTGTTAGTCCAAAACTGCTTGTTATTAGAGGCTGACTGTGCCCAGAAGCCATTTGCACTTTTGTTAAAGTTTTCTTTTTTAAGCTTTTTCCATCCTGGTTACTATTCACCTCTTGCTCAGAGTTCTCCCCCTTTCTCCGATGTTTTACTTTTGCCTCCACGATTTTCCATTCTTTTCTGTCGGTTCTCCGCTGTTAGGAAACCTGATTGCCGGTTTGTTTGCATCTGGGAGCCGCTCTGTGAGCTCTTTACTTTAGTCACCTTCGCCCCCTGCCAGTCATTTTAGAATAAACGATCTCGCGTAACCAGCGCCTACAGCATATCACCTCAGCAAAGCATCGAGCGGCGAACAAAACAACATACTGTCCGAGCAGCTGGAAGTCTAAAAGTGTTCCCCTTGCAAAATGCTGGGTTTTGAGACTCACCGCCTGAATCTCGAGCTGCGTCTTCACTGATGGAGAGTAGCACCGCAGGCCGAAAGGCATCAGGGATCACCGACTCCTGGCTGCTCTGTCAATGCTGAGGATGCTGGGGTTGACACGCAGGCTTTTCCGTGCTGTACTATGCAGACCGGCAATACAGCTTCTACGGTCCGAGCAGGTAGGGAGTTACCGGGGAATCTAACCGCAACTCTCCTTTAGCATCCCGTACATTGCTGTGTCCTTTTTTAACCTGAAAGCGGTAAAAACGCGGTTACATGCGGTTAAAAAGCATTTTTTCCTGGGGGTGGATCGAGGAGCGTCACGTTGATGTTATCCCTCAGACACCATCTTGCCTCGTAACAGCTAATTTTCAGTTGCAGAATTTCCCCATTCCCCTTTTCTCTCTCAGCAACTGGGCCAATAGCTGATGATTACTCCTTTTGTGTGGGGAGGCCTTGTTCCCTCTGCTGGGTAGAAGAGTAATTAACTTGGCCCAGCAAGTGGGACAAAGGCCTGGAATTTGAACATGAGTTGATCCATAGAAATATGACAATTCTTGATGTCCTTTTAGATGTATATGTGGTGCTGCATGTTCAAACTCGGCATACATGTTTTACCCCATTTTGACACCTTGGTGGACCGTTTAGGTCTAAGTGGAGCGAAACTGCACTTTAAGGTGGATTTCACCTCTACATATAATGCAGTGAAAGCAGTACAGATTTTCCAGTAAACCCTACTGATCTATCTGTGAAGGCCTACTAATATTTTAAGGCCTACCCCAGGTCAGCACTTATCCTTGCAGAGTCCCTTCTGCGCTAGGCTACCTGTGCACAATTACCAGGCTGCACCCAACAGTAGTCTCACATGCACAACCCGCACATATGTGCACGTATACCCAACCAAGTGCCCCTTACCCTACTGCACCACAGTGGCCTTATCTCAAAAGCAGACACTGGCTGTAAACACGCTTAGTCCAATTACTGTGAATTTACCATGAGTGAGACTCAGGTAGTGAGACTCACCCACAGTAAAGGTCCAAAATCCGGTGGATCAAAAGTGAAAAATCCTGGTGGACTAAATGGACGAACCCATTTGCAACGCTTACACAAACCTTGGATGTAATCTACAGATAGATGTCTCTCTGTTGCAGAGACATCATGAGCTAGAAGTTGAATTCAAGGCAAACTGAACTATAATTTGGAGGCTTTAGGCCACGCTTAGCTAATTTCATGGGCAAACAGAATAACATTTAAATTTGGCCACATAATCAGATGCTAGCAGCAAGTCATCAAAGTATTTTACCAGGGCTTAACCACATGCAAAGACCAGGTGTGTAAATCATTCTTAAGTGTTTGTGAAAAAATAGAACGCAACTCTATTTAGCCATATGGATGTCTTTCCCATGTCATTTGAAAGCCATGAATCGAGAAAGTGATAAGAAACGGTGTCTCAGGATGTACAGGAAGAGAGAAGAAAGTAGGCCATAAATCAATATCAGTAAAACAAGGGGCTGATAGTGGATTGCATAAAAGGACAGTAGTTGAGTTTGTGGCAAAAACAAAACTGGGTAATACAACTGCATTAGTGGCTCACAAGTTATGCACAAAATTATACGTTTTTTAAACAAGCTTTATGATGAGTTAGATAGATGACTGCAGATGTTAACAGTAGGGATTAAAGTCTTTTCCTTCAACAGGGCAGCAAAACCTGGGCAGATTCCTTTGCCCACATCAGGATAGAGATGGTACCGTGGTATGGCAGGGCGTTTCTTCATTGATTTGAATAGCACAGATAGAGTCAAAGTACAACCTACATCTTTAGCGTGCTTGGATGATAAAGATGAAGAGACTTGCTCTAAAACGTCAGGCATCTCTTCAAAGGGTGCATTTGTAACAGATTTGTCAGTAGTACAACATATTTTCACTTACCACATCTAAAACAGCATTTTTGTTTCAGTTGGAACATCGAAATGACACCATCACTAGGGCAATGAACAGTATACTTCAGTTTACACAAGAGATCCCTCGTCAGCGGGGCCGGACTGGCCATAGCGGGCACCGATGGGCCGCCAGGGTGGGGGCCGGTTTTAGACCCCTAGGGGCCATTTTTGTAACCAGGGGCCGGATTTGCAGCATAGCAATATCGGCCCCCTGCAACAAAAGTGGCACAAAGCTTTCCACCAGTACTACCACCCCCGCACCCCGGGCAGCCGAGCAGTTTGCCAGGGCCGGATTCAGTTCCCAGTCCGGCCCTGATGGCCATCAATTTTTACTCTCTGCTACCTGCCCATGACAAATGAGGCAAACCATTTCAGGACTATGCCGTCAATGCACATTCGATTTTTGAGTGTGTCTAGGAGCGTATTGTGATTTGCTGCATCAAAGGCTGATCAATCAGGAGGCAAGGCTTGTCGGTGTCTAGACTTCAAAGAGCATTGTCGACCACCTGTAATAGAGCAGTCTCTGTGTTGAAGCTCTGATTGAAACCAGATTGGAATTCATCTAGGTGGTCATTGTTTTTTATGTGTTGGGTGCAGGGGCGTAACACAGGCCCCCGCAGCCCCCGTGGTGCGGGGGGCCCCCAAGCTCCAGGGGGCCCCTCAGCACAGTACTTCGGCTGGAGAGCTCCTGATTGAGCTCAGAGGGGGCCCTCCGCGTACCTTACAGGGGAGCCCCCTCAAGTTTCGTTACGCCACTGGTTGGGTGAGTTTCTCCGCTACACATCTTTCAATGATTTTTTAGAGGAAAGGCAGGTTGGAGATCAGGCGATAGTTGTTGAGGTCGTTGGTGTCTGCAGAGGGTTTTGTAAGACAGGGGTGACTTGTCCAGTTTTGAGGAAGTGATGAAATGTATTTGGCTGAGAAAAAGATTCACCAGTTTTATCTAGTGGAAAGCATGTGAGTATGAAGGTCTTTTCCAATGTCACCAGGGATTGGGTCTACAAAGCGGTTTGAGGGTTTTGTTCTTATGATAATCCTGAGTAAGTCTTCCTCTGTAACAGGATTAAATAGTTGACAAGTCTCTTTTGATTTACACACCAGTGGAGAGGTAGGCATTGAACTTTGGAATCGAAGAACTTTAGACACTCTTCTGCGCGTCTTCAAATTTTCTGGATGTGGGCGTGGAGGGGTTTTGAGCAAATCAAAGACTTGCTTTGCTCGGTTCTTGGTTGAATCCAGCAGGGACCTAAAGTGGTTGGATTTCTCCCAGAAGATGTGTTTTTTGTATAGGGACCTAGCATTTCTGAGACAAGTGAGGTTAGTGGTGGAGGGTAACCTTCTCCATTTCTTTTCTACACTTCTTAAGGCTTTCCTTTCCTCATAAAGGCTTTGTTGAACCATGGTGCTGATGGTTTAGGACGTTTCTTTTTGCTGTGGAGTGGAGCTGGAATGTCAAGCACATCAGAGAGGCATGCAAAGCTGTCAGAGGTAGCGTCATTCACATTTGTGGTGAGGCCAATATGGGGAAGTATCTTCTAAGCAGTGTTGCTAAGAGTAGTGATATCTATGTTTCTGGTGACTTGAAACCGGGTAGTTGCTCATATCAGTTGACTCATTACCACTGTGTGAGATATTCGTAGGTTGACGGGAATGAGGGAGTGATCGGAACAGTCTACCGGGATTGAATCATTCCCTGACAGCATGCCATCTTTGGAGAATATTAGGTCTAGTATGGAGCCTTTCATGTGTGTTGACTTAAGGTAATTTTGGATCAAATCCTTGTTGAGGAGAGTGGAGGCGAAGTGGTTCACTGTAGAGTCTTTTGTGCCACCCCAATGAAGGTTGAAGTCTCCCAGAAAGATTACTTTGTTGCTTTGGGTCGTTTGGTCATTTATGAGGTCAGTGCATTCCTCGACTAAGGCAATGTTATTACCTGGTGGGTGGGAGATTGCCTTTTTTCTGAATGGAGAGTTTTGAGCATGTAGGTCTGGAGTAAAACATTGAAATGTGGAGAAGGGGCCTTTTGGTATTTCCTTGCATTACAGTGAATCACTGTAAGTGACTGCAGTACAGCTTCCGACTCTGCCTACTTGGTCCTTTTTAATGATATACTAGTTTGGAGGAAGTAGAAGATCAAAGGTGTTGTGAGATGTGTCATTGAACCAGGTCTCAGTCAAGATTAAGAGATCAAGATTGAATTGAAAGATAGTGTGTTGTGCTTCATACCAGATCTACAGTTGTGAAGCATTGCACGTAGAGTTGAGGTAAGGGATTTGGTATGAGAGGTGTCAGGGATTTGGGTTAATATAGAGATAATGTTACTGATAGCGGGGTCCTGCTTAGGATGATACTAGTTTTTGAATCGGGTGAGGGAGATAGTTGGGATTCTCTGCTGGTTGGAGTTGTCTAGGGTGGAGGTGGTGGTAGGACGAAAGGGAGTAGAGGAGAGTGGGTACCAGGGTGCTGTAACTTGCAAGTGGGTCAGCAATGTCAGCTTGGGAGATAGTGCGAGTGATTCTTGTGTGGCGTGGAAAACTACTACTTCTAGGTATGGATCGCTGAGGAAAGTGTGTCTTTGACTGGGTGGGCTGGGAGGTAGTCTAAGAGAGATGGTAGTATGTAGTTTAGCTGGAATACAGTCTCCTCGAGCTGAGAAAGTTTTAAGCTGATGAGATCTAGTTTGTGCTCTAGGTGGTGGGTTTCAGTAGTCCAGAGATGGGGAAAGAGGAGTTTGATGGGTTGGCGGGAGGAGGTGTGGTGTGTGTTGCTGGTGTGTGGGAAAAGAATAAGTTGTGTGGGTGATCAAGGTTAAGAGCAGTGTAAGGTGTAAAGAGGCAGAGTACAATGTTGTGAGGTGTGTCATGTGGTCTCAGTGGTGTTGCGAAAGGTTGTCTTGGTGGTAATTAAGGGCCATATGTATCAAGCCTTTTTCCATTCGCAAACGGGCCGATTTTCAGAATCTGCCCATTTGCGAATGGGAAAAAGCCTTTTGGGATGTATCAACCCAAAAGGCCATCGCAAAATAGAGAATCTATTTTGCGAATGCAATTAAGGAATTGCAAATTGTGATGCCTTAAATGCAATTCTGGAAGCACCAGAAATGTGCTATTTGGCCTTAAGGAATCGCAAATTACCACCAACTTTAAGTTGGTGGTAATTTGCGATTTTCTAGAAAAAAGCACCTTTTTGCTTTTTTCAAAGTGCCATTTGGCGCACATACATGCCCTTAGGGCATGTATGTGCGCCAAATGTGCACACATGCATATTTCAAGGGTGCAACAGGGTGTCCTTTTGGCACCCTTGCAACCTTGAAATTGCATTCTCAATTTGCAATTCTCTAATTGGTAATCGCAAATTGAGAATGTCTTCCCATTCATTCCTATGGGCCTCCTAGCCCATAGGAATGAATGGGAAGGTATTCCTTATTTGCGAATCTCAATTTGCGATTCGCAAATAAGAAATATGTAGGATTCGCAAAATTTTTTGCAAATCCTACATACATTGCATTTTGCGATTCTCTAATTGCGATTCGCTAAAAATCGCAATTTGAGAAAAGCAAAACTCTTTTTTGATACATATGTCCCTAAGTGAGGTGGGGCAGGTTGCCAGTTACTGTGTGCTGTTGTCATGTGAGGGGTAGGACTGAAGTATGTGATTGAGGGAGATGTGTAGCCAGAGTGAGTGAAGGGAATGTGTGCATAGCTCTGTAAGAGGTAGATTTAGGTGAGGTTGATAGTTCTGGTTAGCGAGCTACAGTGAGGAAATCCGGTGGGGGAGGGGGGTGGTTGTAAGTGTGTAGGTTTGGTGAGGCAGGAGAGTTCTTGTGAACTAATAGAATGTGTGGAGGGGAGGTAAGGTGTTGAGATCAGGAGGAGTCATCAAAAGAGGTGATGCAACTGAGGGTTTGTAGCTAGTGTGGATGGGGAAAACTGCCTTTACAACAAGGTTTTTAACCATGTTATGCCTTCAGCACGCATTTTTTTTTACCACATATATGCCTTTAGAACGCATGCCTTTACCACACATTAAAGGTAAGTTGGGGTCTCCGCCCACAAATACTATATATATATATACGAGACTGCATTTATCCTGTGCTGGTGCTTCGTTAACATCAGAAACGTGGCACTAATATCATGGCAGAAAATATTTAGACTTTGCAGTTGAGGTCAGATGCCATGTGGTGGCGGACTTGGCATCAGCTCGGGAGAGCTTTCCGAGGCATTGGCTGCTATTATGGGACATAAACAAATAAGCGGTTGACAGCATTGACTTTTTAAAAATAATCTGTTATATTTTATTAAGGCAACACAGGATTACAAGTTTGGCTGTATATTTTAACCCCTTCCCTGCTCATGACGAGCTCAGCTCGTCATGCTGCACGGGCGGGCTGTGCGCATGACGAGCTGAGCTTGTCATGACCACGCCCGCGATTGGAATGTCCAGCACCTGGCTGGAATTCCTGCCGCAGCGAAGGCGTTAAAAGCCCACATTATTCCCACTGTGCTAAATGTTTTATGCGATATACATGTATAAATTACCCATGCTGTCCATATTATCGGTATTTTGAGCAAACTAAATGTATGCACTATGCGCAATATTTATCATGTTACGTTTTTCCTGTATTGATGCTGAGTTTCAGCTATGGATAGCTTGCACATGATGTATTGGGCAGTTAGTTTGATTACATACGCTACAGTGTGTTTTCTGTGTTTATTCATTAGTCCGGTGGGAAGGGCTATATAATGCAAGGGCAAAACCGCACCAAACTAGATTGACAAAGGCCTCTTGAAGGCTGAAACGCATCTCTCCTTGTGCTCGGGATTGAGGGCAACCTGAACAAATAAAGTGATGCTGAATCCTGATCCACCTCGAGTCCGTGCCTTCTTCCATAGAGCTTCTGCGGGAGGTGGTTGTTTGGTTCATATATATATATATAATTTGTGGGTGGAGACCCCCACACTCCTGAACTTACCTTTAATGTGTGGTAAAGGCATGCGTACTAAAGGCATATACGTTGCATATATATTATCTACTGGCGGTCGCTAGTAGATAGTTATAGTTAGGACCTATTTTCCATAGGAAATCCGCAACATTCTATTTGAAATAACTCTTGCGTCGGTTGACGAATCTTCGCAAAATTTTCAAACTTTATGGCCCGCTCCGGTCCGCTCCTACCCTGAAAGTTTCGGGGTGATTCGTCAAGCGGGGGCCGAGTAAAAAGGGGGGTCCCAAAACGTATTTTCCCCATTCATTTTCCCATAGGAAACTTTAGCCACGGCTACAGCCCGAACTGCTGAACGGAATTACACAAAATTTGGCAAAGAGGTAGTTCTTGGTTCAGAAAGAACCCTTTTTGTTAAATGGTGTAAATCCGTTCAGTAGTTGCGGAGAAAATCAAAAGTAAAAACACATATATATCTGGGCGGAGCCTAACCACACATGTCATCGTGAGATCTGATTGGCTGTCAGCACTTCATCCTGGAATTGCTGGCAGCCATCTTGGGACCAATATAAATGATAGTACCCCATTGAAATGCATTGTAGTGAATCGAAGATTTTGAGGGTTACCAAAAGGAGAACTATAAAGGGTGATAACAGACTTTAGTTACATTAGAATTCATTTGTTGATGGTACCATACTAATTTCAGGAATTGTGGTGTGTTCTAAGGTGATTTTACCCTGTGAAAAACCTTCTGCTGGGATATCATGAATCATGTTTGAGAGAAAACTATTTTCACATGCTTGTCCCATACAGTTTTGGAAGGTGCTCCAGAAGCTAAAATGAGAGCATATTTTCTGTAAATTCACATTATCTTTCTCAGTCATGTGAGAATGAAGTCTGACATTCTCAGTAAAACATGTACATCCAACAATGGCAGAGACTGTCAGTTGATTCCTTTGTGTTTTACCTCAGCTTCCCAGAGTGTTCTAAAGAACAACTAGAGTGCTAACAGCCTTACTTATGACAAAAGTATGGCACACCTGAAGCCATCTTGATTGGAATAAACTGGTAACACTTAAAACATTTAATTTAAAAAGGAACAAAATGATGGGGTTCATTTTGTCATAGAAATTATGGTTAGTGCTGTAGAAAGAAAAATTAGGACATGTTTCAAGTGTGATCTCAAATATCTTCCTGTTATATTTCAACAGGAGCAGCCTGTCAGTTGATGCCTTTGTGTTCTACTGCAGCTTCCCAGAGTGTTCTAAAGAACAACTAGAGAGCTAACAGTCTTACTTATGACAAAATTATGGCACACCTGAAGCCATCTTGATTGGAATAAACTGGTAACACTTAAAACATTTAATTTAAAAAGGAACAAAATGAGGGGGTTCATTTTGCCATAGAAATTATGGTTAGTGCTGTAGAAAGAAAAATTAGGACATGTTTTAAGTGAGATCTCAAATATCTTCCTGTTATATTTCAACAGGAGCAGCTTGTCAGTTGATGCCTTTGTGTTCTACTGCAGCTTCCCAGAGTGTTCTAAAGAACAACTAGAGTGCTAACAGCCTTACTTATGACAAAAGTATGGCACACCTGAAGCCATCTTGATTGGAATAAACTGGTAACACTTAAAACATTTAATTTAAAAAGGAACAAAATGAGGGGGTTCATTTTGCCATAGAAATTATGGTTAGTGCTGCAAAAGAAAATTTAGGGCATGTTTTAAGTGAGATCTCAAATCCTCTTCTATTTCATTAGAAAATTCTGACATGCAGACTGAAACAATCACTTTCAATACCAGCAGTAGACTTCCAGTTAACTCCTTAGTGAGCAGTAGCTTTACTACAGTGATCTAATGAACAACTAGAGTGCTAACATTCTGAATTTATGGCAAATGTGTGACACATCTGAATGCCTTCTTGATGGAATCAAAGTAAAAAACTGAAAGCATTTCCTACTGAGGAGACTGTAGTAAATGAGGAAATTAGGAAACTTCATAACAAATAAGTCTCCCAAGATGGCCACCAGAGAAAAAAGAGCCCAACTGTAGCACAAATATCACCCAGAGGTAGCCCACGTATAGCCCAATGACAGAAGTGTGCAAAACACTGTTTATTTTTTGTTTTTTGCAGTTTTATATAGTGCAGACTGGTCAGGTATTGGAGTGCTTTACATGAGCATTGGTTACATCACACAAGGACAAATTCATGTTGGTTGACCCCTACACTACCCAAACACCACTGCACTACCCTAAACCCTAAAACACTACCCCCAGCACGACCCCCTTCACTACCCAAACACAACTGCACTACCCTAAACTCAAAAACACTACCCCCAGCATGACCCCCTACACTACCCAAACACCACTGCACTACCCTAAACCCTAAATCTATCCCCTACACTACACAAATACCACTGCACTACCCTAAACCCTAAAACACTAGAACCCAGCACGACCCCTACAGTACACAAACACCACTGCACTACCCTAAACCCTAAAACACTACCCCCTACACTACACAAACACCATTGCACTACCCTAAACCCTAAAACACTACCCCCAGCATGACCCCCTACACTACAGAAACACCACTGCACTACCCTAAACCCTAAAACACTACCCCAGCACGACCCCCTACACTACCCAAACACCACTGCACTACCCTAAACCCTAAAACACTACCCCCAGCATGACTCCCTACACTACACAAACACCACTGGACTACCCTAAACCCTAAAACACTGCCCCCAGCACGACTCCCTACACTACCTAAACACCACTGCACTACACTAAACCCTAAATCTACCCCCAGAATGACCTCCCACACTACACAAACACCACTGCACTACCCTAAACCCTAAAACACTACCCAAACACCACTGCACTACCCTAAACCCTAAAACACTAACCCCAGCATGACCCCCTACACTACCCAAACACCACTGCACTACCCTATACCCTAAAACACGACCCCGTACACTACACAAACACAACTGCACTACCCTAAACCCTAAAACACTACCCACAGCATGACCCCCTACACTACACAAACACCACTGCACTACCCTAAACCCTAAAACACTACCCCCTACACTACACAAACACCACTGCCCTACCCTAAACCCTAAAACACAACCCCCAGCATGACCCCCTACACTACACAAACACCACTGCACTACCCTAAACCCCCTACACTATACAAACACCACTGCATTACTCTAAACCCTAAAACACTAACCCCAGCATGACCCCCTCACAACACAAACACCACTGCACTACCCTAAACCCTAAATCGACCCCCAGCACGACCCCCTACACTACCCAAACACCACTGCCATACCGTAAACCCTAAAACACTACCCCCAGCATGAACCCCTACACTACCCAAACACCACTGCACTACCCTAAACCTTAAAACACTACCCCCAGCACTACCCCCTACACTACACAAACACCACTGCACTACCCTAAACCCTAAAACACTACCCCAGCACTACCCCTACACTACCCAAACACCACTGCACTAACATAAACCCTAAAACACTACCACCAGCACAACCCACTACACTACACAAACACCACTGCACTACCCTAAACCCTAAAACACTACCCCCAGCACGACTCCCTACACTACCCAAACACCACTGCATTACCCTAAATCCTAAATCTACCCCCAGCACGACCCCCTACACTACCCAAACACCACTGCACTACCCTAAACCATAAAATACTACCCCCAGCATGACCCCCTACACTACACAAACACCACTGCACTACCCTAAACCCTAAAACACTACCACCAGCATGACCCCCTACACTACTCAAACCCCACTGCACTACCCTAAACCCTAAAACACTAACCCAGCACGACCCCCTACACTACCCATACACCACTGCACTACCCTAAAGCCTAAAACACTACCCCCAGCACGACCCCTACACTACTGCACTACCCTAAACCCTAAAACACTACCCCCAGCACGACCCCTACACTACCCAAACACCACTGCACTACCCTAAACCCTAAAACACGACCCCCAGCACGACCCCCTACCCCACCCAAACACCACTGCACTACCCTAAACCCTAGAAAAGAAACCCCCACCCCATGCCCAATCCCCCTTACTTCTCACTCCTCGTGGTTCCTCTCTCCTCATGGTTCCTGCTTCACGTCGTCTCTGAGGGGCGGTGCACGTCGTTGTGAGGAAACGGAACAGCCTCTGTTTCCTTACAATGACATG